>VZTU01003498.1:117852-132119 GCA_013400835.1 Zapornia atra | reverse complement strand
CAATGTTTGCTTTTGTTCTTCTGTACCTCTTTATTTTGAGACTATCCTTGAGAATAAGTGTAACTGATTGCATTGGCCTCTGAAATTAGATAGGAAAGTGCATTTGTTAAATATTGTCTACAGTGCTTTGTGAAGTATTTACTGAAAAATGGAGTTACAGTCAAATTTTGGAGGATGAGCAAAAAAATGAAGTTGTGATATTGCTGCCCAGCTGAAGATGCTTGGAAGGAAGATGTGTGGGGATTAATGGGTGGCAGAGGGGGGGCATTAGGAGCATTATGACCAGGTGGTCCGAATTGAATTATATAGTTAGCAAAGCACACTTTGGACCTCCTAATGATAAATGTAAGAATGGTAGTAATTAGGTTGATAAACTTCTGAATAGTTCTAGAAGAAAATGGTTGAAAGGCTTTGCAGAGGAGATGGGCTGGCTAACAGAGTGGATTGATATTGATTCAGTGATTTTGAGGCTTCAATATGAACAGTAGAAAAACTAGAAAAAAGATTTCTTCCAGCTGATGTTTCAGGGTGCTAGTAAAGTTCTATTTCTGATAATAATTAAACACATATCAGTGGTTGGTTTTTGCTTACTTATCCCTAACATCTCCTATCCTAGTTAACAGATTGCTTGGATTCTCTTAGTGGCAGAGTTTTCATCACTTTGTAACGCACTGCAAAATCTCTGAAGTTCTGTCAGTACAGTAGGTACAGAATAAAAATATCAGTGTACTGTGAGTTGCCAATAAGATAATAACCTTGAAGAGTCTGTAGCTTTGGTTTTTGAGGGCAAAAAGGTAATATGTACTATGTAAGGGTTATAAATATGACTTGTGTTTTTAAATGCAAATGTGTGGAGAAAAATGAAGGACTTTTTCTTCAAACCCCTCCTTTCCCCCAAATGGAGTTTTAAATGTAGAATCTTAAAAGAATACATGTTTAGGAAAGTTATCACTAATCATATAATTATGCAGCTGAGAAATCAGCTTGTGTAAACCTTTCTTAACCTTTAAAGATAAACTTTCATGCTAAGATGAGGTCATACTTGCAGACTAGAAGTATGTATAAATTGAGAAGTAGACACTTTGAAAAGAGAGATTACATCAGTTGCTTTTTGATGCTACTAAAGAGTGAGGTGTATATATAGCCTGAAATAGTGAAGTGCTGTGAACTCATTCAGCTATTGGGTGAATAGGACTATTAATATTGCAATAATAATGGCTGACAGCATCAAAGATATTTTGCCAGTTAAGATGAAATTCCATTGTAGCTGAGCCAATCTAAAAGGTAGTTCCTTATGAGAAAGGAGGTCATGCTTTCTCCACTGCAGCTACCTGGCCCTTTGTGAGCATCTGACCACTTGAAAGCCAACTCAGTTCACTAAAATGCCAAATTGAAAAGGTTTGCCCTGTGTATGCTAAAGTACACCTGCATGCATTACCATATTTTAAAACTACACACATCTTTTAATTTATCCATAGTTAAGATTTGCAGCAAATATTGCAAGAAAAATGGACATGATGGGTTTTTTTTTGCCAAAGACCTTTGCCACGAGCATGGCTTTTCTGATGCCTTATGAAGAATATTAGAATGAGCATATAAAGGAAAAGACTTCACATTTTCTTGCTACAAAGAGCTGAAATATTCAGGGCAAGTCTTTTATTATGTGCTTAATAAATATAATGGAAAAGCTTGCTTTGTGAAAAGGTAACTGTTTCAGCTAGTTTAGGGATTAATCTCCCCTTTGTGATGCTACTTAAAAGTTTTCACACTTGAAAAGAGACTAGTTAATTTGGGTCTCTTATTTCCTTTTGTGTAAAGGGCTGTAGTTAAAATGATGCAAGAGGAATATTAGGCAATGATCCTATGTTCCCAGGGCTTTTCAAAAAGCTGAGTGAGTTAGATAATGAGAAGTTCTGTTGCTTGTAGTTTCCCATGGTTTTTTTACACTTAATTAAAATTTGCTGTATGTCAGAGGAAAGTGAGAGGACTGTTGTTGCACGTAGAGTTCATTTCATAAATCAAATGGACATATTTTAGATCAGACAGTTTGCCTGGAGTGGTGGTGTAATCCAGCATACTCCAGCAGTATTAAAAATGGGTAAATGGGTAACTACAGATGAGAGAGAATAAAGCATGCTTCTGGTAATACTTTTCCTTTGTTACTATACAAAAATCAACAGATTGGATCATTAAATAAATGACAGTTTTTCAGATTATTCATTCAGAGGAGAGCAAGTTCTGTTTAAACGCTTGACATCTCTACAAACTATCAAGTGCTGTGTAGGCTCCAGTTACTCTGGAAGACATGGGCACCTCTGATAGCTAGTTGTAGTTCTCTACATCATTTTGTAGATGCATGGAAACATTTGCAAAGTAAAATCATCCCTCTGGGGATGAGAAATGAGCAAATTCAGGTTGCAGGATTTGGATTGTATTTTTAGCACAGCTGAGCACAGGCCTCTAGAATGGTACTGTAATGCACAGGTAATGCTGTAGGTATGACAATGATTTAGCACTGCAGTCTGTTGTCACAGAAACACCTAGAGAGAATGGTGGCCAGGTGCCTCATAAAATGCGACTAACAAGAACACTACAGTTACTGTAGCTCAGTGCTAATCAATGAGCAGTTTGTAGTCCAAATCCAACTTGCTGCTGCCTTCAAGGTTGAAGGGACTAACCACTTTGATAGCATTCATTGCTTTGCTGGTTTTCTTGCACAAGTCAGACCTAAATATCTTCTGACAATATGGTAAGAGAATAATGCATAGATGCCTTCATTATCTAGCTGTACATTTTTGATCACTAAAGGAAACAGGTTTGTCATACATACCTTTCCCTCTTAAGAGATGATTATACTTCTTTTAGACCCAGTATGTCTCTGTTGGAACAATCCCAGAATCTTTTGTTTTCTTCTTGCATCGAGCGTTGGCGAGGTCTTATCTGCATACAGCATTGCTGAAGTGTTTGGGGTTCCAAAGCTTCAGCCATGTGTACTGGGTGTTTGAGGATAGCTGAGTAGCCCCAGTGACCTGATCTGACCTGCATGGAGCTAGTTTTAGTGTTTCTGCAGGAGTATAGCACTTCAGTCACAAACTGAGTGACTAATGTAAGCATGACGGCCAGTGGGTATGTACAGTAACCTTTTACACTATAAAAAAATGCTGAATATAAGATTTGACAGGCTTGAGCTTAGAAAAAGTGGTAAGATACTTGCAAACCATATTTGGTACTGAATCACTGAGCATACTTGACAGCAGTTTGGAGTTTTCAGTATGCTCAAAATCTTGATTACAGCCAAACTTGTCAGAAATGAAAATCAAGAATTCCTACAAAAGCTTTTCACTGATGTTTTTGTTTTTAAAAACTCCCTTTTTAATGTTGCATTGCAACTTTAGAAGATTTGTGGTTAGATATGTAACAGAATAAGCTTGAAGGTGTAAGGATGCAGGAGGCTAAAAGTGTAATACGCAGCTGCTTCCAGTGTAAGAGTTCTTGTTGATAAAGTAATTGCTTCAGTGCAGAGCTACCACTTCTTATGTGTCCTGCACGCTGCATGGGTGACCATCTAATAATTATTAGCTCATTTTACAGAAAGCTGCTAACTCTTCTGCAGGCTTAACTTCTGCCAGCTTAGCAGAGCTGTTTGTTCCCTTAGCACTGAGTGGAAGAGCTAGTGCAGAGGAAGTGAGGGGAGAGAATGCAGCTTGGATTAAAGGAACTCAAGTTCTGGGGGTGAGGAGGTGATAGGACTTGCCCCTCTCTTACCTTAGCAAGCTTAGGTTAGATCGACCCAGCCCAGCTTACTTTGTATTTCATGTAAGAGAAACTCATTTGACTGAAATTCATTTTGCTTGGATTAAACCACAACACTCACATTGGTGAAAATGCAGAGTAAAACTTGAAAAAAATGATCAGAAATGAGCTTTTTATTTATAGAAGGGGCCAATGTAAGGAATTGGTTGTGGAATACTTTTGGAAAAGTTTCAGTCTGGAGGATATTGGTGTCATGTTGAATGTACTTTTAAGTTCTGTGGCCATTTATATGCAGGAGGTCAAGTGTGTTTTTAATGGAAGGGGAGTCCAGTTCTTATGTAGTGACTGTCCTTTGGCTTTCCCCCTTCCTCAATCTAATTACTTTTATCAACAAGAAAATACTTTGAGTGCCTCCAGTTGAGGGTGTTATGTTGTAGGCATTGGCGTGCTGTACTGGGAGAGGAAGTTAAGATGTGACTGGGCTGTAACAAAGGGTAGGAATCTGTGAATCCTGATGGCTACTCAGTAAATCTGTGCTGGCTGATATTTATGAAGCATAATTCATCTTCCATTCTGGATTGATTTATACACAAGTCTTAATGCATCTACCAATAAGCACTGCTGGGTGAAGTGAAGAATAATTTATCTGAGTGAAGCTACAGAGGAGAAGCTGTCAAGCTAGTCTTCAGTTGCTACCATATCAGCTAAATTTTAACTTAAGTGTAGGGATGTTTCTTAGTCATCTTGCTGTGTTTGTGGGAAAACCATTTTCATAATATTTCAAGCTGCTGTTATGGAGAAAGATTTCATGATGATAAATATATCTCCACAGCCAGGAAGCTTCATTTTATGTATCTTGCAAGCAAATACCCAGATTACTTATGCTCAACCCGTGGCTGACTAATTTGGCAGCACGGATCTAGTGGGACCTAATAATGGTGTGCTATGTAGTTATAAACCAGATGGCCAAGTTCTGCATTCATGTGTAAAGCTGTACTAAGGTGTTAATTTGTACTTTAGATATAAAAATTAGGCATTTTACAGCTAAAACCTTTAGGAAAAGATCAATCAGAAAATATGAAGGATTTCTTAGATACTAGGAGCAAGTTGGCTTACTTATATATAAAACAAAAGGCCAGAAACGTTGCAGTGAAATGTGCATGTGCTGTATAGACCTTGACATGTCCAATGAGTTTGAGGATGTGTTTTAGACAGAGAAAAACTTTCTTCTATGCTGAACAAATGAATACTGTCTTTTATCATGGCTAATTATTTTCCGGAGCAGTAGTATTGGAAAGTTAGTTCTTACAGAAGATGTTGGGTTTGTTTGTATTTTTAATGTTGATTCAGTAACTTCTGAAATGTGACTAAGCCACAGAAACCAAAGGATAAAGAATGCATTTCTAAATGCAGAATTGATGAATCAGAATAAGGAATTTGGAGTAAGGGCAGTGGCACGAGTTCAGTAAGCCCTTTTAATGGTGGGGTTTTTTTGTTTAAAACATCCTTACTGAAATTAGGGATGCAGCAGTTACTAGCAAACAACTATTGCCTGTATTTTAATAGTTTTATGCAACCAGCAAAACCCCTTGCTGTTGTCTTCAGGAAAAAATAAGTAGTAGTTGTCAGATTGAATGCAAATAAGAGCCGCTTCCAAAGATAAGACTAGTTACTGATGATCATGTCTTAGATAACATGTATAGAGCAGACTGTTTCATCAGACAGATAAGCTAATTATGAAAATAATTTGCAAAATGCCATTTGCTATTTATGCTCTTTTTTGGAGGGATAGGGGTAGGAAAAGATATCTCCTCATTCTCTTGTCTGTGTGTTCTAATAGTAACTTTAATTGGATTTGTAGTGCTTTAAAACAAGGAGAAAGCCCAATTCTGCCTGTTAATGTTGCAAATGTTAGCATTGATTGCAGATGATCTCTACCTCAGCCTTCTGCAAGGGAAAAATAAATCCCATTTTACAAAGACAAAAAAAAGCTGAATTAACAAACAGTGGCATCTCTGAAAACTAGAGGTCAGTACACAATGTATTCAAAGACTTTTTCATTAAAAAGTTAAGGGAATGGAAAAATAGTTCAATTGGCTAAAAATCTAGTAGCTACAAAGAAGTAATTGTTGTTCTTTACCTATACTCTTTAAACTTTGCAACTGGTCCAGTTTGAGCATCTTCCAAATTTGCCAGCAGGCTGTGTGAGTGATGGTATAAAAACACTTACTATGCATGGAAATGCTGAAATGGCAAAGATAAAATTATTCTATACTACCTTGCTACTGGCTTTTTATACAAGGGGTGCAACTTTCAAAATCTTTTTAGCTTATTCAGGGGTGGAAATACTTCTCTTATTCTCCTTCTGAAGGACAAGTATATCAACAATATAATAGGCGCTATTCAGACAATTCAGTAGTATGATACCAGCTTTTATCCTTTTGTACTGTAGTATGTAATTTTTCATTACTGTTTTTAATAGAACTCTCCTTTTCTGCAGTGTTTGACTTATAAATTTTTACTCTTAAACTGTGTTTTGGTTCTTCAGGCAACTCTGAAGTGATGCTATAAATTTGAGTGTTCGTTCTTTTTTCCATAGCCTATATTGCACGTGGGATCTTAAACTTCAGCTTGCAACAGGCACGGTTCCTGTGGTTATCCTCATCTGTTACCAGCCTGTATCTACTCCTGAGCTCAGTGAAGGTTCCACCCCTGAATTCTAACCCAAGTTCATGATGGGGTTGGGTTTCCAAGTTGAAAATGGCAGTCTTCAGATATCGCCTGGTTGCTGCCCAGCCCTGAAGATGCCCACAGCGCAAAGGTGCTGGTGATCCTTACCATTAGATTTGCATATTTAGCTCTGCATAGAACAAATTGATATTGAAGTTGAGGCTCTGTCAATGCTGGTATTCAACAGCTTTCTATGGATTGGGCTTTCTACCACAGATCTGCTCCAAAGATCTTGTAGCAGCAGTGGTGATGACATTCTCTTTAATGCCTTAAGGCAATGGCTTGAGCAATCGCCCATGATTCTGAAAATCAAGGTTCAGTCTTTCACTTACCAACAGTCTATTGATACCTCTGCAGTGGTAAAAGAAACACAGAAACATCTCTGCTATCTCTGTAAGAGTTGATTTGTTTCCTTTTTTCTTATTGAGTAGCTTCTAGGGGAAGATAACTATTGTGTTCAGCAGTTAGACATTTCTCATTGCAAATGTCTAACCTAACCTTATGTGGTATTACAAACCACTTTTGAAGAAGCAGACTTTCTGTCTCATGAACTGAGCAATACATACTGTGTAAACTGTTAAGCAGTTCTACCTTTAAGTTTGGGAAAAAGATTTTTTTTTTCTTCTTAACAGGTCTGAAATAAACAACTTTAATAAATGGACTCAATTTACTTCATGTTATTAAATGCAAATGTGTCTATTCCAGAATGAGCGTGGATATTTAGCTGCTTAAAATCAAGTTCACATAGTGTATATAAAGTGTGACAAGTGTCTGACTTTGAGGAATTGTGGAGCTTGGAGCAAATCTTATTCTGTAAGGTTCCCCTCTGTCACATAAAATGCAACTTTCTGGAATTTGTAGTGCTTGTTTTAGGAGTAAATCAGGAACTTTAGAAAGCCATCAATGGCTGGCAGTGAAGCCCAGCTCAGTGGTTAAGCAGCTGAATATGGGTATGCTTTGTGCAGCACACAAACTGGAGCATAGCAGATGTTTGACTGCCCTGTGTTTAAGACAGGCAGAGCGAACACAGCCAGTGACGTGGTTTGGTTTCTATGGCAGTGACTTCATGTTATGTAAGGAAGTTGCGTATACACAGCCCCGGTTGTCATGGTTCTAGGAATCCTGCTTGAACAGCCCTTTCCTGATCAGCATTATTTAATGGCTGTAAAAACAATAAAATACTCTCTCTTGCAGCTAGCTAGAGCTTTTAAAAGTCCTAATAATCTTTTATTTTGTTCTTATTATAACAATGGCAGCTTGAAATCACCAGTACCCAATATAAAGGCTAAATTGCATCTTGAGATCTTCACTGTGCTTTTCAAAGACCTTGATTTCAGGCACTGCAGCATACAAGTATGCCTTCTTTGAATATACTCATTTGAGTTGAAGTTTTACAGGTTGCAGGCATGCTAAATGCATGCAGCCTGTCAGGCCTAAATTCTGTTTTTGCATTAGTTTTCTGCAGAGGGCAAATTAGATGCCCCTTGGTGGGGAGGAGAGAGGTAAGCAATTTGCATAAAGCCTTCAACTGCTAACTGCTAAGAGTAGATTTTAAAAAAAATTGAAATTGTGGGGGAAAAAATATTCTTGTTTAAATCTGCTCTTCTAAAAGTATCTCTTTAACCCTTCTCTTACCTGTGTTCCTTCAGTTAGGAGTCCTGAATGTAGAATTGGCACTGGCACTTGAGTTCAGGGCTGTGATAAGGGAGTATAGCTGCAAATGTACATAGGCTTATTTGCCCAAGACAAGGAGTTTTGATTACAAAATCCATTCCTTGATCTGGTTAAACTATCCAGTTGTAATTTTACTACATCCAAAGCTTTTGTCTAAAACCTGATTTTTAAAAAAGCATTTACACAGCACTGTATTTAATATATTATCTTAAAATGGTATGCCAAGGGTGTGAAGGTGGAGAGGCAGATCTCTGCACAGTTCTTTCCTGTGTATACTCTGTCAAACCATATTTGCATTAAACTGGAGGTGAGGTTTTTTATTAATGGTGCAGCCCATTGAACAAGTCTCAGAAAAGCAGTCTTGCTTTGCATTCAGATCCTGCCATATAGTTCTACGCTCTTTTTAGGGCTTCAGATGGAAATAGATGTTGCTGGTTTTCCTTTTAAATGTGTAGCTACAGCTTCTAATAATGTGTGATAGCAGTAAACTGCCCCCTGAGCTGACATATGGTATATAAAATTTAGGAACATACTATAAGGATTGTCTTCATGGAAGAAAAAAAAGTATCTTTTCACAAGTGTGTGGAGATGTAAAGAAAACCTCCTGTTCCTTTAAACTTCTGAGTTATTTTTTTTCCTCCCTTTCCCCAGCTATTAGGTGGTCTAATAAGAGATGCTACTTCATTCTAGGAGCCTTGCTTTGATGAGATGTCAGGTGCTTATTTCATTGCTGCTCCAACATCTTTCTAATCAGCTCACGTAACTATCTTGTCAAAGTTGATGCTTTTAACCAAATCAGGTCATCTTGACTGAGGCTTTCACTCAGTTTGAGTGAAACTTGCTTTTATAATAGAGAATGCTCCTTGGGCTTTAGGAATGAACGATGGAGGTGCCATTGTCTGCAGGTGGAAGTGGTGTCCCCAGCAGGAGTTATTCCCCTTTTGCTACACCTCTTGTGTGAGCAGAAATTGCCAGTAGCAGTGTATGGCACAAGTGGGCAGCGTGTACCCACCAAGTGTTGATCAAACCAACTGAACAGTTGTGTGCAAGCCATTTCCATGTTCCTGAGGTTCCTCAGGATCCAGAGACTGGATGAGATCTCTATTAAAGGGAAAGAGTAATAAAGTAGTGCTGATAATGGCAGCACAAAACACTATGGTAAGGGACATTTCTGTGTTTAGCTTTGTGTATCATTTGGAGAAAGATTCAAATTTGGTAACTAAGCACTATAATGTAACTAACTCTGTAATATAACTAACCTCTGATTCTTGTTTACTAATTTCTCAAATGACAGCTGTGCTTAAAGGTCTTGTGCTTAAAGTTTTGCACACCTCAGACAGCACTATTCTGGAAACCAGGAATTTTCTGAAGTGTACTGTGGGTATTTTTATTAAATAGGAGAAGGAAAATTGTATACCTTCTCTTAAAGAAGGCATTTTCATTTTTTCAATCTTTTTTCAGTGTATTTTCTGAATCTGACTGAAAAATATGCAGCTATGCATCGCAGAAGAACAGAGTGGAAAGCACAGATACAAGACTGATTTTTTTAAAATCATAGAATGGCTTAAAACTAATAAATTGGGTACAGATGTTAGCACTTTATATATATATAGTGTATATATACACACACCATGTAGTTGTAGAACTGATTTTGAGTTACACTGAAGGCTAGCAAACCAACGTGTTTAAACCTACTTACATGTTGGGACTGTTGGGACAGCTATTTAAATTTAGAAGAGCTACTTACAAATAAGTAAGACTCTTAACCCTGAAGTTTATGGAACCTTTGTACAAAGTGGAGATGATTTCCCCTTTTTGGTATTATTACCTATGTCAACCTCTAAGTGTCTTCAAAACATGCAAAATAAAAACTTAATAATGCAAAACCTGCAGGGATTTCTGTTGTCCTGGAAACTTAATTGCAGAGATCTGCCAGTGAAAACCACCTGGTTTTTGCTTGTTTACTTCATCCAGCATCGTGTGTGTGTGTTGGGGAAAAAAAAGCCACTGTAAAATTTGGTGGTAGATTGAGGAGGGTGAGTTGTTACTCTTTCTGGCTTGTTTAGGATTGCATGCAGCTGTTGTCTGTGTAACTGTGGAAGTTTGAAATACCAGGGAATAATCCACTACTTAGATACCAGTTCAGTTTTTCCACTGTTCTTCCAGGGCTTGTGTATTTCAAATCAGGTTACTTTGAAAATCAAGTTTATGTTTTCCTGTTGTTTTCAGCTTTAATTCTTTCACTCTTGCTGTCCTTTACACTGTATGGTGTGAGGAGTGAAAAAAATAACTGTCTTATAGCTGAGACAAGCCTTCCCTGGTTTAAATGAAACATTCAAGTTCTGTGTGTTCACATTATCATTATTTTAGTTCTTGCTGTGCTGACTGGCAAAAGGAAGTACAGATTTCCTGTTGTGCTGCATGCTCCGATGAGATACCTTTGAAGGCCATCTGGTGTAATCCCCCTGGTCAAGCAGGAACACCTACAGTTAGTTGCACAGGACTAACTGTATGGCTTTTGAGTACCTCCAAGACTGGAGACTCTGTAGTCTCTTCAAGCAACCTGGGCCAGTGCTCGGTCACCCTCACAGTACAGGGCTGGGGGAGGGAAGTGTTTCTTGATGTTCAGGAGGAAGCTCCTGTTGCTTCAGTTCATGCCCATCATCTCTGGTCCTGTTGCTGGGTACCAGTGGAAAGAGCCTGGCTCTGTTGTCTTTACACCCTCCTTTCAGGTATTTATATGCATTGATAAGTTGGAGGGGGAGGGGTGTGCATGTCTGACTGAACCTTCTCTTTAGGCTGAACAGTCCCAGCTCTGGCAGCCTTTCATCGTAGTAGAGATGCTCCAGTCTTTTCATCATCTGCATGGCCCTTCATCAGACAATCCCCTATCCTATGTCCATATCTCTCTTGTACTGGGGAGCCCAGAACTGGGTGCAGCACTCCAGGTGTGGCCTCACCAGTGCAGAGAAGTGAAGGGTGTCACCTCTTTTGACCTGCTAGCAGCACCCCTCCCAATTACTGTGATTCATCATTATGGTGATTCATTATGTGTTCTTTTTTCTAAATGTAAGCACCTATAGATTATTGCCTGAAGTGCTGGATGGCAAAGCACAGGAGTGAGCTTGGCCATCACACAACTTCTCCAGTTTTAAAAAAAAAATAAAAATCTTCAAAAACAACTGCAAAACCATGGGACCAAGATCTGTAGATTGATCTCTGGTTGCTTGTGTGCAGGACAGGAGCTGCTGAAAGATTCAGTAAGCTGTGTTGCATTGGAGGGGGAGAGGGGTGTGTGTCTAATAGGTGGGGATGACACAGAACCCACAAGTGTCTTTTCTTAGCTGTGGCTTGTAGCACTGTGTAACTTTTCCACTGTGCTATTAGCTTTAATAGGCCAGAAAGAGCCTTTTTCAAGATCCCAGAATCATAGAATACCCTGAGTTGGAAGGGACCCATAATAAGGATGATCAAGTCCAAATCCTGGCTCCACACAGGGCCAGCCAAGTCAGAGCATGGGACTGAGCCCATTGTTCAGATGCTTCTTGAACTCAGTCAAGCTTGGTGCTGTGACCCCTTCCCTGGGGAGCCTGTTCCAGTGCCCGACCACCCTCTCAGTAAAGAACCTCTTCCTCACATCCAACCTAACTCTCCCCTGTTGCAGCTTGCTACCATTCCCTCAGGTTCGACCACTGTTCACCAAGGAGAGGAGATTGGCACCTGCCCCTTCATGCTCCCCCTTGTAAGATGTTACATCATTCATCAGGTTGGTTGGTTTTAGCTGTATGTAGAGTTGCAAACGAGTGATTCATGTCTAGTTAAACTGTGGCACAGAGAATAGACTAGGGAGCACCCCCTCCATTTGTGAGTCTGTATATGAAGGAGCAAGACAAATGTCCTACAGCCACCCAGACACAGCTCTGCCTCAATAAATGGGGGACTCATTGTAACATACTGGAAGGCTTGTGAAGATGATCCCAAGATGACAACTGTCATGTGACATAAGGTCTGCACTAAGTCTTACAGTGATTTTTTTTTTCCTGTTTTCAGGCTTTATGTGTAGATTAGACTGACTTAGACACACTATTTTCTTGCTTTCTAGTCATTGGCATGCTTTTTTTTCTTCTAAGGCTGCTCAGCAGTGTCCTTTGCTCTGAGCTGGGTTATTTTAGTAGCCATGACTGCAGATGCAATGAAGTTGTTCAGCCACAACTGTAAAAATATGGTGAGAATAAAAGCTGGGTAATTGTTTGTCCACTGTTATTTCTTGGCTGCATCAGAGTAAGTGTCTGCTATGCTGTCAGGCTAACAAAACACATGTTTGTCAGAGAAGTGGCACAGTAAGCTTTGCCACTTGTATGTAAGAATGAGACAAGTTGTGGTTGTTGATACCCTAGTGGCTCTTCACTGAGAGTGTAAGAATGTCTAGATGATACAATGTTCATAAGTCTTGAGCACCATTTTAGTTTCCAACAACTTTTTCTGCCTACACACACTGCCTTTTTAATAACACAAATGCCCAAGATGGTGAAATACAGTAGCAGTACAGTGCACAATCAGTATTTCACTATTAACAAGAGTCTGAAGTCTTTTTCATACAGTTGTATTTAAAAAAAAAAAAAAGGTTTCATTTCACTGTTTGCATCCTGTGGATGTGGAGTGCAAAAGACAGTAACTAGTGAAACATATAGTCTGATACCTAGTTGGACATTGTGTTATAGCAAACAATGCATTTAGAGGATCTGTTGGATTCTGCTTCTGAAAAGTTTTTTTTATTCTTTTTCTAAAGTAAATGTACTGTTGCTGTTTAACCTGGCAGGCAGCTGAAACAACCCTACAGCTGTTCTCTTGCTTCATCCCCACCAGTGGGATGGGGGAAGAATCGAAAAGCTGATGCTCAGCTAGTTTCTGAGCCAAGCTGCCTCCTGGCCAACTCTGTGTTTATATGGAGCATGATGTCCTATGGTATGGAATAGCCCCTTTGCCCAGCTGTGTCCCCTCCCAGCTTCTTGGGTGCCCCCACCTTCTCATTAGCAGGGCAGCATGAGAAGCTGAAAAGTCCTTGACTGCTTGGCAACAACTAAACCATCAGTGTGTTATCAGCATTATACTCATCCTAAACCCAAACCACAGCACTGTACCAGCTGCTGGGAAGAAAATTAACTCTATCCCTGCTGAAATCAGTAATGTTTGGAAAACTAAACCAGTATCTGTCATCACAGGTTCTTTGAAATTGAAATACAGAAAAGTGCATCCCAGAAAAAAGAGCAGTGTGTGTAAAATAGGAAATTGATTAGGAGACTACCCTCTAAAAGAAAATACTTAAAGATACTCAGTATTTACTTGAGTTGAAGCTTCAAGGTCTGCCAGACCTCGTCCTCCTTGGGACAGGAGTTCCCTGTAGGTGGTTGTGGCAGTTCAGCCCTAACCAGTAGCTAAGCACCACAGCCACTTGCTCACTCCCAGAGAAACAGAGACAGAGCCTCTGTGGGTTGGGATAAGGACAGTTTGCTGACAAAATCACCATGAACGGAGAACAATAACAGCCATTTACACTCACACCTGGTGATAACAGAGTACCTTTCCTCCCAGTGATTAGAGTGCTGCACGACAGGAGGCCTGACCCAGTGCCCCAGCTGCACTCAAACTGCCCTAAAGGCACCCCGAAGTGCCCTTCCTCAACCATCCCCTTTTATGGGGAAGTGATGTCAGGTGGTGTGGAAAACAGCCTGGGCTGACTCAGCTCACCTGTGCTGGCTGCTTGGAGAGGTCAGCTCTGGCCTGGCCAGAACCAGGACAATGGTGACTTTAGGGGGACTTTTAACTGTTGTCTTATTGTGATTGCTATCCTCTCAGACTGTGTTATTGCTTTACACTTGACTTCTAATACTGTGGTTTTCATTCTGTTTAAGCTTTGTCTAAGCTTGTTTTAACTTATGGTTTAGTTATATTGCTCCCTTCCCCAGTATTTTTCTTTTGGCTTAAATTCAGCCAAGGTATATTGTTTTATGATAGCTAAAATAATTTATCTGTAATTTTGAATCCTGTATGGAGTCTTCTAAGATACTTCATGATGAAAGACATGAAGCATTCTAGTCTATTTTATTGGG
>VZTU01003498.1:0-117802 GCA_013400835.1 Zapornia atra | reverse complement strand
AGAACACTAGGATAGATTGTATCAACAAATAGGTCTCTGGCAAAGTTAAAAATCTAGGAGAGACAATGTTCCCCAAAGGATGACTGTTTGTAGGAATGTGTAAGTTCACATGGGTTTATGTGCTTGCAAAAACAAGGTCTTGTAGTCTGTTGGGTGGTGGGAGATTGCACCAAAACTTCTTGGGTGCTTTCAGACTAAACAGTAGGAGAAAGGCATTTGCAGCCTTCCAGGACCTGAAGGGAGCATACAAACAGGAGGGGAATCAACTTTTTAAAAGGGCAGACAATGTCAGGACAAGGGGGAATGGATTAAAGCTAAAGGAGGGAAGGGTTAGATTAGATATTAGGGGGAAGTTCTTTACAGAGAGAGTGGTGAGGTGCTGGAACAGGCTGCCCAGAGAGGTGGTGGATGGCCCCATCCCTGGAGGTGTTCAAGGCCAGGTTGGATGGGGCCCTGGGCAACCTTGTTTAGATCCAGGCCTGGAGGTTGGTGGTCCTTGCTGTGGGAGGGGCTTGGAACCCTGTGATTCTTGGGGTCCCTTCCAACCCAGACCATTCTATGAGTCTCTGACATAAGTAGCTTTACAAATTAAAGGTGCACCTCTTAGGTAAAGCTACCTCTGTCTTTATTTCAGAACATTCAGCTGTAACCAGGCTGTGAAAGTATTAATGTGCTTATTGAATCTTAAGCATGCTAATAGTCAACGTTGAATGTGTGGGTACATGTGATATGGTGTACTGGCCTCAAAATGCTCAGTACCTATAGGAGTGAGGCCCCAGTATGCATAACAGAATTCAAATAATTGTTGGAGTTAATAGCATACACTTAGCACAAATTAGAGCTCTAAAGAAAATTACCATGTAGTGTTTCTCTTCCTCTGTCAGCTAAACCATGTGAAGAATGGGTTGTAACTAGGAAAATGAGTAATTGTTCCAGGGATGAATGTGCATGATTTTACAGTATTAAATAAGACTGTAGCTATCCCTCAGCACTGAAGGCCTGTCAAGGCTTCCGAGTAGGCCACAGAAAGCATGATGCCGCCGGGTAGGTAACTTAGCGTGGTTCCCTCTCGCAAGGCCTTCCAGGGCAGAGCTGGCGTGCTCCACTGCTTTGACCACTGCCAGCTGCTCTCCCCTCTTCTCTTTGGGGGCTTCTGCCTGTTCCTTTCTCTCACTTCAGCTGGTTGGTTTTACTGGGTACGGTGTGTGAAATGCCAGGCTGTAAGGCCCAATGTTGCCATTGCAATTTCCAGAGCATGGAGTTGCAGCTGAAGCTTAAAAGCATGGCCTTTTCTGTAAGCCTGTGCTGGAGGGATTTTTATGCATGGTGATGTATTTTTCAATGTTTAAGCTTCCTGTATTGAATGATACAGGTAGATGAGGTGCTCAGGGATATGGTTTAATAGAGGGCAGGTATGGTTGGACTCAGTGATCTTAAAGGTCTTTTCCAACCCAATCATTCTATGTGGATGCATTAAAACTTGTGAAATACTTTCTTCTAGGCTAACTCTTAATAAGGATTAGAATTAAATACTGGCTTTTGCTGTGAGTAGAAACCAACCAAAGGGCTCAATGCCCAGCAGCACTTCTTTTTCATTGTTTGGCATGTCACTTCTTCATTGAGGAACAAGAGGGTTGTTAAATGGGTTATTTTGTTTTTATTATTTTACACAAGCAAGAATTAGAAGGAAACAAGAAGACTCCCAGAGTGTAGTAGAGATTGCTGTTAACTCTGCTATGTTTGGTGGGTGTATTAGAGAAACAAACCACCACACGCTTTGTCATATGATTGGTGGGAAAAGGTAGTTTTACCTGAATGAGTTAGTTTATTATTTACCATGTGTTCAAGGCCAGGTTGGATGGGAGGACCCTGGGCAACCTTATCTAGATCCAGGCCTGGAGGTCGGTGGCCCTGCCTGTGGCAGGGGGTTGGGACAGTATGATCCTTGGGGTCCCTTCCAACCCCGACCATTCTCTGATTCTATGATTAGAATAGCAAAGGATTTTTTTTTAAGCAACACTACTGAGTGGAAAGCATCTAGTTTGGTCTCACTGAAATAACTTCTTTCTTCATAGAGTAACAGGGAGGCCGAGAATGGTTTATGCTAGTCCTTCAAAGAGAAATGTGCTTCTTGAATACAAATCTCTTTAATAATCTGGGCCTACCTGTGAAGAAAAGGGTAATGAATTCCTGTCTTCTGAGCAACCAGATTATCTTCAGCTTTATCTAACAGTTTGAGATACATAACAGCTTTGACAGCAAACTGTAATGCATCCTTCAAGTCACGAAATCTACTTTCTTCCTCTAAAACTGTAGAAGCTTTCAAACAATGGCACTACTGTATCTTGTAGTTTAGTGGAATTGCAAATTCCATAACTCCATATGCATCTCAAAAATACTGCAGTTTTGATTGTAATTGTCTGCTTCCTCAGAGTGATGTAAAAATATGTACTGTATGTTTACAGATATTTGGAGTTTGGGGGTCATCCTCTTCATGTTGGTTTGTGGACAGCCACCATTCCAAGAAGCAAATGACAGTGAAACTCTGACTATGATAATGGACTGCAAATACACGGTGCCACCTCATGTGTCCAAAGAATGTAAAGAGTAAGTAGACTACTAAAGAATTTGGGAGCTTTCACAGAAGTGGGCTCTCGTTACCTTCGGGAGCTTCCCATACCGTGTTACCAGCACGTGGAATATTCCTCATCTCTTAATAAGATATAATGCCTACTGCTTTTGCTTTATTGTACTTGTTCAAATTGATGGAGTAGTTTCTTGGGCACCAGTATTGCTTATCTTTTTCAATTCTGTGCCTCTTCTTAGTAAAGGTTAATCCCATGATATTTTTTGCCAATAGGCTTTTCCCACGCTTGTGTGAAACAACTTCTTGGTTTTACACAATCTGTTTTTCTTTTATTTGTCTCAGTTGTCATGCCTTTTATAAATGATTGAAGAAGCTGCCCACCGCTGACTGGCTTTGGCCACCACTCTTGCTGGATAAATTACAAGGTGTTGCTGAGACTTATTTTGTGGCAGGGGTTAATAAAAGGTAATGATTCCTACAGATTTCTGTGCAAAGTACAAATTATCAAAACCCAAGGATATCACAGCAAGTTTTGCTCATCTCCTACTGAAATCACAACTCCAAATCAACATTCTAGGCAATCAAGGGAGAAAAATATTCTGTCTGCAAATACCATATGCCACTTGGGAATCGTGACTCGTTGTGATGTGTTGTTTTTCTGCAGCGTTCACTGCAGCATCTTACTGTATTTTTTTCCTGTGTTGCAGTGTTGCCCAGATTTCCCCACTGGTTAATGGCCTCTTCAGCCCCTTTAGTACATATCCCAGTGGCGTCGCTTAGGCTATTTTACAGTGTTGGTCTGTGTTCTTGACTCTGCAAGAGAGACTTTTTGTTTCCAAGATGAAAGCCCAGATGCCTTTAGAAATGCTTGAAAAATGGATTGGGCCCAGTCAAAAAAAACCACCTAGAGCAGCCTCTAGGATTCTTTTATTTGACACAGAAGGAAAATAGTTACAGCTGTGGCCGTAATGACCATTCCTCTCCTCACCTGGCATCTGTGTGGTGCAGGAACTTAATGCCTAACATGATGCCATAGCTTGTTTTGTTATCAGTGTCTAGCATTTTCACTAACCCAGAAGCAGTGCTCTTGACAGCTTGAGGAGCTCTATGTACAGGAAGAGGTTTAAAATACAGTACAGGAAGAGGTTTAAAAGAGAGCCCTTATCAGTGGATTCTATCAAATAAATTTAGAGATGTTCCATCTTGTGCTGAGGCCAAGAAACTTATTTCTGCAGCCTTTTGCTTCACATACTGCTGAATGCTCATTTACTTAAACACCCAAGTAGATCTGCTTTCTCTATGTGATGCATCGACAACGTACGATCCCGTTATCAAAGCCTTCTGTAGGGTAAAGACTCTGGGAATGTTTAAACTTCTTGCTCGGAGTTAAAGCATTCTTGGTGGTTTGGGATGTGTAAGCAAGCTTAAACCAGGAGGCAGATGTTGTACATTTGTGTGGTTTTACCACAGGTGTAGTTTAAAAAAAGCCAAGTACATAGTTTGTTCCCTTCCTGTCATGATATTAACAGAAGCAAAGAAAATCAGAGCTCTCACGTCTCACCCCACCTTTCCTTTCAGTCAGGACAGAGACCACAGGTTCTGAGTATAAATGCAACATCCTATTTTTACAGTAGAGCTTTGAGAAGACAGAGTTAGCCTCCACTTTTATTTCTGTACAACATCTCACACAAAACCCCCCCAGAATTACGATTCCCTTTGTGATGTGTGCCCTTTCAGTTGGAAGTTGGGCGGTGTAGTATAGTTAGAGCAATAGGAAACATTACACAAGAACTGCAGAACTTTGATTCCATGTATTGGAACAACAAAATTTCAATGAAACCTTGGCACCAAAACTGTGTATCCATTTTCTGTTTGTTGTGCAAAGCCAAAAATACCTTCTCCAGGAATTTTTCATGTATGGTAAGATAACAGAGGTGTGCTCTGCTAATCAAGTCTTCTTTCTCTGCCTGGGGAATTTATGCACTTCCTTTCCAGCCCGTGTAAACACTCAGTATCAACCCATTAGTAGGTCTGTCACTTCATCATTCCAGATAGTGTTTTGTCAGAGATGCTGAAGAATCAAATGTCTGATGGCTATTTCAGAGTAAAATATTTCTACTTCTCTTACCACCCCATATTCTCGTTGGCAGTAGCAATGATAGGAAACTGTTTACTTTACAGACCAGCCTGTAGGCCATCTATGACAGTTGCCCTACAGGACCTGTTAAAAACAAACCAACCAGAAAAATCAGGTTAAGAATCTAAGCACAGTAAATGAAAACTGCAGAGTTTGATGTTTATGGTTTTTTAATGAGTAAATTGCTTGTTTCAGTTCAGCAATGTTTGGAGTGTCTTTGAGAATAACTAATTTCCCATCACCTTCTCGTACCGTAGAGACTTCTAAAGGTCTGTGTGGGCCGACAGCAGAACGTTTCTTCCTGATGTTGCTCTTACAGTGGCTGCTTTACAAACACCTGAGTGCATTTGGTTTCGATGTATTTTTCATTCACAGTCTCATTACACGGATGTTGCAGAGAGACCCGAAGCGAAGGGCGTCTTTGGAAGAGATTGAAAACCACGCGTGGCTTCAAGGAGTCGACCCATCTCCTGCCACCAAGTACAACATTCCTCTTGTGTCATACAAAAACCTGTCCGAGGAGGAACACAACAGCATCATACAGCGCATGGTTCTGGGGGATATCGCAGATCGTGATACGATAGTGGAGTAAGTTGGCAGTTTTCTATACACAGTTTGTTTTGTGCATCTGTCATTTTGGGTTAAGAATGTCATGAGAGCCTAGGTACTTCAGTGTTTAATTAGCAAGCCATTCAGTTGAACAAAATACTATGGTCTTGCTCCGTGACAGGATGTTCTAGGATGAGAAATATTTTAGTAGCCACAGACTTAGGAAAAACTTCAGGAAAATGTGTTGGAATGGTGTTTGATTCTTATTTTGCCTTCGCAAGTGAACTTAACTGCTGTGAGATCCATTGAAATTCATGGTTTTACTTGTGCTTCATCTCTGAGGCATGTTTTGGGGGTGATAAAATACCACCCTTTTTTTCGTAGTATGTTTCTATTCTACCTGTCTTCTTTAATTTAAAATAATACTGCTTTTTATCTATATACATATATAGATTGCCACAGTCACCGCCGAGCTTGCTAGAAAGCTGTATGGTTTTTCTAAATAGATTAAAGCTCCCAAATTTCCAAAACTGAAAGAGGACTTGTCATTGGCTTTATTTCTGTTTGTTTAAGCTGGAAAAACTGTTACTATCTTACCATGTCGGTGGCAGGGCCGTGTGGGGAGATGGCGCAGTCTTCCTCCTCAAGCTTTTAGCTGCATAACAGTGCCATCCTTTCTGTCAGACTGTCTGAGTTCTGCTCTCTGGCTTATGAACTTAATTTTGCTGTAAACTTAATGTGATGGCCCTAAAATAACGAAGGTGGGTTTTGCTCTGGTTGTTGCATAGTATTAGGACTTTGTGTTTGTGTTTGCCAGTGGGAAATCCCACCATTGGTGCACGATGTTTAGGAAGTACAATTTATCATTTAAAAAAGGTTCAGTAAAGGAAGAATGACCTAATTTTTTTGGGATGATCATCTACAGATATCCTTATTCAACTATTGTTTTGAAATTACTGGACTCGCTGGCTCTTTAGTTTTCCTGAAACCAAGACATTCTTGTCAAAACATCGGGAACAGACAGGTTTGTTTTCAGCTCTTCCTGCTGTGAGGAGGACACCAAGGTGTGAGATTCAGGTCTGCTTTTCTAGAAGCCACTGACGTATGGTTTGTTTCATGTTTTCTATCTTCCCTAGGGCACTGGAAACTAACAAATACAATCACATCACCGCCACTTACTTCTTACTCGCTGAAAGGATTCTGAGAGAAAAACAAGAGAAAGAAATTCAGACCAGATCTGCAAGCCCTAGCAACATCAAAGCTCAGTTCAGGTGAGAATTTAGGAATCTAAATGGCTGTTGGTTGGTTGGTTGGTTGTTTTTAACCTGGCTTAATGAGTATATTATTGAATTGCTCAAGTACTACTTCCTTGAAGTAAAATTCTTATTGCAAATTTTAAATGTCTTTAAAGTGCTGTGGACACTTCAGAAGCTGTTCAGAAATGGGTTACCAATAATATTTTCAGGACTGCCTAATCAATAGGAAGCCCATATCTGCAGTGGGATGTTCTCACACCTGCTAGGAACGGGCACGTTTGTTTGACCTTCAGCTCTCATGCAAATCGTGTGTATCACATCCCTGGAAGAAATGTAGTTGCATAATCCACAGAGGTGTTGATGGGGAATTAGTTATAAGTCACTTTGAATTTGATGTCAGTGTAGCTGTTAGCATGGATTTTCAAGGGGCTAAACATCCCCTAGATCAAGCTTAGGGCAAATGTTTGTAGGTTTTGTTCTTTTTAATATCAGTTGATATTAATGCCCATTTAAGGTTGATGCCCATTTAAGGAAAAGAAAGTAATTATTGTAATCATTCATTTAAAGACACTACAATAATTTTTTTTTTTTTTTTTTTTTACAAAAGCATGATTAAATAAAACCTTATAGCAAGTTTCCCTGTGATTTCCAAAGCTTCAGCCTGTGACATGGTAATACTAAAGGGGGGGAAGTGGGACTCTGGCATGTAGTTGGTATTGCTATGTTCAACCAGTCCATTTGCTCTTGCAGCCAGTTATCAAAGCACCCCATCTTTTCAGTTAGAGTGGCATAACGCTTTAAAAACAAACACACAGAAGACAAATAGTATAGTTTCTACCTCTAGATCCATATTGGAGGATTTATTTTTTGAACAGTTATTTTTCTTAAGCATTTTGGTTTTGATTTACTGAGTTATGTTTTAGACTGTGACTAGAGATCTGCTGGTATTGGGAAAAAAACCCCTTTTATTGGCCCATCTTGACAGTCTTTCCAGTAGAGATGGAGGATGTGCTGAGGCATTTCCATTAATTTTTGTTCTCTAATCTCCAGTCTCTTCAAAAGTTGCCTTTTACATTTTGGTAAAATAATATAGGTATAACTATTACTGGCACTAACAACAATTGTTAGTAGGTAAGCACTTGATGTTTAGAGTTGCTGCCTATGTTCAGTGTTAATTTATTGGTAGGGTTTAGAGAAAAACAAAAAATATCTTGTTCCTTCCAAAGGTTCCTTTGTGCAGCTTTCATGCATTTAACAGGAATGGTAATAGGGACATAAATGCTCCAGTGTCTTCCTGCTGCATGTCCAGACTTTCCTTGGCCTAGCTGATACCAGTAACATAGTAGCACCTCAACATCAATCTCAGGAAAAAAACCCACTGGTTATAAATCTAAGGCACATGGTTTGGAGAACAGGTTAACATGCATCATCCCCACTGATTGTTACCTTGGATTTAGGCTGAGGTTTTGGAAGGTGTTACAGGAGTTCCATCTGAATACCCTTTTGTCTGCTGGGATAACAGGTTGCTTCTCTCTAAACCTTACAGTGGTTCTCAACATCTTTGTCATCTCCAGATGAGACTACACCCAGTCTTGTGTACAGGAGTAGACTGAGAAGTTGTTGCTGCACTGAAAAGCTCCTTCATTCCATGATCACTGACCAGTGCTTTAGGAGTTACTGTTGTAGGCAATCTGCAGTGGAACCTAAATGATCTGGAGCTTGGTGTTACGGAGCTTATCTCTCTCCAGGGGTTATACTGTAACTTCCACTCCAGGGTTCTCAACACGTTCACTGAATCGGTGTTTCGAGCTGAATTTGTCAAGTTGAAAGGAGTAGCTGAAGCCTGCCTTTATGAGTATGAACTCTCTTTCCAGGACAAGGACGTGCCTTAACTCAGGAACTCATGCCCTTAATGGTCCCAGGTTCCTGTTTGCTGTCTTCACGATTTTTTAGAAAGTAATTTCACTTACTTGCTGCCTGGAGCTGTCCCACTCTGCCCTTGGGTTTGCTGGGAATAGGGGGGTGTGGGGAAGGGAAGGAAAGAGGCAAACATGGGCTGCTCAGAAAGATAAACATGCTGTGCTGAGGAGGTTTATTGCCTGGATACTACAGCACTGTTGGATACTATATTTACCCTTTATTGTGACAGCCACAGAGCTCACTTCCTTTTTTTTCGCTGACAAACCAGCCTGTTCTTCAAGCACAGTAAATTCTTGAAACATTTAGATCTTCATTTTCTGACACTTCTGTAGTTATGTTTCTCATTTATTTAAGTCCTGTTTGTTAATCACTGGCAGTTGTTTGCATTTGAAATACCCAGCGTAGCAGAAGTCATCAGAAAAGTAGGTCAGTGGTTCCCAGCGTTTCTGGAGTCCGCCGGGGCCCAAGGGAAGATGCCTGTATCAAACCCAGGGGCACCACACCCCAGGCATCACTTCTGGGCCCGACAGCTGGGGTCGGGGCTGCTGGCCCTGTGGCCTCCCTTCTGCCAGAGCTGCTCACCGCCGGGAAGCCGGTAGGGGCGCACCAGCAGCTCCCAGTGCCCAAAGAGAGGGGAAAGGGCCTGTGTGGCTTCTCCCAGCGAATGAGCTTCACGGGCTCCTGTGGGTGTGTTGGCAGCCAGGTCCTGCTGTGAGAGGTGAATCTTTGTCTCGCTGGTGAGGAGTTGTGTGTTGCCTTTCATAAAGTATGCAAAGTTCCTGCAGTTGGAGTTGTTGTTGATTGTTACCCATGTGGGCAGGCATCTTCAGGACCCTTTTCTAGCCTTCCATTAGAGGGGGAGCCTTGAGCAAAGGCAGTCCTACTGCAGGTCCTCCATTAACTTTAAACACTTGGCAAGAACATGTTCAGAATACCAGAGGTGTCTGAGCTTTCCTTGTTTCTTCAGTTTGAGCTCTTAACCCAGCACAGATCAGGAAGCTGGTATGATCCTTTGTATGTGGCTGTCCAAGCAGGTATCTGGGGTCACACTTGGTGTGAAAAATTCTCTGCTTCCTCTTCTGCTTTCCTCCTACACCTGGGCTACAAAGTCCAGCAGCCCTTTCTTTCATCAGACCCAAAATAAGATGTGGAGTGCCTTGTAATACGCTATCCATATATGGACAGAGGTCACTTACACAGCCTTTCATGGGGTGTGCCAGAGTATTTTAGTTACCTAAAGTTAAGTGGTTGGCAGACTTTTTTAACTTGAAGATAACTTAACTTGGAGAGGTTCAAAACCATTTCTTGGTCTGCACAAGAAATGTGGGGCTTAGGCTGAGTGAAGGAATTGAAGAATTATTCAGCATTTAAGTGTTGGTCGTTTGGATTAGGCTTTCAAAATAGAGGAAAGACTGACATTCTTTCTTCTTAATTTATTCTGTGGGCATTATGGGAAAATGGCTATTTCAGGATTTAAAGGAAAACACAAATCATTAGATAGCAGCTTAGATACGGGGAGAAGGCATCAGCTGCCAGCTGTAAAGCTGATTTACGCTCCAGTGTTACTTTCATTTTGATTTGAGCTAATGCTAGTACACAGTGATACATTTTGAACTTTGAGCTACAGTTTATTCAAGTGTCATATCCATAAGCAGCTTGAGTCCTGAATTCACGCAGCTGTATTATTCCAGTTGCTCAGCTAAGGTCAAATAAATGTATGATCTCAACTCATGTGTGTTTAAAGAGGATTTTGTAGAATAGAGCTTGGGCTGAATGAGACTTACTGAAAATGGGTGGATGTTTCTTCGGACTCAGCTCTTCAGTCTCACTCATGTTAATTCCAACGTAATTTTAATATTAGGAATACTGGAGGGGGGATAATATTAGGAATACTGGAGGGGGGATAAGAAGCTTCAGATTATAAGTAGTTTGCAGTACTGTTGTATCTAAGTTGTGCTTGAATCAGCCACTGTCAAGAGTTCCTTACCTACCTCAGATTATTTCCTTTGAGACATAATCTTTTAAAGTTTTTTATTGCTTCATTCATTTTCTGAGCGCAGCGAAACCTGAAGATTTCATTTGACGGTAACCAAGAGAGTCTCTAACTGACAGCGTTGTACACATGCTGTTCCTTCCAAGGAACCCCACGTTCTCCCAAAGTGTTTCCTTTCTCTCAGTGAGTCCGTGCGGTTTTCACAGGCAGCCATTCAGCAGGCTGCTTTGTGGGGCAGCACTCGTGCTCCTCTTGCGCAGACCTCACGTTCCCTTGTGCGTGTGAGAACGCTCACCATGGTGTAATATCTCTTTTGTCCCTTATCATTTATGTAGGCAATCGTGGCCAACAAAAATCGACGTGCCCCAAGACCTGGAGGATGACCTTACAGCCACTCCTCTCTCCCACGCCACTGTTCCTCAGTCACCAGCTCGCACGGCTGAGAACGTCCTCAACGGCCACCGGAGCAAGGCCCTGGGTGATGCAGCGAAGAAAGAGGAGATCCCGGAACTGGCTGGACCAGCGCTTTCAGCGGTCCCATCGGTGAGCTTAAAACCCACCACAAGCGGCCGGAAGTGCTTGTTCAGAGTGGAAGAAGACGAGGAGGAGGATGAAGAAGATAAGAAACCTATTTCCCTTTCTACTCAAGTGGTTCTGCGCCGTAAGCCTTCGGTTACAAATCGTCTCACCTCGAGAAAGAGCGCGCCAGTCCTCAACCAGATCTTTGAGGAGGGCGAGTCGGATGACGAGTTTGACATGGATGAGAACTTGCCCCCAAAGCTCAGCAGGTTAAAGATGAACATTGCTTCGCCTAGCACAGTGCACAAACGCTATCACAGGAGGAAAAGCCAGGGGCGGGGCTCCAGCTGCAGTAGCTCAGAAACAAGCGACGATGACTCTGAGAGCAGGAGGCGCCTGGACAAAGACAGTGGCTTCACTTACTCCTGGCATCGGCGGGACAGCAGCGAAGGGCCGCCCGGCAGTCAGGGGGACGGCGGTGGACAAAGCAAACCCAGTAATGGAAACGGAGGGGTAGACAAAACCAGCCCGAGTGACAACAGCAAAGGTGGGGGGAGTCCCTCCGGGGGCTCCGGTGGCAGCACCAACACCACCTCGGGTTCCACTCGGAGGTGCGCTGGATCTGGAAACTCGATGCAGTTATCGTCTCGCAGTGCAGGGGAACTGGTCGAAAGCCTGAAGCTAATGAGCCTTTGCCTAGGTTCACAGATTCACGGCAGCACTAAGTACATTATTGATCCTCAAAACAATCTGTCCTTTTCCAGTGTGAAAGTACAGGAGAAATCGACGTGGAAAATGTGTATCAGTTCCAGCGGCAGCGCAAACCCCGCGGCGTCGCTGGGCAGCCTAAAGTTTTTTTCTGACCAAATGTCAGACACGGCAAACGAATTGGAACGGATAAAGAACAGGAACTTGAAAAACAATGTGCTACAACTACCTCTCTGTGAAAAGACAATATCTGTGAACATTCAGCGGAACCCAAAGGAGGGGCTGCTCTGTACCTCCAGTCAAACCAGCTGTTGTCATGTCATTTGACAACGGCCTGACTTCACTAGCTCGATCTAATCTACTTGACAGCATCATTCTTCCTGTTCAGAGCTGTGAACACCTTGTCACCGGACCCCCCTTTTGTTGTCTTAAGGTTTTTAAGTGGGCTTTGAGCAGTTATTTATTACATTTTAATTTTGTGTTTGCTTGCTGGTATGACAATGCATGGTCTTTGCATGCTGCTAGCCGATGCGTTTTTCTTTTCCAACAAAATGGGATATTTTATTGTGTAATTTTTACATTTTTAATTTTATGATGGAAGATCCGGATTAAATTAAAATAAGCATCTGGATCCTAATGTAAATGGAGCACTTACTTACTTAAAAATTTCATGTTCTGCACTTAAACTAGAGAGAGAGGCTTTTGTTTGCTTGTGAAATGTTAATTCTTGTTCTGACCTTCTGTGATATCTAAACTCTGTGATGCGTGGCATACTTCTATGTGTCTGAAACAGAACCAAAGCAATAATGTTTTGATGCTGAAAACTCTTCAGGGAGCTTTCAGATGTTCCAAGGCTTGTACAAAGCAAAGATGCACTGAAAATTAGTGATCTTGAAAATATGATTTTAAACCCACACCTATTTGTCTTAAGCTATGATAAGGATAAAGTTGTGGCTCAAAAATCAAACTGAAGAGATCTTGGGTTTGTTAGAGGCGGTTTTCTTTTTTTTTTGTTTTGTTTTGATTTTTAAATAATAAGGCAAGTAGCTTTGCAAGGCAGCTTTCTCCCATAGAAATATGTTAATATTACAAGCAGACAATCTTTTTTAATATAACAAAGGTAAATTATTAAGTCTACTTCTGAGTTTTTACATGCTAACTGAAAATAAAGTATTTGTATGTATTCCTTTTGTTAGTAGTATATCATGACACTTAGTACTTTAGGGTTTTACCTTCTGAACTTTCTCCCCCATCCTCTCCTCCCCTCCCCGAGACTTCAAAAGGCAATAAGGGATGGAAAACCTTTAGGTAATTGGATTAAAATTGAAATTCTTCCTGTCATCTTACACTTTTTTGTTCTTTTTTCTCCTCATCACTCTTTGTGAGACTCGGAGTACCGCTGTTCCCCCCTACTCACCCTGCTTAATTTCCCCTCAGCAATCACCCTTTGGCATGAAGTCAATTTAAAATAGCGCATAGGAAAGCATTTATTTTACAGCTCTTAGCCTGTCTGTTGGGTTTCCCATTGCCATGGCAAGGTCTTGATTCAGAGTATTTCTGTACAAAAAGGATACTTTTGACCAGATGAATTAACTTTGTGGAGTTTTATTATCTAGAATAAAATATATTGCAGATTCCTAGTTTTGGGAAGGGCAAGAATGTTTTATTTTTTCATGCTGTGCACTGGGTCTTCTAAGCAATGCTGGTGAAACTGGTGGTGGGGTGTAGCAGCACACTGCTGAGCATCCTGTAACACTTGTGGAATGGGCAAATGCGATGCGTTTCACGCCTGCCGCAGAGCGAGCAGAGCACCAAAGAACGAACGGCTTCTGAGGGCTCCTCTCAGTTAGTACTAAGAGCCTATATTGCATGGGGATGCTTACTGCCCAGCCGAGCCAGGGGTTTCATGCTCTGCATCCTCAGCAAGGCAAAGCACCAATGTTGTGCTGCTTTAGCTTTGAAACTCTAGTTGCAGTTCGGTTGGTGTGATGTTCCTAAATCACAAGCTACAAGCGCAGATGTGTGGGTGAAGCCATAGAACATATTTGCTTGAACATTTTGAGCAGGGATCTTACCAAGGGCCAGAAACGAGATGTGTGGTTCACAGCCAGAGAGCGTAACATCCGCGTAGGAGACGAGTTGATTAAAAAGGGCATTGGCAATAAACTTATTTGTTGCAGTTTGGTTGGGGGTTTTTTGGGGTTGTTTTTTTTTCCATGTTATTGTAAATAGTCTTTCCTGATATCATGTACAGCCTTGGAATGGCACCTTTTAACTAACCCCAGGTGTATTTTGTTTCCACTGTTTTTATATACGATGTATATATGGTGCTCACTTTAGAACAGCAGTGTTGACCATTTATGCTGCATAGTTGTATTATAGCCTTAGAGTTGTGTGTGGTTGGTTGAACCTTTGGGCGTACAGATGTTAGTCTGAGTGGTGTCCTCTATCCAGTTGTTGACAGGTGAATGATTGTGCATGTGGTGTATGTTGTTGTTATGTCGTCACGTAAAAGGAAGGGCGAGAATAACCACTACATTACGATACTATCGGACCAAACTATTTAGAGCAAGTAAACAGTTTCTTGTACCCCTTAACGTGTCTTTAAAAGTTGCATATAGTTACAGTAGTGTATAAATTAAATATTGTGGACAAACAATTAGTCTTGTATTTTTCTGTATGTGTGTATATAAATATATATATACAAAAATAATGTACCTCTAGCAACTTAATCTGTATTTAAGATGTGACAATCTTGACACAGAATTTTAAGAGTAGCAGTATAAATAAGCAGAATTAACGAACAGAAATATAAAAATTTCTCACCAAGACGGAGTCCATGTGTGTGTGTTAAGAGGGTACAGAAATATCAGCTGATCTTATTGCTTCCAGCAATGTTTGGCTTTCTCATTGTATAAACAATTCATGGTGTGCGACAGAAATGGAAAATCCAGTTAATAAAAGTGATACCTTGACTGATGCATAACCCATGACTTGCATGTCGATGCAGTTTGTTACTCCTGGTGGTGGTCGCTGTGTCAGGGTGGCAGGAGCTTAGGTCAGACCTTCCAGAGCCAGCCCTGCTGAGAGCCGCTGCATAGCCTGTCTACCCAGCATTGAAGGTGGTGGCACTGGGAACATAAGCTCGGCTGCCTTGGCGAGCTGCAGCTCTGCATGGGGACGTACCTTACCTTGCGCTTACTTTGGGCTTAGAAGTTGTCACAGTTGCCATCTACTGCAGTGGGGTTTTGTCGGGAGGCTGTGGGAGCTGCTCCTTAGGCAGAACTGCGGAATGATTTACATAAACTCTGCCAGCCACCACTCCACCAGAGAAGGTGAGAAGCTTGTTCATCTTCCCATCTCGGGGAGCCTGGTGATGTCATGGTAGCCTGTGCCTGGCTGCGCTGCAGTACACAATACAGTGGGCTCCGAGTCCCTCTTCAGGTGCGCAAGTCTGGTACAGTCAGGGGAGGGACACCAGGGGAAAGGGAGGTTCTACACCAGCTTACCACATCGAAAAACAACGATGGCATCAGCCCTGATACAGATTGGGGTGAGTGGGGGGAAGGGGGGGGGCGGGCGTGCTGACTGTGCGCAGAGTGACAGGTGCCTGAAGGCAAAGCTACCGCTGCCCAACCCGCTCTGAAGGCACAGTGTAAGGCCCAGATGTCACATGTAACAGGATCCCAGGAGTTAATTCCACCCATGTACTGCAACTGCCTCACAGTGTATGCTGTGCAGCTCGGCCCCTGTGTGCCAGGAAACAGCTGCTCTGGCTCACTTCCTCTGGAATTAAGTATGGCAGCGCAGAACTGAAGGAACAATGGAACACGCCAGGCGTGTGTGCTCGCTCAACACGTCTGCTGCTGTGTTGTCCCGGGTACAGGCAGCACAGGTTGTGAGGGGGCAGCAGTGCTATCCAGTGCTTCTGGCTCTGCTTTGGGCAGCCTGAGCAGGGGCAATTTCCAGTATTCGCCCAGTTGACCCATGGAGACGTCTCTGGTGCAGGCAGGAGGCTGGAGTGCTGATGTGCTGGGCGGCACTTGGGAAGGGGCTTCCTGCTCCCTGAACTCAAGACCTTTGCACAGTGCTGCAGCAGCGTAAGTGACAATTTTCAGGCCAAGCAAGGGGTCGGGGGTTGGAGCAGCTCCTAAGACAGGAACTGGAACCGGCCAGAGAAGGGACAGAGGGAGGAGGCTTGGCAGCAGTGCTCATAGCACAGGTAGTTATCTGGGTTTAATGTCCGACAGCTCTGGGACAGGCCAGCTATGCGAAGCTTGGCCCATGGGTCCCTGTCCTGGCTGGTGAGCTCCCCAACTCAGGTTAATGCAAAATGGGGTGGAGGCAGCAGCAGGCACAGAGCAGCAGAGGAGCTTGGGGGCTGTGGCCATGCCCAGAGTGAGGAAAGGCAGCACAAATCCTGTACTACTGCCCTTCCTTTAAAACAAGGCCCAGCAGTAACCTCCCAGGCGTTGGTACACACAGATCGGATCTTTTTAACGGATCTCTCATCAGCAGAGAGAGATGTGTGCAAGCCAGGCGGGACAGCTGGCAATTAACAGGGGATGAGCAAACGGGAATGTCCCAAACATCAGGGCCAGCCAGGCACCCTGACAGCCTTTCCCATGGTTGAGTTCACGTGGCTTAATCAGAACTGAGCCTCCTGTTGCTAATGCCAAAGTAGGGCTCAATTCCATGAAAGGTGTTTGAGCAAGAACGCCTCCAGGTCACTCTGCTTCGGAAAGTGTAGCTGTGACTCACCTGCTGCCTCCTGCCTGCAGCCAGGTGGGCTCCTCGGCAGAGCAATGGCACTGCAGCTGCTGGGTCTGCTCCCTTCTTGAAGCTAAGGCTGTAGCTAAGCTTTTTTCTTTTGAGCTTAAAGTCATAATTACTTGTAATAAGTTGACTCAGTTCAGCCTCTCAGTGTGTATTACAAATGACATCGATCAAGAACTCTGAATTAGTGCAAAGTCTAGTGTACTGGAGGGCAATAAATATCTATTTACTTTCCCAAGTGGTAGAAGAATTATGTCATATGAAAGATGTGAGTACACTTGATACTAGAGAAGACTTGAAAAGCACGGGGGGGTTGTATGGGATTCACCAGCCTCTCAGAGGTGTCACATCAGATCTCCTTAGCAGTTGATTTCAGCAGACCCTTGTGTAGCATCTTTCTATTTCTTCCACTTGTGCCCTTCTCTTGAAGAACAGGGCTGAGGAGGCAGGAGGGAAGGGTCTGTGTTCCTCTGGGCCACGTATGCTCAGCCTGAGTGCCCAGGGCCTGGGAGTGGCCCTGCTCTGCACCCCTGTGAGCTGGCAGGAAAGGCTGATGAGCTCTCTTACGCCATGCCCAGCATTGCCCTCATCACACCAGTGATGACAGATGCCGTCACCACTGTGTTTTATATCAAGTGATGAGGTGCAGAGAGATCCTTCCTCTCTTCAGGGCTGACAGGCGAGGCACGGGGCTGTACTGTCAGCTCCAGCCTGATGCTGGCACTCACCCCTTCAGCTCAGCGATGAGGCAGGGCAGAGCTGGCCTGAAAAGCCCGTGGTGGCAGCTGTATATGGAAGTGAACTCTCCAGCCGGGCAAGTCTTCCTCAGTGAGACTGGAGTTTGATTCTAGGCTAAACAACCCAGTGTGCTGGCCCTGCATGCAGAGGAACCTTTCCTCATATAAAGATTCCAGCGTTTTCCTCTTTTATTGTCCTGAAGTCCATGGGAGGTGCTGCAGGCGGGCAAGTACAGTAGAGATCTTGAGTCAGCAGATCCCTCTGGGCCAAGCCATTAGACCTGTGGCTCAGGGTGTACCTGATGAGAGAATTCCTCTATCTCCAGTAAATTATTTACGACTGCCCTTTTCCTTAAAACCAGCTTACTTGGTTCTTACCGCTGCTGCTAAGGAGACACATAAAATTCAAGCCTTATGGCTAGGTACAGGCTACTCCCACACAGTCATCTTCCCAAGCTCGACGCCTCCAGCCTCACCCTCAGTTTCTCCTTAAAGCTTGAGACCAGAGATGAACGTATTTTATTTATTAGAGGCAGGCATCAGAAGAACAGCCACAGCCCCACATCTGCCTGCTGGTGCTCCCGAAGGGTCCAGAGCAGAGACTGGCTCTGCAGGGTAAGGGTGGCTGTGGCCAGGTAAGGGAGCGTGCCATGAGTCTCCAGTGATGTACTGGCTGCCTGTACTGGGGGCACGGGCAGAGCACAAGCCCACTCGCCCCTTCTGCGCCCCCTGCACCAGCCCACCACTACCTGCCCGAAGGGCCAGAGCTGCTACTGCTGGAAGGAGGAAGACAGACACTGCTTACCAGGAAACAGATGCTTCTGATGGAGGTGACTTTGCTTCCCTGTGCCTCCTGGCTAGACCCCTGTGTCCTTCACACAGTGAGAAACCAGCACCATGGCCTCATATGTCAGCCCTGCACCGGAGGAGGGCCTGAGCACTACGGGAAAACAAAGTCTCCACTCCTGTGTGCTTTGGGGGCAGTCACCCAGGCTAGGGACAGACATACAGATCACACAGTTTGTGAGTGGCAGTTACTGGTAAATATCTTACTATTCTTCCTAATACTTTCACCTGACAACAGGTTTTTGACAAATTATCCCTAACATCCCATAGGTGTTACAGACGTACCTACAGTGGAAAGAAAACAAAGACATTCAGAAACACAGACTTTTTTTTCTCCCAAATGAGAAATGAAGGAGGATGACATGATGAATGTGGAACACAAAACCACACCTTCAATATCAAACAGTGTGAAACACAGTGACTCCCCCAGCACGAGGACAAAGAGCAGCATACAGAGGAACAGGAGCTACACGTCAGTTCCGTGAGAAAACACGACCTGGCAACACACAGGTATCATATCTCAGTGTGCACTCTCTGGGACAGCAACACTGTCATGACAGTGTAGCCTCCCTCTGTGATGCTCAAGCAAGAGTTTTACCGGTATCCAGAACAAACCCTAATCCCTATAAAACGAAGGATTTCCATACTTCTCTCTCTCTCGAGCAACAGAAGGTTGTAATTTCTCCATACCTTCTAGCTTTAGGTGGATTCTCCACTTAGAGACCAGCATGATCCCCATCTATAGATAAGGAAACTGAGCAGAAGTGAAGGACTCTGCCCCAAGGCAAAGGCAACAGCCAACCTTACTTACGTCACCAGACACTTAAACCTTACCAGAGATTTTCCTGTTACTCTGCAGCGAGCAGGAAAAGGAAAGGACCACAAGGACAACCACAAAGGCAGTTCTGCAGCAACCTACTTATTTTTGTTTTCCACGTGATCACAGTTGAGACACGACTCGATTCCTTCTCCAACCCATCTTAGGAAATTATTCCAGACACCCACTACAGCTGCCACCAGCAAAACACGCCAACTTTACGTTCGCAAACCTGCACAGACGAGCAGACCAGCGGAATCCCTTCAAACCGGCTGTGACAAGCTCCCAAGAAGATACTCCACCAGGAACCCATCCCACAGAGTTTTCTTCTCCTGAACTGCTCACTCAAAACCACTGGCAATAGGCACTTGAAAAACCGTGAGCTTCCTCAGCTCAAAGCAGGCAAGAAACTGCAAAGCTGGGGAGCTGGAGAACATGCTGATCCCCTCCTCAATAAAGCTTCAGTTTTGGGATCCCTCCAGCACTTGCTGTGGGAAGGGAGATGTACTCCCCTCAGAGATCACTGCTGGCTGCTCAGGGCTGAGCTTGTGCAGCCACAATCCTGCTGCTTCAGGAACAGGCTGCGAACCAGCAGCAGCGTGGGGGACACAAGAACGGAGACTGCAGCTGTGGCACAGCTTTGCTCCTCTTCCCACGGGAAGAGAGATGTTCCTTACTGGGTCACGCCTGCAGAGTTTCAGAAACACCAATTTTAAACTCCAGACAGAATACACGATTTTGGGTTTGTTGTATTCCTCTGCTGGGGGGAGCTGGGGGAGGACTGTGGCAGAAACCTGCAATGTGGGAAGTAGGCAATTACCTTAATTACTGCACCAGCAGATTTTTCCAGACACCATTCCAGCGGGTATCACAGAAAGGTAAGTTACAGCTATCAAAGAAGAAGGTTGGAGTGGGAGAAAAGGTCACAGGAGCAAACACTGTCAATTTTGGGCCTATTACTGTTAGAAAACCATGAAACATCAGGAAAAATACCTTTCTGGGGAATGCAAGGGAAAAACAGTCAGATATTCACTCCATACACGAGGACTGGTATATCAAGTATCCAGTTTAATTCATCTGTTTCTATCAGCTCATTTAACCAGAGGATCCATTCATACAATGCAGAAATGTTAAGACCCAGGGAAGTGATACCAAAATCTAATGTAAATTAAGCAATAAATACTCTTCATAAATTACTGATCTGCAATCCATTTCCTACTGGGTGCTTTTGCACCCAGCTTTTCAAGACGTTTTAGCTGGGGCTTGCTGGATAACTAGCACAGAGGAGTATATAAAGCATACTGGGTAATATTTATGCTCAAATCTTGCTCAGATCGTACAGGGAGCAATCATGTGTTTCATTATGCAGCGTATAAAAGTTGTGTTTTATTTCGCCATGTGCGAGCAGCCGCTAATAAGCGCGCTTCGAAGTAACATGGTTCTGATTAGCTACTGTAATAAAGGGACAGAAGTGGCAACAACCCCGAAGGGACAGCACACCGTGGAGTGAGACCAGAGTATCTTCTTTTGGAAAGCTAGAGCTGAGAGTTACTCTGGTTAGCTCTGGTGGCTTACTCATCGAGTCCATTTTCAATGAGGTGAAGCACAGGGGAGTCCGGCGGGTTTCCACCAGACCTGGCACAGGCCGGAGTGCTTTCATTTGGCGTTAAACCTCACCAAGTGCGTGTAAGGAACAGAAAGAGTGGGAGGAAATACCTTTCTTGCAGTGGCAGGCAGAGGGTATCGGACCAAGTATCACATAAGCAGGTGCCACCTACTGAAGAGACGGTGGAGTGCACGCTCGGAGAGCTGCGCATCAGCAGGAACAGATGCTCAGCAAGCGCCCGCGTCCGCGCGTGACCGCTTTAGTCATCCTCATCCCTTCGCCTTCACTCCTTCAGGGACTCAGCCGCCAGCTTCATTTGCTGGAAGAGAGAAGAAGAAGAGGTGTGCTAAGCGCAGTTGGTAGCACGATGAGGTACGCACGCCAGCGGAAGCCGAAAGCAGGGACACTTCTGAACCCAACTGAATAATAAAGCTACACAAAAAGAAATCAACCAGGGCTTCAGTGGTTAAAACCCAAACTGTGAGGCTGCTATACCTGCCTTTTGCAAACACCACAGTTTTAACAGATGTATCACTTTTCCCACCAAAAGAGACTTGGGGAAATACAATGATGCAACTTGTATATTAATTATTTTCATAATGAATAAATTATGCCTTATGCAGAAATTACTGGGCCCAACAGGTACAGGAAAAACACCTTCTCCCCTGCTCACAAACGCGGGAACTGCCGTAAAAAGGGCAGAATGACTTGTGTGTTGCACTGGAACTCTCCTCTGCCACTCCTGGGCAATAACATGCCACTACCACCGCCGCCCCTGGAAATCCCCAACACCTATCTCTGCTGGGCCATTTTTTTTGCTGCCAAATTGAACGAAAACATCCTGTGATAGAAGAAGGAGGTCACAGACTGCTACAGGGACATGAGCTATTTCCAGTCCTGCTGTTAGGTGCTTTTGTTTTCGTTATCTTGCAGGATGTCACCGAAGAGATCTCAATGTGAAAGCAGAATAACAATTCCAGGCGTCCACAATATCTGCTGAGCAGGAGAAACCAGAGCTGCTCTTTGCAGCTTCTTGTCAGAGGGGATGTTTCATTAATACAGAATTTACAGGGGCAACGGGAGCCGAGTTCATATTGCGCCAAAGCCACCTCTCACACATCTCCTGAGGTTATCAGCTCTGCATCTTTCAACGTCTGGAAGGTTCGAAACCACCCTGGTATACTATGAAATAATTACACAGATTTCAGTCCCACCCCCAAAAAAAGACCGAGAGACAACAAAGGATGGAGACCAGCTGGAGACCGCCCAAAGGACAAGGTGAGGCACAAAGGCGAGGAGATGCACAGCACTGCTGGAGTTCGGGAGGCTGGTGCCCAGTGTGACTGCCACCTTCGAGGCAATTCGGCACACGAGGAGAGAAGGGAGCTGAGCGTGAACACTGCACATGATGAGATAAAGAAGTAATTTTATGCAGCTTCCAACTCCTAAACAGCCGCGTCGTTTCCGTATCATCAACTCAGCGGGTGCTACAGACACAAGGTTACGTTCCTGAAATTTCATGTTCTTTCTTTTATGCTTCTGTTTGATCTTACACAAAGAGCCTGGTACATATGGGCCAGTAGAAAGACTGATACCTGATAATGGTATAAAAAACCCAACCCCAACCTGGGAAAGGGGAAACTGCCAATACAATGGACACTGCATCTAACTTCTGTCCCGGAACATAACAATGTCGAGATCACTTTAACACAGCACCTTCTGAATTCCCTTGGCTGCTCCTCTCTGCCCAAACCCATTCCAAAACATCACCCTGCAGGATAAAGCCTACTCACAATAACTCTTCGCTATCAAGTTTTATCTGTATTTCCGTGCCATCTACAAGGGAAGTAAAATTAGTTTGGGATACAAATATTTATATGTTTCTCCATAGCAACAGTAAAGGGAGGGGAAAAAAAGCACTAAATGCTGGAATACAGATTCCTCTTCTGCATCCTGATTCACTTATTTAAATAAATGCCTGTATAAAGCTACAGCATCTTAATTAAAGTGACTTCTACACCCATTATAAAAACATTTAAAAGATACAGAAGACAGCAACTTAATTCAGTCCACGATTCATCAAATTCAACCCTAATTCTCTTATTTTAGAATGATTTTAATAAATTCTGAGCATTTTTGTAATTACACAGGGATTGATGGGGACCGTGGCAAACTGGAAAAGTATTTTTATTCTCTGATTTCTGCAGGGCTCACCAAAGCCTGGAAAAAACCCAAGCACGTGACTATTAATGATGGCTAGTGGGTAATCCATCCAAAAATTCAGTACAAGTGGGACTACTGTCGTTTATTTTTGAAGGCCCTCCTAACTTTAACTGAGCTAATCTTGTGCCAGCATTCTCTTATGCTGGCACTCTAAGGAGAGTCTATTTAAAATAACAAAAAGAGGTATGATGAACAAACAAATTTTCCAGTTTCTCCAGTGAACAGAAAAACCTCTTAAAATAGCTTCACACTCTGCCACAGCACACCCAGCTGGGGCAAAGCCAGTCTAGACGCACGTATTTCAGGCAACGAATCGTAAGCAATGAGAGAGCCCCAAAGAGCTGCAAATTTCATTTCTTCTTGATAATTTCTAATGCCAAAACATAATTTGCAGCACCCTGGCAACACCAGGCTCCCCTAAGAGCTATCGCTTCGGCACGCCACGTGCGGTGGCACCGTTAAGACATCCTTTGTGGGTTTAAAGTAGCATTTTTAAAATATAGACAGAGAGGTACTACAAGCTTCCCAGTCTACTTTTCAAACCTGCTAAATACATAATGACGAAGAGAGGGGTATTAAAAGCCTCCAAAAACTAACCAGAGGTGTATCTCAGCAACGAGTTAGCTCAGCAACCCAGTCTACGTTTATTATCAGCCAAGTACTTGCCAAACCTCCACGCTTCCCTTCCCCGTGAGAACCGCCCGCGGAGTCCCGCTCCCCAGCCGGCTCGGCTCCGCGCCGCACGCGGGACCGCGTCTGTAGTAACACGTCACGCAGCACGCTGCACAGTGGATGCAACGCACATTAACTGCAGCACACGTTTACAGTAAGATGTGTTTGTTGTAGTGGGGCCGTAAGTGTAGCGTGTTCAAAATCCTACTGCTCGGAGCCACACTAAATATTTATCTGCTGTCATTTAACAGATTGGCTATTTCCATTTTATTAAGTTTAAATTTCTTTGTAAAGCAACCATAATATAATTAGGCAGCACTTTCTAATAGAAATAGCAAAACCTCCCCAATGCGGTTTACAAACAGGCTTTACCAATTAATTAGATTTCACTACATTTCAGCATTAAATTTTCTGAAAGCACTTTAATAAAACATAACAGATACTTTCAGGGCACAAACGCAGCTGCACATGGAGCCCAGAAATCAGGCTACTCCCTTGATGCGTTCACAACCAGATACACCAATTTTAGTCCACGGGGTACTGGCTGTAGTTATCAACGACCATAACTCTGCCCTTAGAGGGTCTGTGGTGGAAGTCTGATCTCTTGACTTAGCGCTGAGAACCACAGAATCACGGAATGTTAGGACCTGAAAGGGACCTCAAAAGATCATCTAGTCCAACCCCCCTGCCACAGCAGGATCACCTAGACTAAATCACACACGAAAGAGTCCAGGCGGGCTTTGAATGTCTCCAGAGAAGGGGACTCCACAACCTCTCTGGGCAGTCTGTTCCAGTGCTCAGGCATCTTCACAGTGAAACAGCTTTTCCTTATGCTCACATGGAACTTCCTATACTCCGGCTTGCACCCACTGCTCCTTGTCCTGTCTCTGGCCAGCCTGGCTCTGCCTCCTGACATTCACCCTTTACATATTTATAGACATTGATGAGGTTGCCTCTCAGTCTCCTCCAGGCTAAAGAGACCTAGCTCCCTCAGCCTGGCCTCATAAAGAAGATGTTCCACTCCCTTTATCATCTTTGTGGCCCTGCACTGGACTCTTTCAAGTAGTTCCCTGTCCTTCTTGAACTGAGGGGCCCAGAACAATACCAATTAATACATGCAAATAAAAGAAACAAGCACACACTAACAGAAATACACCATAACACCACAGACCTCAACTCAGCATGAAACCCGTTGAATGATCAAGGGTTTTACCACTAGCAGTGCCAGGGCTTTGTTCAAGCCACAGCCTCACTGGAAATCCAGGCCGCTTCTGCATGGCATGAGAACTGTAGCCCACTTTCATTTTCAACCCGCACACATGGAGCATGAGATGCTCTGTACCTCGCTGTGCCCCGTCATGAAGCCTCGTTCTGCCCCCGCGGCAGAGCAGCGTGCGCTGCCCGTCACAAGCCCTATCTTGCAAATCCACCTGTGACTTTCTTTCTGCACAGAGGATGAAAGAGAGAACCCAGCATTGCTGCTGCTGCCCCCAGTGCTCGTTTCACACACACTCCTAATCTCATCACTCCGGACTTTCCTGTACAGTTTCTATGGGACAGCCAGCACTTCATCAGGCAGCTACAGTCTCTGCGTTCCTCACCCCTGCTGGGGTGTCCAATGTTCCTTTCTTGTGCTCGTTGAGCTCACAACACTGTTTATAACACCATTATTTTCCAGTTATGCTGGGTCCTGGTAAGCTAACCTCTAACCACACTTAATTTTACCACTGTGAGTGTTAATGCCAGCTAACAATTCAACCACAACCTGAGGAAAACGATTACAGAAATTAAAAGCATTTAGAAGTGGAAAAAGCACCGTTTAAAGGTTTGGTGCTCTTCCATATGCATGCTCAACGTACACCTATGTTCATATAAATGCAGAACAGACACGTAAATAGCCATACAGTTAAATATAAGACGACAGAAGTTTCTTATCAGCAACTCTACCTTCTGCTTTCCCTGTATCCTCCATGAAGAACAGCTCATGAGCAGTTTCCTGCTTAAAGAAAGTGTGGGGTTACACGGTAACTTTCTCACTTTCTCAATTTGATTATCATATGAAAACAACAAATGTATACATTGAAATTAATCCTTCCTACTGGCGTTCAGCCACAACACAGTTTTTCTTGGGCCTTGAGCTGTTTGCTGACAACTGCAAGAACTCTATCAGCTTAATCTGCAAGTACCAGCCTGTTACAGAAGAGGCAAATCAACACCCACTTGAACACAGTAAGCCTCTTCCACATCTAGGCCTTTATTCTGTGCAAAGTGTAAAAACTTATTTAGTGGAACTTGGTTCTTGCTGATTATCACAGTGGAAAGTTGTGGTAACTCTGCATGTAGAACCAAAAACCTCCCCTCAAGGTTTTTGCGCTTGGCATTGAACACGCTCTAGGTTCAATACCTAACCTCTTGGAGGTTACGGACTTCAGATTTGGGGTAACTTTTATGCCTCATTTCTGACACTGGCCAGTTTTTCAGCAACCTCTTAGTTGCCATAGCAGAAGATGAGAGCTGATGCTTGCTTACAGTAGCAATAAACACCTTCTACACTAGTATACTATTTATAAATCCCAGGACTTCTGTATTACACCACACAGCCACAATATAACGCTGAGTGCTTATTTTCAGTATCTCACCCTTAAGTCTTCTTGAAAGCTTTTGATTTCAAGAACACGGTTTCCCCCCTCGTCAAATAATATGGTGAGAGGGCGGTAAGGCACTGGCACAGGTTGCCCAGAGAAGCTGTGGAAGCCCCATCCCTAGAATGGTTGGATAGAGCTTTGGGCAACCTGTTCTAGTGAAGAGCGTCCCCACCCATGGCAGTGAAAAAGGGTAGAACTAGATGATCTTTGAGGTCACTTCCAACCCAAAGAATTCTGTGATTCTATGAGACTTGTAGGAACAACTTCACAACTTCCTGATTTACCAAAGCCAAGACCAGTGGCCCTGTGATGCTGCAAACCAGTGAAACACCTCATCCTGTACATAAGCATTAAACAGCTGAAATACAAATTTTTGATGATGAGGTGAGAAGAATTTTAAACAGAACATACAGGAACAAATGCTGAAATGTGTAGTTCTCATGAGGAGGACACTGTAAGCAGTTAAAATAACTTGAGGACTGAAGAGTTACCAAGTGCTGCAACTATTATTCGCCTACCCTCTAGGCCTCATCTGGTATATCTTGTCTTATTTTGGGGCCTCCAGTATAAGAAACATACTGACCACCTTGACCAAATCTAGCCATGGGACACAAGATAGGCAGGGATTTGATGTACATGCCCTCTGGGAAACTGTTGAGATGCTTGCTAGTATCTACAAGGAGGTTACCAACAAGATGGAGCCAGTCTCTCTGAGAAAAAGAAATAAAGTCACAAATAAATAAGGAAAAAAAAAAAATCACTAGAGTGATAACTAAGCATGGCAGCAGGGGCCCAAGGAGGTTTTTGCAGTCTCTATCCGTGGGTGTTTTCAAGACCCAACAGGAAAAAGCCCCAAGCAATCTGGTCTGAATTCAGTGTTGACTCTGCTTTGCACAGGAGGTTGGCCTAGGGACCTTCTGAGGTCCCTTCCAAGCTGAGAGAGTTTAACTGTTGTTCCTACAGGAATTGTGGCAGAGAAGTTTGCCTGGACTCTACCAATCTAGGAGCAGGAATAAGCTGCAACAAACACCAGGCAACAGCAAAGATCAAAAAAATAATTCCCTCTCCTTTTTTGTAAGCCTAATTCATGACAGAATACCAAGTACCAAAAGCTAGTGTTAATGAAACAGTAAGTTTGCAAAATTAGTAAGTGCAAAGTCAGGACAATTTGCAGAATCACATAATACTTGCCTTGAAGTATTGTGCCTGATTAATTGCTCTGTGAGCCACAGCAGACAAAACAACCCCATTTGTAGTAGATTTTTTTCCCCAGATTTTTTTTTCCTGATCTACTTCACATTGTCTCAGATTTAAATTGCAAAGTGTTAATTAATACTGATTACAATATTCTTACAGTATTAGTCACCCTTTGCTGAACCTTATTTTAGTTCAGTAGATAGTACAAAAATGTAGAAATAACAGTAGAAGCCACGTCAGATGGAATCATAGTATTTTCTTCAGAAGTATATAGCTTAGGGATTCCAACCCTCGCAGCATTTGAATTATTTTTATCTCACTTCAGTCTGTACTTTCTAAAATGCACTTCTTTCACTGTATCTGACCACGTAGCTGCAAAGTGGAAGGTAAATATCCAATGCTAAACAGCATGTCTGAATGCCCAACGAAAAGCATGTGCTCCAACCACGCTCGCAGGAAGACAGCCCAGCCCTGCAAACGTTCTCATCTCCAGCTTATGCAATTACCTCCCGTCCAATAAGCAGCTAGTCAATAGATTTTGGAGTCAGAAACTATTGATTAGCTATGAAAGCAACGATGCAAAAATACCCAATGTGACATGACCTTGATTGCATCTCCGAGCAGAGGAGAGGACTGCACAGTCCTTCCAAATCTGTGCCTGTGAGTCCTATATTCCTTTAATTCTGTGACCTGAGTCAAAGAGACCTCACCACAGTTTGAGGGTGCAGTTTGACCCTGGGTTAAGAGCACATTAACAACTTTTTAACAGTTTCTAAGGAAGCTAGGACAAAATTTATTTTCCCAGGAGTTTTCAGTGACTAGTTGCAACCAAGAGAAAATGTGTAACATGAATCCCTCCTCCTCTCCAAAGTGTAACAAGCTCATACCCTAAGCAGGATGCCCCTGAGCACACTTGGAAGTGCAATACCCAGCACTGTCAGAGTTTAACCAGGCCTCTGGACGCAAACCCCTAACCTGTGGGTATGGATGTGCCTGACACTGAAGCGTAACAGCAGCTGTAGCCGCGTCAGCCTTCCACCAGCTCTAACAGCACTAACAGCCTGGCCAAGAACCAGTTTGCTCAGTATATGATCGCTTGCTCCCAAAGCTCATATGGTTTGCACTCGCCATGCCTCGTGATTCAGGGGGCACAGCTGACAAACGGCAGCACCAGGGTCTGAAAAAAAAACCCACCAGCAGCAGCAGCGAAGGGCTCGAAGGTGGTGGTGGTGGGTGGTGCTGTGGTGAGATAGGCGAGGGTGCTTCCTCCTCACACTTCTGCTTGAATGATTAAGTGCTCAGGTGATGTCAGAAATACACAGCTCGCTGCAGGTTCTAAGGGAAGGTATGTTTCAGTCTAACACTTTCAAGACAAGCAAAGCTGTGTGAGCTCTGTGCTTCCATTTTTTCCAACTTAAGTCTGGAAGGGACCCGCCGGGTTATAGACACAAGCCTCCCTCCCTCGAGACCGTAAACCCACGCAGTAGTAGCGGTTTAGCCCCGAGGAGACCACACAGCATCTATTACACACACCAAAACCCACTGAGTTTTTGGCAACATCCTTTAACAAACGACTAGTTTAAACTATTTAATGCCACAGACAGAACAGAGGAAGCATCAAGAGCACGAACTCGTTTCCCCGTAATCCGTGCAGCAGCAGGGAACAGACCATGTGAAAAGCTGAGATGGTCTCTCAAAAGGAGTTATGCCCAACCCTCAGAAGTTGACCAAAAACTACCCCATAATGCCATTACTTTTTGACCACAAGTACGGCCGTCACTGGAAGGCAGGCCCACAAAGCCCAGCACCTAAGTGCCCTGTACCCCCCATGCTCTGCCAACAGACACAGAGGTGTGCCTAGTCCTAGCCCAGCCTCCCTGAAAAATAACCCATCCCTTGTCAAATTTGTTAATTTGTGGATCTGTACAGAACCCTACTCAGTTTCCAAAAATCAGTGACAACAACAATAAAGGTTACTCTATACAGGAAATTAAGCAATCTAGATTGGAGTCCAGATAAGAAACAAAGAACCCGACTTCAGGGACTATTTTTGGGAATTTCTGTGCTATAAATCTGATATAAAAAGGAGGTAAACAGGGGTGGTGCATGGCTGTGCTCTGTCCTGCTGCCACACACCAGCCAAAACATCTCCATCTGTCTTGTAGCAGGAAAGAAATTTCAGCTGAACAAATATGCCAGATGACACCAGAGAAATCAAAACCACTGAAGAGTATAAATAGGAAATACTAAAATATACTGAGGTATGAAGCACATATTTAGAAACAAGACTTCCACGCTAAGTGCTGGGCGGACACATAGATAAAGCAACAACTCTTTTTAAGGAGTTGGGTTTTCTTTAAGAAGGAATTTGCCTCTCAATTCTATCCAAAAGTTTAATAGACAAGGAATCTGGGACCAGAAACAGAAGGGACCTGCTGCATCACCCGACTTTGTCTCCTTCCCAGCAGAGGATCTCCTGCCCCAAGGACCTGCTCTTACAGTATCATTTGCAGTAACATTTGCATTCTTGTATTTCTTTTGGGGGAAAAACAAAAAAATAAAAATCCTTTCTTCTACTTCTCGTCGAGGCTCTGAAATTACCTGCTGCAATTACCTGCTATTGCCTATTCAAAGACCACTGAAAATGAACACAGAGCTGGGAACCCATGGCTAGTTGCAGTTGTTTTTTGTAAATATTCTGAAGAAATCAGCTCTACCAATTTTGAAGTGTATCACAGAATCCAAGAATGTTAGGGGATGGAAGGGATCTCGAAAGATCATCTAGTCCAACCCCCCTGCCAGAGCAGGATCACCTAGACTAAATCACACAGGTGGGTTTTGAATGTCTCCAGAGAAGGAGACTCCACAGCCTCTCTGGGCAGCCTGTTCCAGTGCTCAGGCACCCTCAGAGTGAAACAGTTGTTCGTTATGTTCACACGGAACTTCCCATGCTCCAGCTTGCATCCATTGTACCTTGTGCTATCGCTGGCCATCGCTGAGAAGAGCCTGGCTCTGTCCTCCTGACTTGCCCTTTACATATTTATACACATTAATGAGGTCACCCCTCTGTCCCCTCCAAGCTAAAGAGGCCCAGCTCCCTCAGCCTTTCCTCATAAGGAAGGTGTATCAAAGGTCCCTTTGCAGACACTTTCTGAATAGCAATGGCACACCTGACAGAATTCCTTCCTGTACCGGAGATCCCATGACAAGGCACAGCCCCATTCTGCCAAGCGCTCTGCTCCTTGGGAAGACTAGACCCAGGTGGAAAAAGAGGATAAGCATAAGCATTGATCAGTTACAGGTAAGGATTTGCTTTAAAAACTATATTTAAGTTTACAGCTCTCTGACCAGATAATGTCATAGAATCATAGAATGGTCTGGGTTGGAAGGGACCCCAAGGATCATAGAGCTCCAACCCCCCTGCCACAGGCAGGGCCACCAACCTCCAGGCCTGGATCTACACAAGGTTGCCCAGGGCCCCATCCAACCTGGCCTTGAACACTTCCAGGGACGGGGCATCCACTACTTCTCTGGGCAGCCTGTTCCAGCACCTCACCACTCTTTCTGTAAAAAACTTCCCCCTAATATCTAATCTAAACCTTCCCTCCTTTAGCTTTAGTCCATTCCCCCTTGTCCTGCCATTATCTACCCTTTTAAAAAGTTGAATCCCCTCCTGCTTATAAGCTCCCTTCAGGTACTGGAAGGCTGCAATGAGGTCCCCCCGCAGCCTTCTCTTCTCCAGGCTGAACAAGCCCAGCTCCCTCAGCCTCTCTTTGTAGGGCAGGTGCTCCAGCCCTCTAATCATCCTTGTGGCCCTCCTCTGAACCCTCTCCAACAGTTCCACATCTTTCTTGTATTGGGGGCCCCAGATCTGGACACAGTACTCCAGATGGGGCCTCACGAGGGCAGAGTAGAGAGGGACAATCACCTCCCTGTCCCTGCTGGCCACCCCTCTTCTAATGGAGCCCAGGATCCCATTGGCCTTGCGAGCTGCAAGAGCACACTGCTGGCTCATGTTAAGTCTCTCATCCACCACAATCCCCAAGTCCTTCTCAGCAGGGCTACTCTCAAGAAGCTCTTCTCCCAGTCTGGATCTATGTCTGGGATTCTTCCGGCCCAAGTGCAACACCTTACACTTGGCAGTGTTGAACCTCATTAGGTTCCCCCGGGCCCATCTTTCCAGCCTGTCAAGATCCCTCTGGATGGCTTCCTTTCCTTCTAGGGTGTCGACCACACCACTCAGCTTGGTGTCATCCACAAACTTGCTGAGGGTGCACTCAATTCCATCATCGATGTCATTGATAAAGATGTTAAAGAGCACCGGTCCCAAGACAGACCCCTGGGGGACACCGCTTGTCCCCGGCCTCCACCCAGACATAGACCCATTGACCACCACCCTTTGGCTTCGGTCTGTTAACCAGTTTCTTATCCACTGGATGGTCCACCCATCAAATCCACATATCTCCAATTTAGAGATAAGGATGTGGTGGGGGACTGTGTCAAAGGCCTTGCATAAGTCCAGGTAGATGACATCGATTGCCTTCCCTTTTTCTAGGGAAAAAGAGGTGTAGGGAAGTCCTACACCTCTCAGATAAAGTCGACTACTCACATTAGTTATGGTGGATTTATGGTTTGATCTGGCTCAGGAAGTCCTTGAGCTGAGCACTGGCACAGGATGGGAACATATTATGGGGCAATGTATGTTAGCTGTGCTTTGCACTCTATCCTATGCATCTGCTTCTTCCCTCTTTGGGGCCTGGGCAAAAGACACCCTGGATCTCACAACCCTTCCAGATAAACATACAGGGCACACAGAGCTTATTAAACTTGCCATTTCCATTTAAGATGGACAACTGGATACAAAGAACTACAAAAGATTGCCTAATAAGCACGTAGAAGAGTCAGAATAAACTTTGAATTACTATGCAGAGATATTTTGAAAATGAGTAAAAGGTTGGCTTGGTAGTTTATAACTCTGCATTTCTTCAAAGTGAGTAGTTACAACAGCTGTCACAGTCCTAAATAACAGGTATAACAATATTTATAAATTACTCTGCTATGCCCATAGTAATTTTAAACAACCCAGCCAGGGGTAAAGGTCTGTTTTCCTTGAAGGCAATGGCCAAGTTCTCGTTTACTTCAGCAAAGCCAGACTTTCCCTTTACATGCTTCCTAGCTTACGAGCAAACAGACCACTTTTCCTTTTTCCAACAAATTAGCAAGGAAAAACTCCCTCTTTGCTACAGGTTCTTAACCTAATTTGTTCAGAAGTGATGTAGAGCTCAGTTGGGACAGCTCCTGCCCGCTCTTTCACTAGAAAAACGAAGTACCCCTCCAAGTTCCATCAATGAGGTGCCGTACCCACCAGCACTGCCACCCTCCAGCGGCTCTTCCTCTGCAGCCCCCTTTCCAGAGCTGTCAGGGACCTAACAGAACCTGGCCTGCTGCCTCTAATACAGAATCACAAGGTTGGAAAAGACCTTTAAGATCATCAGGTCCAACCGTTCCCATCCTATGCTGAACCATATCCCTAAGTACCTCATCTATCCTTTTGTAAACAGCCACCTCCCTGGGCAGCCTGTTCCAGGCCCTGACAGCTCTATCACCCATTTCTTTGCAAAGCTTTATGAAATTATTTTCCAATAAAGACCAAGCTACAGGAAATTAGAACTATGTAATAGCTGCTACTTGCAGGCTGGAGAGAACTGAATTTTTAAGCAGTGTTGTAACACAAAGACAAACAACAATCTACAGGCACACTGGATATTTCTGTACACTCTCTGTGCCTTACTGCATTGGAGCACCCTATGTTACATAACTGAGCAGCTACAGAAGAAGATTTTAGGATGAGATTTAGACTGGAAAAATGTAAGAATGATTTTTTTTTTCTTTTCAAGCCTTGCCACCCTATAATCCCAGTTTCTCTCTGTTAGAAGTGAATTTTTGAGCAAAACAATACATAAAAAGGCATAGGCAGATTACTTATTTTATATAAAAACATATCAAATTGTAAGATTTTAACAACACTGTAATTTTTAAAGTTCTTATTAACACTGTTACCTTCTAACCAAGACTTCAAGAATTGCAAAAATGTAAGCACACTGAAATTATTCTTTCACTTTTTCAACATGAACCTTGTGTTCATGTGGCCTTTCCATGGCCAGAATAAGCCAAATTTTCATACGTTGGCAACACTCCTTATTTTTTTCCTACATTTTCATTTCTGTCAAGTATTTTTGCTTCCTTTATAAAAGCATCTTACTCCCTTTCCTCATTTATCCCTTGCTTATTCTCTGTCCCGTGTTCTGCTCTCCTGTTTGGATCCTCTTCCCTCAAGAGTCTTTTAGCTTCCAATTTCTTCCACCTGAGCAATGGCTCCCCCTCAGTATCTAAATTCACTGGCTGGTAAGGGTCAAGAAAACCAGAGAAGAACTGCCAAGAGGACTGGCCCTGGCAGCTCTGCTGTGGGAAGAGAGCACTCCTCCATCCTCCCGCTCCTTTCTTCAGCAGCAGTGGGAAGGGAAGAGAAGGGAAGTTTGCTAGCACAGCCCCACTTTGCTGCTCTGCTCTGGGGGGCTGAATAAAGCCTGGAAATAAACTGAAGCCTAGAAATAAATGTGCTGCTTTGGTCCAGCCTCTGTTCTAGACTGACCTCCTTCTTTTGCTTCAATGGAAATTAGAGCTAATGGTGCCAGCTTCTGCATGCACTGAGGGATTAACTATTGTGATTCATGTTAAATTGCCACACTAATTTAATTCCATCAGACCTCAAGGCTTTGCTTTGAAATGTTTCTTACACATTGCAAAGTGCTTTTACTGGGTACCCTGGGTTACCAGTACCATCACATTCCTATTTCTCAATTTTTAGTCTGCCACAACAATAAATACATTATCTAGCATGCAACCACAAATACGTAAAATAATTTCTCTTCAACATGTTAGATGTAGCACATTAAAACCCTGTCCTATTGCTATAGAAACACTGTGCAACATTACCATTTATCAGAAAATAAATGCTGTCTTATAAATTTTATAGTAAGACCTTTATAAAATAGGTTGATACATCTGTCAAACAACCCAGATTTTAAAAAATATGCCAGCAAGTGCTGTCAAAGTACCCTAAATAAATGTTTAAGACATCATATGATTCTGCATCAGTAAAGTGAGTTAATATTATCCAGTGAGTCACCTAGTTAATTCACTGTAAATTTATGTGATGGTAGAAGATGGAAGGTGAACACACATTTCCACAGATCCTTCAGGGCAAATCAAATACACAAGCTGAGACACGACAAATAATTACAAAATATTAACAAGCCAAAGGAATCCATTTTCTGCACTTTGAGCTTGATAATATGTCAGTGCTCCCATGCTCATGTTGCCTTCTTGGCACTGGAAATGATCAGAAAGCAAAGGGTGAAAATTCCATATACTGGTACAGACCAACAGAACTGCAAAGCTGGTTACATCCTTTAATAAAGATAATTCATGAGTGTAGCGAGAGATTCCTTCGATAGTTTAAAGCAAATACCTCTCACATACTAAAAAGAGAGGAAATAATGGCAATTGCTGGTGGTGTAAGGAAATACATCAAAGGAAGAGAGCATGCCCACTAATGAGAAATGGAATTGTAGGCTGCGGTTTGCGATACGCTGGTGTGAGGCTGCATCGATAAAAGGAACTCAGCAGCACGCACAGATTCTCCCTCTCTCTCTGTACCTGTGCACTTCATCTTTACATACATAAAAGCTATAAAGAAAATGAATACACACAGAAGAGCAACTAAAGAAGACATTAACACAGCTGGTTTCACATGAGAAGGAGCCGTGTCAGTGTAACGCTTGTACGTAAAGGGGCACTACCAGCTGTATCAATGGGAGGCTGCTAGGTTTGGGTTTCCATGTGCTGTTTGTTTGGGGTTTGTTACCTTGAAGAGATTTCCTCCTGATGCCTTCCTCATGTGTAACCTGTGAAATCTGGAAACTGGCCAATACTGCTACCCTAACACGATGGGGAATTCACCCTTCAGATCAGCAAAGGAGCTCTGCAGTATGCCCTAAAGACTAATTAGCATTAAATATTAATTTAAAATATATACTATACTACTAACTAGTAATCTCACATATAAATAACCTTTAAAAATTTATTATTTTAAATTTTACAATCTTATTCACTTTTGATCAAAGAAATGTATTTGCTGAATTGCATCTTGACTTTGATCTTTCTGTGACAGGGGAATAATCACAAATAATATTGGGAAAAATAAATTAATAATGCCTTAACAAAATTTTCTTTCTTATGGAATCCTCAGGGGTTTGTCTAAAAAGAAGAAAATAAGCCTTTGTCCTGTGTTAGCAAATCTTTTTCTTGATTTATGCTGATCAGTGCAAAACCAGAAAAGAAAATACGACTTGGAATTACTAAGATCTATAGAAATGCTCTTGTATTAGACCAGAACTTCCACTGTGGCATTAAAAATAATCTTGTTTTTAAGCAGATAGGAAAATCCTTCAGATTCCTGAGATAAGCTTAATACTAACTGATACAGAAAGTAAGCAACTGCTCCCATTAACAGTCATTCCAAAATTTTAGCCGGGTTTACTACACTTTCATACACTTCTTACAGAAGCAATGGGGCTGATGACTCCCAGACAAGTAACCAGATGAATAAATTAATGGTTTGGTCTGATAATTTCAACATCACCAAGTTAAAAACAAGTAAGGGAAACTCTGGGTGTGTCCCACCTGCAGAAGAAAGGTGCCTTCTTACCACACCTGCGCCTAACTTAAGTCACCTAGAGTTTCTCAACTTGGCAGACCAGCTAAATTCTGGGTTTGCTCAACAGCCCTTCCATCAACTCAAACCCATCTGTCTTTCATTAAGATTTAGCTCGCCACTAGTTACCAAATGTTAGCTAAAATGTGGCAAGAACAGACCTTGCCATCTCCCCAAAGATGACCAAGCCTTTTTCAAGAGACAGACTGATTAGTTTGATAGTGTCTCAAGTCAGAAACAAGAAGGATCGAGAGTCAAGAGAAGCTCATCTATTTAAGAGATTTACTACTTTTTTAAATGTATATAAATATATATATGAGTAGTCTTAACTTGAGGGAAAAAAAAAATCCATCAGTTTAAGAAAAGGCTGATAGGAAATCTCACCCTTTCAGCAAAATGGACTTCCTTAGTTTTGCAATTTCAAACTATTAAAACAAAGAGGGCACCAACACAGAGCTTTTCTTTTACAAATATCCTCCAATCCTTCTTTTGCTTCAGGCAGCGCTGCTCTTCCAACAGGAGGTAAATATGTCCTTAAACATCCAAGGCTGTGTTGCTGCCCAAGCTTTTTTGACTCTTTTTCTTCCTAGGTAACCAAAAGCAGTTCCCAGGCAGAAAGGCACAAAGCCTTTGGAACCTGCATGGACAACCAGACAGTGACCTGTGTATGTAGTACAGATGTCAAAGACGACCTCTGGGGCAGGACCTTAACACTTGTGTTGCCTTAGCTCTCTATAAAAATGCACAAGTCCTCATGTGCATAAGCCCTCTAAGTGCTACAACTATATAAGCACTGGATATATAGTCACCTACCATGCACAGTTCTTTTCTCTCAGTGTTTGACCTGAATCTTAAAAAACCTGGGTTTGGGGAACCTTTCTGGCAGACCACCACTACATGAGAATTACCAAAATAGTTACAAAGAGTTAAAATCCTGCAACTTTCCCCCCTTTCCTTCCTATCAAAAGCTATGGAGTGAGTAAGCATGCACACTGCTAAACCTTTACAGTATTTTCTTTGCATTGAAATATAAACTGCACCTAAGACACCTTTGAAGGAAACTACAACTGGTCACATCCCTGTAAGTTTGATCAACCAATCTGGACATCATTAGAGCAAAATCACTCAAAATACCACCCCATTTTTAGCCAAACTTTTTTAGAAATGGATTTGACATTATCTCCATTTACTTGGGATTCAAATGCAATCACCTCTGTCCTTAGGAAAAATCTCTAAAGAAAGCACTTGGTCTAGTATCAAAAACTGGTTTTCAACTCTGAAAGGAAAAATCCTTGCTTTGTGATCTGAATGAATGTCTTGTTGCTTTTCCCTGAAGGTTTTGGGGTTTGTTTCTTTTTTCTTCTTTCTTCCTCCTCCTCCCACCACAAATGGAGACAATTATTCTCTGCACCCCTCCACCCTTTTTCTCAACTGCCCAAATGATTAATTCCAGCATTTTATCTGGGAAATGTTCCTTTCCTACTTGTCCTCTTCCTCCAGAATAAGCCAATACTCTACCAAACTGTCAATGTCTGATGAGGTAAGAACTTCTGCCCAAACAGGACATGTTTTCAGTGTTTCCTCCTCTGCTCTGAGGGACCAAGAAGAGGACACAGAACTGGAGCAGACTCTTCAATTGAGACATGCAGCACTGCAGTATATATTGCTCTGCACAATGTCACTGCAGGAATGACCTACCATGTACTGCTTATTCCTCCTCACATATTCCAACCAGACCTTCCAGGTGAAACAAAAATCAAGGCAGTAGAAAAAACAGAAAAAGAACATCCTAGAACATGAATGATGTGATATTATCATCATCTGATGAAGCAGATAAAATGAAAAAAGATTTTCCTAAGAATGGAATCAGGAAAAAAAAAAAATCAAATCACAGATTGGCCATGCAGTTTTAGCAAAGACTCAAGAACTAAGGCAAGCAAACACACACACACACACACACAAAAGCAGCCAAGCCTGTAAATGAGATTTAAAAAACAAACAAGGTAACTAAAGCTTTAGATTCTCCAAATGCTTCTTAGGAAAGCAGGTATGTCCTTTTCAATCCATTTTGCAGGATACGTAGCCACAAGCAATGCACATTACACTCATTGCTGGGTGAACAGCCTAGCAAACTACAGAGAAGCACAATGCTCTGAAATTTTTCTGAAGTTTTGCCTGCTGCCAATAGAAAAGATTAAAAATAAAGAGAGTATTCTAGTACCTTAACTTACAAAATATTCTATTTGTTTCCAGTCCTGATTTTCCATCTGATTTTCATTTTACTAAAGCTTTAAAATGCAAGAAAGCTTTATAAAGTATCTGTCTGAATTTAGGTCTTTTTCCCTGGAATTTTCCTCCTGCCTTCTCTAATCTGTTTTATATGAGCTGGCATCTTAAAGAAAGCACCCTTTGGTACGCAGAGCCTAACAGTACCATTGAAACCTCCTGACAGCCTGCTTCTCAGAAGGAAAAAGACATTATCTCACCAACAGACCTGCTTGAGACAACATTCTCTTTTGCATGAGAGCGAGCGAGCTATCACCACGTGCCACGTTACTTGCAATTCATGTAACTGCACAGCAGAGAAAACCAATGCTGGGAGCACGTACAGCAAGGCTTACTCTCTTGTTTAAGCATACAGCTATTTATATAACGGCATGATGCTTTCTATCTACATAGCTTGTTTTTTATGCAAATTCCTTCTGAATACCAAAGATTTCAGTCTCTTATTAAACAAACACAGAGCAGCACATCCCATTGCTGCTGTAACACAGCAATAACAAGTCTGATATACAAGCAACGATGTAGATACGCCTGTGTATAGAAAGCTACAGTATGCCTCATGATTTGAAAAAGTTCCTAGCAAAATACTATAGGGAGTTGACAAAAATATGTCAGACCTTCCAGCTTAACATTGATTTTGGGAAGAGAAGGTTAACAGAACTCCACTGATGTCTACTTTCTAAATTAACTCGGAACACATTTTTGTACTTTATAATGTGTTGAACATCCAACCATCCTTCCCTTGCATGAGTAATAAAACCCAGTTAGTTTCAGCTTAGCAAATTCACATTTCTTGCTGTTTTTACAGCACAGCACGTAATGAACTAGCTGCACACTAGGCAACAAGAACCTAAGCTATTCCGCGTGTGAAGTGAAAAGGATGCTGCATGCTAATTCAAGCCTGACATGCTCTTTGACCCTAACCACCTTTTCTTGGAACATAAAACCTCTTGCATTTCCCAAATGTCAAGTCTTGCTGCTTTTCCACAGAAGAGTATGAGACTTCAAATGCAGCAGAAATGCTGCGCCTGTGATGGGTCACTGGAGAAAGAGAACAGGCAATGCTCACACATCGACTCCTGCAGGCATCCAGGTTAAAAAGAACATCCTTCATGAATGCATCAGGCCTCGTTTGCTCCACTTAAGGTGCTCCCTATTTTTCTGACATATTGAAAAAACCCTCATATTAGTGCGAGTAACCTTCTCTTACTCATTTTTAATTTGTTTAATCACTTCACAGTTCAATCATTTCACAGTTCAGCTGTTGTTTCTGGAACAGTGCTGCTGTCCCTCTGAACTACAGGTAGGTTCTGTCCAGAACGGCATTTTCCCCACTCTTGCACTAGAAACAGATCTGATTTAAAGAGGAAATGTAATGGTAATGTATGTATTTTATACATACATTTCAAGGGCTTTATGATGTATCATCCTACTCTTGAGTTTTGCTGTTCTCTAAATATCTGCCTTCCCCTCAGCTTTGCTCTTAATACTGTCACATTTTGCACACACCCCAAACGTCACCTTCCAGGAAGACCAACTCGTGCTATCCTTACACAGTTTCATGCTCTGGATGCATATTCATTACAAAATAGGGCACGAATACTTTTTTTTTTTGGCTTATCCAGTACCCAAAGAGTTTATATATGCCCTGTCCCCTTACTAAAAAGAACTTGGAAGTAGGTAAATGGTAAATTTGCATATCGACAAAACACTTCTGACAACTCAAATTATTAATGGGTAGCTTCCTTTTTTCCCTTCAATGCCTGTCCATATGATCATTCATGTTGTCACTGATTCACAGCATTATCCTCCCACTTACTCACAGTTGATTAGGAGTTAGATTTGAGAGTCTCTCAGCTGCACAGCTATACGCAGGACTGCCAAGAACAGCTTTGCTCCTGGATGTCTCAAAGAGTTTGGTAATAGAGCAGCAAACAAAGGGGTTACTCTTCAGATGTCAGGACCACAGAATTTTCTGAGGTCATTTCTGTAATTTGAACGCTGATGTGTGTACCTGGGTAACTAACTGCAGCAAGCATCTTACTGCAAACTCCTGATACAGTCACCCTAGAGATAGGCTTATATTGAGCGTAATTGTCTTCCATTACAAGGTGCAGATGGATTTGTCTCTGTGCTGCCCCACTGGGTCAAAATATTGCTGCCTGGCTAGAGAAGCTGGTTGTAAATGCCCACGAACCAAGAGCTGGGCCGCTGAAGAACTGTGGTGGCCAACAGCTGTCTCCTAAAATCTGCAACTTGCACAGCGACAGCGTGTCTCTTCAAAATCACCTGAATCGGATGTCCCAAGGGCAGGGGCCATGGAGGAAGGGGCCACCAACCAACCTTCCAGCTACCGGCCAATTTCAACAAAAGTTATCAATCTGCAGAGGTCTCAAGGATACTATGTGCATCTTTATTTTATGAAAATCAGCAGCTTGCTAGGAAGGGAAATCCAAGCCAATACTTCATCACCAAAAACACAATGTTGTACAACTTAACTCCTTCTCCCACCCAGCAAGTAGCTGCTGGGTGTTTTATCGGGACCTACCACAGCTGTACGTAGGTTCAGGAAAGACAGAACAGAAATCCTGAGGAAACCAGGCTGCATTAGTTCTGCTACTACTTGCAAGCAGATTGTGTGCTACGTAAGGACATGCAGATGGAAAAGTTGATTGTATAAAAAAACCCAGTACAATCTCCTTCAGGGTATCTGCCCCCATACAGACCTGAGAAAAGCATTTTCATTCCCTTTCCCGCTTACAGCCTGCACCTATCGGAGAGTTCTGCCATTTCCACTAGTCTCTCAGCACAGAGCTACTGAATATTCTGATTTCTTTTTATTATCTAAAAAAAATACTGTAAGACCACATGCAAAATACTTTTTCACCTTTTTTTTGTCTCTAAATGACAGTTATTGTTCTACTTGAGAGCGCAAGCAGGTAAAGATGTTTTTAAATAAAGAAATTAAAATTAATGCTAGCGTATGAGAGAAGGAAACTGTCAACAACAAATATCAGAGTAACTACAGCTTACTGCTTTGATAAACTTGAAAACACTCACAGTTTATAGAAATTTAGCTCTCCAAGGAGCCAGGAGAATAATATCTGCCATGGCAACCAAACAGAGCAGTCTTCTGGCACTTTCTGAATGAGCATTTAGGAGGAGATTAATTCAATACTCCGAATGATGAAAGGGCTCTTGAGATCCATAACTGTCTCCCACAAATTACCCTCATTGTACAACTGGATGTTTAGAACAGATTGCACATTATCTATATTGAACTAGAGCTTTCACAGCAAATTTATACGAAACAGATTAAGCCCACATGATGTGTCACACTATTTTCACCCACTCCTTTCAGGGCGTTTACAAAAAGGGGTACTTTATTAAATGGATCATTGCAGTTTTGCAGGATTTATTTTTAAGTTTATTTATATTTAGAAGCTACTCTAAGATTTTTACTCTACAACTTTGAAATTTCTGAAACACGGCAAAGTATAAAAGGCTACCAGAAATATTAGACCAGAGTTTATAGAGAGCAGCAAGACTGTAAAGTAAGTGGGCATGATAGTCCTTCATGCATTTCATCCTATTCTGAATTTATGTTAAACTCAAGTGATGGACATACCTCAGTAAATAATTATGTATTTTCTTATTTAGAAGTATCACACCACTTTTTTCATCAAATGCAGCATATCTGATGAGCCCCAGGCAACTGTCTTTGAGAAAATATTTTAGAAGACTATATTTAACATAAGCTGTTAAATATAAGAACATATTTAACACGAAGATCTAAATTACTATGGAACCTCACCTCATAGGATAAAAGTAATTTAGTATTTACTATTCCCTTATATATAATCCTACTGCACAACAAACAGAAGCAGCTTGTACTAAAGCAAGATTCACAGGGCAAACGCACTTACAAATGATTACAGCACGAAAGAGACAGTCCCTGAGTTTTAGGAGAGCAAAAACACACGCTGGCTCTTCTGAGACCACTGCAAGTTCTAGTAACCTTCAAGAGACAGTACTTCCTGCATTAAGTAAATAGCTTTATGGTTGTGTGCAGTTATGAGCCACACCTGGACTGCACAGGTTGTTATGGAGTATGTACACCTGAAAATTAGGCTGAGCCAGTGTGGCAAAACTTATTTGAGGTTAAAGATTACAAACAGCATCGACTCTGGTTTGTATTTGGCAATTGAAAGGAACGAAAGGTGAACTTTTCAAAAATTTCTAAAGGCCACACATCATCTGCAGTGACAGACAGTGGAAATTAGACCCTTAATCCAGCACTGCTGCTGAAAATCCCACTTCTGGCTTCTGATTGCATAATCAAACATCATTTCTGCAAAATCCCCACCTTCTTCACAGCTTCAAATACATTAAGCTGGCAACAGAGAAACAAAAGGTAGTTGAGTGTAATTACAATTGTGAAGACCCAACACTATATGTAGAACTACTATTTAATTGCAAATGAGACATTTCTGAGTTTACACTGCTTAAGTATAGATTGTGCTCTGTGCCGCGTATCCTGAATAATAAACACCACATAAATGAAGGAACAGCAGTTAGGTTTTAAGCAGAGAAGGAAGTATTCACCTTGGGACTAAACACCAGAAAAATAAACATTTAGTAAAGCAACCTCACTCACTGAACACCACCTAACTCATCACAGACTGAGGTAGAAATATCGGGGGGAATAAAAACTGAAGTGTAGCCCTGAGTAACGATCCAGAGCACAAGGAGCAAACCTGAGGTCTGGCAAGTTTCCTGCAATTTACTATTTCTCACTTTATTACCACCTTACAATCATGATATCATTAACCAACCTTCAGTCCCCATTTTGGTATCAATAACTAATGCTGGTTCATGCTTTAGAAGGTCTTTCAAAACATTAGGCCTTTTAAGCATCAAACATTACCAAAAAAACCCCAACCTCTGGGCTAGATCCTTTGCAAGTGGGAGGCTCTTGAATCTACTGGAGCTGAGTTGATTATTCCAGCTGAAGACTTTTGTGCTCCTTGACTCTTGCAAAAAGTACTGAAGTGAAACAGAATTGTACACTTCACCGTTTCGACTCAACAGGAAAGCTACACAGGTTTTAATACCTATATTTTAGAAAACAATTGAGGCTTTCAAAACCATTATAATGATAGCTCTCAGAGAAGTCTATCTGCTGATTAATAAACTTCCATAAGAAAGCAATCTTTTCCGTATAAAGAGAATTAAATAGGTTACAATTTCAAGTTAATATATTTCCATGGAATTAGAAACTGTAATTTGAGAATTCTGTCTCCAAGGATTTGCAGAAGTACTTACAATATTCAGTAAATTGCTTCTCCCCAACAGTAGTACTGCCTTAAGATCATTATTTTCCAAATCTGCTCTTTGCAAACAAGCTAGACAAATCTCCAAAATGTGTTAAGAATTTTAATCTGCACATTCATGAAACAAAACATGTAACTAGAGAGCGAAGAATCACTTGCAAATGTGAAATCTGTCCCAACACCAAATGCCTCTGTCTCCAAGTCAGTTAAATCTGAGTTTTTATGTCCTTCTCTTCCATTCAAAAAACCAACCACCATTCACTGTTAAAGTCATCTTTCTAATTTATCTCTCTGACTTCATTATCATTCTCTTAAGCTTACTGTTCCTTTGCATAAATCTAACTTCTTCAGACTTTCAGAAGTTTTATGACCCACTCCTCAGCCATTTGCTCCACTCTGACATGAAGAGCTAACTCTTCTCACTGCTTTGCCAAAGAAATGCACTCATTGTTTCCTTGCTAGCACGCTTCTTCCTCAAAAATCATTATATGTTCTTTCCTGTTGCCATACAGGTATGGAAAAGCTCTCCACGAGCATCTGTAAAAGGTATCCTGAAAAAACCCCACTTTTGACGTATAAAGAACACTTCATAAAACTATAATCAAGCATTAATAAGTCACCACGATCATGTCTTCCTGGGTGGCTAAGAGCTCTTCATTAGATCCAACGGTGATTAGATCTGCCAGAACATCTCATTTAAATTTTTTTACTGCATCCTACAGAGCCTAATTTTTGCTATAATTCTAATATCATAGTTTAACGTAACAGAAAGGATTAGATAATCTTAGCTATAGATATCACTACTTGTCTCTTAGAATAGTCACAGTGAGAAAGTGGAAATGCAGCATGAAGAGTAACATATTTAGAATACGGTGTTGAGAAAGGAAGGTATCTTGTGGGAGTCAGTTCTTCTCGCGACAGAGTAAAGATGTATTGAAAGCTGAACTCCACATTATCAAAGTTTCGTAGTTCCAGATATTCTGAATGAATGTAAATTTTAAATTTAGTAAGATGTTCTCTGAAGCCAACCTTGTCATTTAAACACCTTTTGTGTCCTAAGAAACACTGCTGATTGTTGCCTTGGAAACAAAGATGGCTCTCTAGTGTCTTCATTTCAAGGGATTCAAGTCAATTTGAAATCAAATTTCCAATTGCTAATTTTATACCTGGCTCAGGTGCAGAAGTTCTTAAGATCAGAGCAGAAACAGTTTATTTGCAATGCTGTCCTCTGACAACAGTGTATTTATTTTCCAATTTTTTTCTTCTTGTGCTGCCCTTGGCAAACTACATCATTCTCTGTAATACTCTGCAAGAAACTCAATTGTATACTTTCCCTCTGCATAAGAGGTGATTATGATAATGGAGGAAACAAACATAAAAATGAAAATGGAAAGATCTTTGGGCATAACAAACAAGTAGATACAAATGATTTTGGTCCTAGTGTTCTTTAAACTCAATTAAGGTGTGCATAGAAGAATAAACGGGATAACAAGCAGAACCATCCCATGCTCTATTCTCATGCATAGATTTTTTTTGTCTATGTTTAGACAAAGTATTTGTAAAAATGAGGGCTACCATTTTAACAGACATTCTGTTCACCCATTTCAGTGAAGCCATATCGTTCAAACAAAGCTTAATAAAAGACACTAATAGACACTGTCAAGCAGGATCTTCGATAGTCCTGATAGTCACATTTTCTGAAACTCGAATTCAGCCTGGTGTTAATGGGTCCCATTACTCACCCTCAAGTCAATTATGAGACATCTAATTTTGTCTCTTACTGAGTCAAAATATAAATGCTTTCATTTTCAAGCAGGGTTTATATTACAGACCAAGTTCTTAGTTGGTGTCTATCCATGAAGTTATTCACACTTTACCCTAAGGGACAGAGATGCTCCACGTACAGTTAAGAGAGAGGGGTAGGGGGGTAGGTTCCTTCACAGACTACTCGTAAGTCGAAGTTAGGTTCCTGTTCTGAATTACCTTCCAGAGGAACCTCTTTTTCTGCTCTTTTTAAGGACCAGGGGTGACTGGTATATCTAAAGCAAATTCTATATACGTATGCCTATAGAATATTCTGTGCAGATACTCTACTTTTAATTCTGTTAGCTATGATAGCAAAATACTAGCACTATACAAATACTTCCAATTAGTTATAGGAATTATATACTCTTAAAATATTTTTTCTTCCCCACATGTACAGGGCTCCTTAACTTCTCTACCTAGCCACTGTTTTCAGTCGATTAAAGTGTATGGCAAGTCTCCATGCATGCTGATATAAAACAGGCATAAGGACTGTCCTTAGACAGTACAAAAGCGTCTTCCTTTGTCCAACAGCCAAAGTAGCTAATATCTTGAGTGCATGAATGTGCACAAAGTTTATCCAGCAGTGCATCTGCACAAAGCAATGTAAATGTCAAGCTCGTTGCATTTGTTCAACGATGCTTTTCGTATTTTAATTGAGCCATGTTTGGAAAATAACATAATATTATTCCACACTGCTTATGGATTCACAGTGTTACCGTAATCTTTTTTAGTTGAGTAGTTGCAAAGCACAACCACAGAGCAGTCATTCATCAATCCAGCCTTTAGAAACTGTGGTTTCTACTCAGCTGTAAAAGAATCACCTTCTTCAATCTGCACTCTTTATTCCCAGGCAGTGAAATTAAACCAGACTCTACTCAAATATTCCAGGGCTTAATATATCTAAAAATATCTCAGGACCAGCCTAGCTGTTCTAATCAAACTGCAGAATTTCTATCAAATAGAAATATGAAAGTGAAGGTTGTTTTACAAGAGGTGGAACAGCTCATATGGCTAAAATTATCTTTCCCCATAAACACATGCAGTATCATGGCCATAAGCTGTGTATATACCCCAGGGGGAATACATAATACTTTAAAAACCCACCACCTTGAAATAATAAATAAAAGTTAAAGGAAGCAGCTACAGAATGAATCAGTATCACAGTTATTATCAAATTTGACCCTTCAAGCTGGTTCAGTTATAAAGGACATATGGTTATGTACAGACCCATATGCAGATACAGGAGTATAAGAATGTGCATATATGCACCGGAGTTAGAGTAATAGGAAAATAAAGTTGTGCTTCAAATAGAAACAAGAGAATTACAGTTAACATACATGTCAACTTGATGATGAAGGCAGGAATTGCCCGTTATTTCTCCTACCGTGAAGGCAAAGAAATTGCCCAATTTTGGTATCAATTCAAAATTTAAAATCAAATGATGGAACGTCTTATGAGTGTGCCATGTGCAACTCCCTTTCCTGTCACTCCTCCACCTCCCTCTACTTTCAATTTCAGGTTTCAGCATTCAGTTTTCTTTGCACCAGCCTTTCTTTCCAAACCAGCACATTTTGTTCTCGTTGAAATGAAGGCCTTCAAGAAGTATTTTGAGTGCTATAACCAAAATATGCATATAATGAGAGTAAATTAAATGCAATTTAATCTAGTTGAGAGCCTGGGAGATTTTGTTCAAATACTGAATATTGTGATGACTGAACAACACGATTCTGAACAGATTCTTTTCTTACTTAGTTCTTTGTGCCCTAATCAAATCAATGTAAACAAACTGCCTAGTGGAGCAAGGCTGGCATGGGTACTTAAATGACTTTTTTCAGCTCGTTTCTTTGCCTGGATTAATTCCATTGTCCCTGTGTGTAGAGCTGTGGAACACTCATAGTGGCAAATAAATGGATGTTTTCAAAATACTCACCGTACAGGGACTTTAAAATGCCTAACGACTGATTAGAGTTCAGGGTGAAACGCACCAAGGCGAAGAGTACATTTATTAAATCAGGTTCATGAAACCCACTGCGCTACAGCCTAACAACATCTCTCCCATGGAGGCTATAAACATTAAGATAAGTAAAACAAAGAAATGCAAAACTGAAAAGATTAGAAGAGTCTACACACAAAAATGAATACAGACAAAAGCCCTTTCAGAACAAAGCACCATAGACGGATAAGAAGAAAAATGGGTACAAAAATAGAGAGAATAGGGCAGGAAGGGGAGGAGACCATCTGCATAACCAGTCCCCACAAGTCATGTCTACTTCAGTCAGGGACTCTTTTTGTCAGATAAAGTTAACAGTCAGCCTGCAGACTGATGTACAGAACTAGAACACTGAGCTAATTTGTTTACCCCTTGTTTACCTATGAACTAAATGTTGAAGACACATTATTTTACCTTAACTGGTTCTTTAAGTTATACTTTCATATGGATTTTGCTGGTGATACACTTGACACCCATGAGTTGATGTGGCCTGACTGTCCCAAAGCCCCAACTGGAGGAGAAACAACCAGCTCCCTGTTTCTTTATCAATACGCAATCAGTAAGATAAAAAACCCTGCTGATGTAAAGCATTAAGAGTGCTGCTTGATGAGCATAGGCTACAGATCCTAAAGAACAACCTATTACTTACTACACCATGCAAACAATGCAACGTGCAAACGCCTTTTGAAACCTGTCGGCAGAGATCTCATTCCCAATGACCAGCAACGCGTTACCCTGTAGACAGGAAGTGTGTGTGAACTGTTCCCCTGAAACAGAAGAGGGACTGCCGGATGGCTCCATGGGGCAACCTCCCTGCACCAGGGAAATCAGAACAGAGGTTTTCCCTGAGGAAAACCTAATGAGGTTTCCTAAAAACCTCATTGAAGGGTGGAATTTGCCTCATTGACAGGTGCTGTGTGAATTACCCTGAGGAAAACCACAAAACCCAGTTCGCACTGTCAAAGCAACAGGCGGTTGCCGGTTGCTCACAAACCAGACAATGAGATCCCAGCAACTGCGAGGTGACAAAACGTGTTTTATGGCACCGAAGTAGGAAAACAGGCAGCAGCAGCTTCTGCCAAGTGCTTCTCCGCAGCGTTAGCGGAAAGCTGCGATTACCAGCCAGCAGACAGAAATAGCAGAAAGCTTTTCACAGGAGGTTAGTGATTAGACAGCCAGCAGACAGAATTTCCTTCCTTTTACTTTGCAAGTTCAGTCGACACAAAATATTGTTCTTTGTTTCATGGAGAAGAAATTTCTGACCGATGGCTGAACTGCCCCTCGCTCTGGCAACGAACCGTATTAACCCTACTGTAACATGCCAGGTGCAGCGATGCTGGGTTTGAACACAGATCCCAACTGCAGTTCTGTGAAGGGATATCAGGCAGAAGAGGTAACTGGGCTATAGGCTGGAGTCAGATATTAGCAGAGGATTAGCATAATCTGCATTGTGGTAATGGAGCCTCAGGCATACCCTTTTTCTTGGGATTTTTAAGGCCACTGTGATCACAGGATGCAACATCCAAGGGATGTCTCTAATCCAAAAAATACGTTCAATTTCATTAGATGTTTGACAGGTACAGAGGCTTCAGCCTGATGGCCAATGTTCCAAATCCAAAGCAAAATGTTTCTGAACAGAAGGGAACTGATAGGGCTCCAGCTTTGCCTGGACAGTGACCATCATAATACTCTATCAACATTTGGCCTCTGGAACCCATGGAGAGGACACGTCATCTGTGTACTAGAACAACTGGATGAACTCAAGTTCCTTGCAAAGGCACCATGACATATGTATGACAGTATTCTGTCAGCTTCCCCACCTTTGAGTGAGTTTGTGAGAGAAGGCTGAGGGATGAAAGAAGGTGCTCTATTGCAAAGTTGAATTCAATCTTTCCAATAACTTAAGGAGAAGAGAACATCTTGTAGAGCTCTTGTCTGTTATCTGTTCCAGCTATTAAATACAGTGATTTCAACCATTTAACCTGTAATATAAATTAAATCTGGCAGACTGTCAAGAAGGTGCTGCAGCTATCTGACCAAAGCATGAAGAGTCGAGCTCTTATTGCTGCCATTAAAATGTGCTTCAGAGGGTGGAAGAAGTTCATCATCAAACACCTTTAGATCTTGATGTTAAATTATGATGGATTAGAGAGGCCTCGGCAGACTTTTCCCTCACCTCCCCTCCCCCCTAAATATCCATGTGCCTATGTGCAGGAGAGCTGCAGTTCTACAAACCTACAGAAGATTTTTACTAGCAGTATCAAAAAAGCTAGCAAAAGCTTAGCTGCAATTCTCCTTTACAAATGCAAAGAAATGATTATTTGGACTATATATAAACAGCAGGTACTCCCTGCTGGGCCCCAAAACTCCCCACCATTTCACAGTATTGAAACATATTCCACTGCAATACATGTTTTTCTATGTGATCTGCTCTTTTAAACTGATACTCACTTAGTCAAAAGAAAATTTTATTAATTTCTTACAGACATCTAATCCTGTTCTTCTTGCAGATCATTACATTACTTCTGAATATACTCGTATACGTATCTCATGCAAACATGCTGCCCACTGCTGTAGAAATAAGGTAAGATGTCCATTTTCCAAGCAGGCTGCTCATGTTACTGGGCTGGTTTCAGGCAGGCAGTGGTTAGTTTTAGAAGAGCAGCATGTGACCTGGAGCACCGGGGAGCGCTTATGTAAAGTGCTTATACACCTTATGTAACTTCCATATACTGTGACAGCCAAACCATCTCCCAGATCTTCGTCTATCCGACAGCTCTTGCTCTCTAACTCTCTCACTATCCAGCTTTTAAGGAGATATTAAAAAAAAACCNCCCTGCAGATTACAGACTCTAACAGCATCACACTAGCTACCAGAGGAAACAGATGAGGTTTCTGGTTTTCAGACATTTTCACACGTATCCCTCCAGTAAGCCTGACTTTAGAAAAACCACGTTGTGCACACACTACAGCCACTGTTTCACAGCAGGAGAAACCCGTGTTTTAACAAACGTTTCTCCTCAACAGTCCAGACTTTAGCTGAAATACTAGCTGAGGGCACTTGCTGAGGAGGAAGGGAAACTGGTTGTGTCGTACTCATCTGTTAAACAAAGCTAAACCTTTTGAAAATATCTCGTGAAAAAAACAATTCTTGTCAATTATACTCTGTTTCTTGGTGGATATCAATGCAAAAAGCAAGGCATTTTGCTCTCAAGAAAAACAGTTCAATTTGTCTTTCCTAGGATAGCTACACAGTAAATAATGCTTTTAAAAAATTAAGATTTCTTATAATTATTTACAGCTTCTAGAAAACCGTATTTGTAAAGTAAAAATCTTTCAGAAAACTAAAAGTGTAGATGACTCACACCTAAACATCCTGGTCAATAAAGATTTTAGCTCCTAGCACACCGTTGTAATGGAGCATCCTCATTTTACACCAGTATGATTACACTGACGCTGACAGAATACAAAAAGAAAGTATAGGTAGTATTAGTATAATACAGTGAGCATTCTTCTGAAGTACCAACTGTAAGAAAGTAGAACCACTATCTTGGTTCTTGCCACTGAAGTCAGGACCTTAATTGTGAGATATCTTCTTTAACCTTGCCAACAAAAATACAACACAGAATTTGAATTAAAAGAAGTAGCACTTAGCAGTAGCACTCCCAGAAACACAGGCAGAGGATGCAAGATAATTTGACCTAAAAAAGCTAAGAGGCTTTGCGCATTACAGAAGACTCGAATGTTTATCTTAGTGCAACAGTTTTGCCCTCAAAGCTACCCAGTATGATTAATGTTTGCTGGAAAACATTATGCTCACAAAACATGAGTAGAAAGGCAGGAACTTTTAAATGCATCTACTTCAGGCAAAGCTGGTGCCTATATTCTTAAAAATCAACCTCTTGTGAGCATAAAGATGCCTTTAAGAAAATAAAGGTGTACAGTAGTAAGAAAGGAAAGATGTGCAGAAAGCATGGGTTGCAGAAATTTGGCTAGGCATTTTGGAGGTGCTGGACAGAAGCACCTCCAAAGCAAAGTGGTCCCCTTGAAATGCAGGAGATCCCGAACAGGTGAAAGATTCGACCTCAGTATTTCTGAGAGCTCCTGTCATGAAACAAGTGCTTGACCATTAAATTACATTTTCAGATGCACAGTACAACTTTCTATAAGAGTCACACATGAAAATGACTAAATACGTTAACTGATACAAACCTCTTCTCCATGAATGCAGTATTTTCTTCTTCTACAAAGTAACAGAGTTTGGAAGATGGACTTTTAAGCGTCCCAGCCCCAAGTGATAGAAATGACCTTAGCTATTTTAAGAAACAAAACAATGTCACTTGCTGTGTTGCCATCTTAACTGCTCAGCGTACTTCGAAGGTACAACAGGTCATGAGATCAATCACCACCAACTCCTGCACATCTCATCTACTGACAACTACCGAACTGACAGTTGTCTGACTTTGCAGTTTTTGACAGATTAAACAACTTTCCATGAGAAAAGGACAGGAAAGTACACTCAGCATTTAATACTCCCCTGTAGTGGTAAGGACGGAACAGATTAGGTAAGTTGAGTCACGTACCATGCCACAGTGGAAGACCAGAAACTACAAGAACCTCTCCAATTTGAATTTGCTCAAATTTAGCAATCAGTCCGATTTCACTGTGTTAGCAAAATGCAAACCTGGCCTCCACGAAAGAGGACTCTGCACCAATTCACATTATTTGGCCATCTGTACATAAATAGAGGAAAAAAGGAGTTCACTAAAGCTCCGAACCACATGATTTGATTAGACTAATTGTCTTAAAGCAAATTTGCAAACATCATTAGCAAACTAAAAGCAAATCAAGCCATCGTGTTTTTCACAAAATCTGTAAAATAAAATTACAGAAACTCAAACTCCCATATTAGAGAAGCCAAAAGGACCTCCATCATAATCCAAACACCTCCTCTCATATGTATAAGCTAAATCATTTTTCCACCAAACCTCGTTAGACTATATTAAGACATCTGGAAATACTCAACTCATGTCCTTAGCACCAAGTATAATGAGTTGTAGCATTCCTTTTCTTGCTGAAGGACACTGTAGACCTTAAAACTGTGCCTCCTTTATGTAACATCTAATTTCAGCCAGTGGGCCACATGACATTTTTATCAGAAGGTTAAAAGTTCTCCTACTAACCTTCCATGCACTAGTAAATACATACATACATAATAAAGCATCCCTTAACTGTTTCTTGCCATGCTAAATAGAGTCTCATAAGACTCAGTATCAGTAAATAATCTCCCCTATATTATGGCAGCAAAAGTTACAAACTGTTGGTTCCGACTGTCGCAGAACTCCAGAGAATCATTTGTACATGTATTAAAAAGAACTGCTGGTACTGGAATACCATGCTTATGAATGTACCTATGGTAGACACAGACTTCTTCCCACACAAACGTGCGTTTGCCAGGAAAATTACCAGAGCCTGATCTCTGCAGGCTTCCCCCTTGTTGTCTCCTGCATTCCGGGTGTGGAATTGCAGCTCCTTTCTGACTTCCTGATCTTATAGACCAGATTAAGAGAGAATAAAACCAAGTTCCTTTGGAAATAGAAATGCTACCAGGGGCAGAGGTGGGGCTTTTGGTTTTACATATGCATGGCATGCTTTCACAGAAAAAAGTCTCACAGTTCAATGTGCCCCAGAAAACAATGAATTTTATTTCTTTTAACCTTCCAAAGCAAGTAAGGAGAAAACCCCCAAAACCTCTCTGACAAAGCATCACTCTGGAGGAAACGCTTATATTAAAAATAGTTCACAAGGAGCTCCAGATATACCAACTAGCACAAGATGGGGAAACTGGGCTGGATGACCGATAGCTGTCCCCTCCCAACCTGTGTCAGTCTACAATTCTGTGAAATCACAGACTCCAAAGGTCATGTTTAAATATAGCCTAGGAATCAGTTGAGATGTTGGTAATGGGTAAAATTTTTTAAGATATCATAGCAAAGTTCCTTATATTATGGATACAGCAAGCCTTAGAAAATGGGTCTTGACACAGAACATGTATTTTCTAATTCTCTATGAACAAGTGGGCAGTGTCTATTTTGATAAAGATACCCGTGTCAGACATAATTACTTTTCAGCTCACACAGATGAACATATGTAGTGTTTGCAGAAGCATCTAATGCACTGGAGTTAAATAAAACCACCTTTGTTGGACCAAGCTGCTTCACACCCGTCTGTTCGCTTGGAAGGTTTTCCGCAGCACAAATTTTGCTACATTGTGAATTATCACAAATTTTGAGAAGCAGCAAAAGGGAGCAAGTGGACAAAACTGAGCTGCCAGATAGCATGCATAAATTACAATAATGTGAATGAAATATTAATTGGTAATTTGTTCTAGAAAACTATGAGCGGCACAAAAACCCCAAGCCAAAACCCAAACATTGTCATATGTTGTCCAGTTTGTAGGACCTCACTGGTTCCTAGGGGACAGCAATGTGACAAAGAGTCAATCTCTCACCCTGCCTGCCAGGCAGGTGTCGCATCGCAGTAAGACACCTCAGGAGCCAGAGGCTTTCAGAGGCATTCACAGCCTGAAGCCTCCTGCAGTACAGTCTTCCTGTCTAGCTTTGGAGGAGAGAGCGCAACAATTCCACCCACTCTCAACTGCAACTAGAGGAGAGTATGATGGAGAGGAAAGTTAATGCTGTAAGGTAATTCCTTGCTAACACAGAAAGGTTTCACAGAAAAGAAAAAAACAAGGTATTTTAACGGAAATTACTAGTGCAGAGCAGTCGTTGGTGAGCTGACTGCACGCACTGTCACTGCTCATGTGACAGGGATCCAAGGCATGCAGGATAAGGTCCAGTCTGTGATGGTCAAGGGACTGCTCTCTGCAATAGAAGATCCCTTAGCAGAATGAATTTCAGGTCATGGTCACAGCAGAAAGCATCAGCAAATACAATGCTGAGAGCTAACTCAGTAGGGGACAGATAAAAGGTCCCTAGAACATGTCTCCTCTCTCGCTCTGCAACACAGTCCTTGACTGTGCTGAGGGGTTTTGCTGTCTCTTGCAAATTAGGTGAAAATGTTCTGTATCTACACATACACTGGTGACGCAGTTTGTGCCTGGTTTATTTGTACATATTTGTGATTATAAAAAAACCATGGCATACCCATTAAAATACTGCACCTCTCACTTAAACATTCCAGTCAACAATGCAGGCTGCAAAATAAGGAAACTAATACAGAATGAACATAGTGCTGTTTTTTATCTTGCCTTCAGAAAATCATCCCTCTTGACAAATTTTCAACTATATAAATTCTTTAGATGCTGAGGGAAGGTACAGCATTAGATACCCAAAAATGCAAGAAGCAATGGCCTGTGAAACCACCTTTACAAAATACTCCGTGATGAAAAGTTTGAAAAATATTTGCATAAGGACTACTCTCTAACACAGTAAAAAATGTACACATATAAAACACTTAATCTTTCTATATTATTCAGACAAGCCATTACGTCTCATTGCAGAGTAAAAAATATAAATCCATATACATATATAACAAGGACTTGCCTATTTGGCATGAATCTCACACACCTCACTGAAATGGCAGAAATGTATTTCTTGTACAGTAAAAAGCATGAGCATTCAGGGCAGCACCGGCAGGCACAGAGATGTTGTTCAAGTTCAAAATGAATTAAAGCCCCAGTGGGTGCACATGCAATGCATCATGTTGGATACTTGGTCTGGGAATCACCACCATCAGCCTGCACAGCATGTGCAAAGCCTCAGTCATGGTGCAAGGGTCATCACAGAACTCCAGGGGTTGGAAGGGACCTCAAGAGATCATCGGGTCTAACTGCCAAATCTCACTAGCAGCAGCATACTTAAATTTTTGTCTTACCACCCACCCTGCAAGTGCACAGCTGCTTGCAACAAGTACTGTTTTTTTAATCAACAAGTTCTATTCAGTCTTATAAAGTTTCATTATCAAATCATGGTAAGTGTAATCTATTGGGATTTTTTTTAAAGGAATTTTAGACAAGAGATTTAATTTTTCTTCTCTCACTCTAGCCCTTTACCTTCCCAGTGACAGATGCAACCATTATTTATAAGTCTGTAACTACAGACACATGAACATTCTGTTGAAAGCTGGTTACCAGAGCTCTTGAAATCAAATCTCCCTGTGCACTTTACTCTCAGTTGTAAGGGAAATGGAAGAGCCTCTTCCCTTGTATTCAAACCAGTTCACACATAATTCGGATCCCCTCTGGTTTCTGAAGCTATGAAAAAGCCTGGTGTAGCTGCAGTATTCTTACAGTAGCAACAATTTTAACCTAGTTTTCATCCTATCCCCTTACTCCAGGGTTCCTTGTTGAGATCGTATCTCGAAAATGATCTGGCATGTCAGGCAGAGAGAGGACTGAACTGATTGATGTTCATTCCACCACCAGGCTCTAGGTCAGGATTTGAGAAAGGTAGATGAGGTTATCTTTCCAGAGAGGCTCAGCTGTTACAGAAACAAAACTTGATGGACAATTTTACCCCTGGTATTAATCACAGAGAACAAATGGATTGTTGGAAAAGAAAATTACACCTGCTGAGAAGTTGGTGCACTGTCTGTTTTTGTTCTCATTAAGAGCACGCAAAAGTATTGTCTACCATCACGTTACACTCGTATCTATTTAAAAGTTTATAGCTATATTGTTAGCTTTCAAGGGTTCCATATTTAAAAGTTTAACTCATCTGCAAGCCAGGCAGGCTTGGTGTTATCTCACCTTCAGCAGAAAATGGGGACACAAATACCTTCCTCCCAAAGTAATAGTATTTTTTTTCCTTAAAGGATCATGATTTATTTTGGTTTTGTTAATGCTTTTATACTGAAAGCAATTTTCAGAAATATATTCTCAAGAGAGGTCCAGCATTAAAGGAATTCATGTATAAAATACACTGGCATAACTATGTTTGAACACAATCTGTTCTCCTGTGACTGGGTCAAAGTCTTTCTATGCTTAAAAACCTGTTATGAAAATACAATAAATCTTACTTGCATTCTATCCCCACTGCTACCAAACATATGCAAATGTTCTATTGACACATCTGAAAGCATTCTGCTGTTTAACTAAGGAAAAACTGCATTTGCAAAAGTTGAATTAACAGGTCTGGACTCTTTGAAAGAGCCTACAGCAAACAATGATTAGTATTGGTTCTATTTTAACATCACCTGTGAGTTATGTCTGATTACATAAGCCACTGGAGCCTATCAAAATAGGGCAGCCACACATTTTTGCTGGGAAAAAAAGAAAAAGTTCTTGCTATAAACATTTTTTCTTTAGATACAGTAGTATTTTTTAAGGATTTTTTTATTTGTTTGTTTGTCAGAACAAAGTATTTTATTTTATCTCATTCTCTTTTAACCTAAATTCAATGTCTGAGCTCAAGACTCACCAGTCTTTCCTACAGGTTGTTTAGCAAGTCTTTGATAATTTGAATGAAATCTTTTTGTTTCATCTACCTGCCTTTCCTGGTGCCTGACTGCAGCTTTGTGTTTGCTCGGCACTGCCAGCGTGCACGGAACGAGCTTCTGCTTTTATTATCAGCAGTGTTTTGATGGCAGTCCTAAAGCCACAGGTAGCCCTTTTCTGAGCCCTCTAATTCTGGCAATTATAGCACTGAACACGGCAGAAATCCACTGAGTTTCAGTCTCACAAGAACTGACTTCAGTTCCCATTTCACAACATAAATAAGGAGGATGCTAAGAACTAATGACTCATCCTCTCCCAGCGGTTAAAAACTGAGAGAAAGATCTCATTCTCTTCCTTCCCCCACCAAAAAAGAAAGATCATTTCTGAGGCTGGCTGGCAGTTCAAGCAGCAATGTTGGGCCATCACACACGCGGCCATACTCTGAGGCACAGGACGTGTTAGCAAATGGAAAAATCTCTCCAAGAACAACAGCCTGAAGAGGTGCAAGGTGCAAGCATGTGTGTTGCCCAATGCCCAAGACCCTTAAGGTAGCAGTATCTCTTTGCTTTTCTCTGAGCTACAGAAAGCTGTTCTCAGAGTGGCTGAGCGCTCTAGAAGGACAGGTCCCTTCCAACCCCTACGATTCTGTGATTCTGTGATTCTGTGACAGGGGTCAGACAGGCCAGCACACTCAAACTCAGCGTGTTCCTTTGGGAAAGGACATGATCATTGCCAGTGGTACTATTCTGAGGGGAAAAGGCAAGGTCCAGCCACCACAGGCAGAAAACAGAAAGCTTTGCAATTATTAGTGCTGCTGCAGGGCAGTGAATTGCAGTGTTAAAGCACTGAAATTATTTGAAGCAGGTGGCTTTTACTGAAGAGAATGGCAACTGTTACTGGTCAGAACACCTGTAGAAGGAGGGAGGAAGAGTTTAAACTGTCCATATGACATAATTAATGCACTATCATCTTTTGAAGAAGCTTTTGGTCATTGAAGATGATGCAGAGATCAGTCACAGTGTTCTTCATTTCTTGCATCATTTCCTGGGCCTGGAACTAGGACCTGTTACAGGAAATGGATGACATCACTGGAGAAATCCTAGTGAATGCCACACACCTTCTGTTGCTTTGGAACACACGTTATTCTGCTGGAAATCATTAAGAAGCACTGCTGATTTACAAACACCTAAATACCACTCTAAACAACTGAAGCAATTCTTCATGGATATTCAGACTATACCACTGCCACTAAGGAACTGTATGTAATGGTACAACCACTACAGAAGAGACTGTATGAAAGAGCAAAAGACCTTTCCCTATGTGGTCTGGGCTGCATGACTACACTGCTTTCCCTCGCTCTGAAAATAATACACCTCAGAGGATAAAGCAGGCGTATTTCCATGGCCGGTGTTCAATAAGCTTGACCCTTTTCATTATCGGTAGTTGAGGAAGCATGACAAATGTGAATCAGGTGCCTGGGCCCTTTGCTCATGAACATACTATCTATCTGGGGTCTCTTTCTGGTGGAACACTTACAGGCAGACATCAGATATCCAACAGACAGACATACTCCTCCAGAGGAAGCCTTCAAAGGCTTCGCTTATCAGAAGGAAAAGGCATTCCTGTTGAAAGACATCAGCCACCCATGGCTATGACACTAAGAATGGAAGCTTGAGCACAGGGATGACGGGGTGTTTATAGATTAGCTCCCCGTGGAGGTAAGGGGTGGTGAGGGAACTGGGAAGGGCTGCACAGAAGACCCCCTCCACATCTGCATTTCTGCTCCAACTGAAGGATGGGTTTTTTTTCCCCCTGTTGTTCCTCTGAAAAAGCAAACTCTTCCTCTAAAATTTATTTCTCTATTGTTTTGCTCTCAGGGCTATGTTTATTCTGCTGAGATAGCAAAGGAGATACTATAAGGAAAAACATATTTATCCAATTTATAAAAACCACATTTTTAATGAAAAAATACCATAAAATCCACAAGCATTTTTACATCAATAAGCTTTTGTTTTCAAAGCCAATACTGATGCTAAGTAGTTGCACTTCGTGATAAGATGCACCATTCCCCACCAATTAAAATCTTATTTTTCCTTGAAAAATTGTTATTAGGTGCACATCATGTTGGAATTGCTATTCTCTGTATTTCATGCTCAAAAAATAATTGCATGAATAATTATTTTCTCCTGATGTCTCTGCTCTGCTTGGGTCTAGTTTCAGTGCAGAAAGAAGGTATTCATTTGATGTTTGCCTCAATTGGAAGAACGCAGTACTGGGAAGATCTCATTAATACCTGAAAACACGTTGCAATCTAGCACACAAAATGTATGTTATGCTGTTTAAGTCTGTGGTTGCCTTGTGTTTCCAGAAATCAGACCTTTTATGAGGACAGACTGTTGACCCATCTCCAACCATGAGGACCTTCTGTCTATTCATTAGAGCTTTGATCTGCACAGAAGCGACGATGCTTTTAGCAGTGTAGCTTTCACTGTCACTGCCCCAAAAATGCTCGTTAGTGTCCTCACACTGTTTTTAAACCATGGTACAACCTACACCTATGGTAATTCCCAAACCACCAAAGAATTAACTCACTTGTTCCCTTGCACCTTGCAGACACACTTATACCTGGTCTTCCTTCATTAAAATAGGAACTAGAGAAAAGAGCATGGCATGGTTCTGCACTTGCAAGAAGCAGATACAGCAGAGTACTGTAAAGAAGCAAGGGGAGTCTTGGGGAAGCTAGCTTCATGTGATCATGATGTTCACCAGAAAAAGGCCCACCACACTAACAGCAGGCAGTACTCACTTAGTTGCCCAACACCCAGGATTCCTGCCAGGTGACAAAAACTGACAGCTTTTTAGGGAGCATGAACAGAATTACTCCTCCTCTTCCAGAAATCTTGAGCTGTATTCTCATTAGTCCTCTATTAAGAGCTCACATTAATTTATTCTCTCCTCCCAAAAACAGAGTCTAAACCAGCCTTCTCTACCATTCTTAACCCTGAAGGACATAAGGGGAATTTGAAGCAAAGCCTATGGATGTAGCACATTCCCCAATTTGAATTCAGAAAGGTTGAAGTATTTTGTCTCAAGTTATGTCAACAAACTTTGTTATGGTACTTTGCGTGTAACATAAAGTATTTTCAAAATAGATCAAATTACTACAACCCACTCAACAGTCCACTCCCTTTAAACAGTCTTAACACAAACCATGTAAAGAAACATTTCAAAGAAAGTTTCACAGCTTCATGAAAACTTTTCTTAAAGTTTGAGAACTTCAAACCAAGACTGTCATGCCAATATAAAATCATTTTTTAAATTATGGCATTTTTCACCATCTAGGAGGTTTTAACAAGCTCTAATGATGATCATTCATCTCTATCTGGGAGATTAGACACTGTATTCCCTAAAAGCCCTTTCAAATAGACACTAACTCAGTCTTCAAATGGATTTCAACACAGAATAGTTACAGTCCCACCATACCAGGTTAAAAAGCAATCAAGCTTAGCATTAATGAAAAGTAAAGGTGCTCACACTATCCTAAAGTTCAGGATCCCAAGCATAATCAAAACAACTCTTCAGCTGTCTTAGGAGACATTATCTCCATGCATTACATACAGAGCCTAATAATCTATTTCAGCATCTTACAGGTTTACAGCTGGATAATGTTAAAACTTTTTAACAGCTACATCCCAGACAGCAGTCCTCTAAAAGCTCATAGGATAAAATACAATGGCATGTCTGGATGACATCAGGAGAGGAACATGATGCATACTTGCACAAAGGTATTTAAACCAGTTTCTTTGTTAACATGTGGTATCCCAGACTTTTATGTCTGGGCTGTTGGGTTTTTTCGATGGTTGTTTTGGGGATTTTGTTGCTGGTTTTTGCCTGAAAGTAATAAATAGAGTGTATATGACCATGATGAATCTCAGTAACAGAAGGAAGAGCTAGAAAATGTGCTTCCTAAAATAAATTCTTCAGTACCTTTTTGCACCGCCAACATGTTATTTTTAAATACAGACATTATTTTACTCAAAAATATAAGACACCAGGAAAAAAGCCCAAATCTCTACATGTCTATGGGATACATAGCACAGTATCAATCAGAGGAAATCTAAAAAAAAGGGATGGGAGAAACATGTATTTAAAGTACCTCCCAAGGCACCTGAAAATGAGCCAATATTCTTCCTGTAGGAAGCCTAAGAGTATTAGGTGCGAACTGCCAGGCTTCTGGTTCTTACTCAAACTGAGACTCACTTTTCACCACTGAATTAATGAAACAACCCTGAAGAACTGGAAAACAGGTAAATATTACTGTAGGGAATGCACAGATGCAAGGATAGGAGATGAAGTCCTAACTGCTGACATGCACGCTCGTATTGAAAGAGAATCTGTATATATTCCAGTTGGCACATTATAACCAAAGGTGACTATATTCACTTGAGCTTGAGGTTCCAGTGGGTGACCTAGTTTTGCCTGTCTACAAAATGAAAACAGAGAACAAACAACTAAAATAGAACTGTAGTCCTGTTCCTTTTAATATTATCTAAAAAGTACATGAGATCCATGACCAGCTCCTAGTAACTTCACATAGAGAAAGGCAAAGCAAAACTATCAGGCACTATATTCAGTTGCAATTTGGGTTTTGTTTGTTATGGCTGATTGCAGAAGACAGTGCTGACCTCAATAGTGATATTCTAGTTTCACACAATAATGAGATTTTAACTAGAAAAGGCAGTGTATTGTTTGACAGGCTCAGTTTGTCCAGAATTAGGAGATCATTTAAAAAGTAACTTCCTATTCTACACACAAAAACCCCCACAGTATAGTGGAGGCTTCACATCTGCATGTGGAGCGCGCAAAGAACATGTTCACGTGAAACCATGCACTGCAGTGTAACAACACCTGAACTCAGAATAAATAGGTGAACCAGTCTCTGCAGCTCCATGCAGGTTTTGTTTTGGGGTTTTTTTACTGATATGCAAGCTAGCTGAGAAATCCTATCTAGCAAGGTACAGTCAGAAACTCCTAAAGGACAGTGCCATTGCAAAACCAGCTCTCTAGAATGCGTATCCTACTGAACTAATCCCATACAATTCTTCACTTCTTGCTATCCCCACCACTCACTCTCTGGAATCACTTGTTAAAACAGAAATTTGAAGGAGAAAAATCTAGTTTCTTATTTTCCTAAATTGCTTTGGAATGCTTGTTAAGTATGTTGTAAAATGCACCTTGTTTATGCAATAGAATGAGAATACTGTATGAAAAGTAAAACTAAGGCAGCATTACCATTCCCTTATACATACATAGTTCTCAGCACAATTACTTCAAACATGTTCAGCCTGTTCGCTATTTCTGTTTATATTAGAGCCAAGTTAAGTGTTTATTTGTGATGGTATTTCAGCAAGCTAAGAAATTCTAATGCTGCAACCGCAAACACCTCCAGGGGATGGAAGCAAGGTCTCATGGAGCCTAATGTCCTTTTAAAAGTGACAATATAAACAAAGTATGTTTGCACACACAAGGACAACAGACATTACAAGTTCCTACATTCCTAGTCCTACCAAGGACCTCAAGGTGCCTGAAAAGGAAGACCATTTGCCTGGGGCTGATGCAGACAAGTCTGGTGGATTGAAAGGATGGATGAACCTATCCAGTGGTCTCTGCCACTTCCTAAGCAGTGATGGGTTAAACAGAAAACGAAGCGGTACCAGAAATCCTTCAGCTCCCAACCCAACGTGTAGAATTACACCAGGGCTGATTTCCACCTAACGCTCCATGCTGTATGCTGTACTGCCAGCGACCGCTTCACACCCCACGCAGCCACCCCAATCTTTTCAGGCCACCAACGCTCTCCCCCGTCCTACGTGCCCACTGCTCTTACCTGTTGTTTGAGAGCCTCTAGGGATTCAAACTCCAATTTGGCTAGTTTTATCTGGATGTCTCTGGGCTTATCCGGAATTACAAACGCCATGATAAACTTTATTGCCAGTAGAAAGTGCTGGGGAAAAAAAAAGTAAAAAAGAAAAATATTGCTTGATAAAGTTTAAAGCATGTAGAGAACAGAATAATATTATTTCCAAATTCTAGTAATAGAGTTATAAACAATTATTTTTTGAACACGTCCAACAGCATACTAGAACAACAGCTGCTCCACATTTTTCCTATTTACAGTTATTAATAATTTGAATATAAACACAGAGTTTGGCTTATTTACATATTAACCCTGTTTTCACTATGTATCATAAATTTCTAACTCAATTTTGCATTTGTGATTCCAGGTAAAAATAATAGCTTTGAAAACACATTATTGGTGCATAAAAATTAAATTATGGCAGCCAGCACATAGTCTCAATAGTGAATTTTTTTCATATATACACACACATAATTACATACTGTTAGATGCAGTTATAGCAACATACGTACATGCACATTATTATCTCATGATACAACTGAAACAAACACACTATAAAAAAAAACAAACACAGACTTTCTGCATTCCTTAAAACCCTTGCCTTAAAGAAGTTACTGAAATCCAAAAGCACTGCTGAGAAAACATAGAAGAGAACAAAACAAAATAAAAGATGACCTTTAAAGTGGTGGCACACTCAAGAACAGAAACTATCCAGGAAATGAAGAAACATTGCACATCTAATTTGGCATCTTACTCACAATTTATCACAAAAGATTATACTCTTATTTAAGAGAAAACAAGAAGAAAGTTCTGTCAAACCTAGTCATTGGCTGGTCTTTACATTTCACTTAAAGATGCACCATTCCACTCAACTCCCAAAAACAAGTGCCAAGCTGTCAAGTCAGTGTTTTGTTTTTTCCTCATAATCTAAGGAAGAACCATTAAATCTTATTTTATCAAGGGCTGAACCAACCTCATGCTGCATGTTTGCCAGCAGGACCTTGGTCCTAGCTGAGAAAACCCTGACCAATATCAGAAGTATTGTATAAACAATTAAACACACATGCTTAAGTTCCACTGACAATGATACTCATAGACAGGCTTAATTTTAAATTGCATGTCCAAGCACCTTACCAAATTTCCCTGACATTTTTATAAAACAGAAGAGATCAGTGCTCCATTCTGAAATACTTTCTCCTGAACTGTACGGTCTTAGTGCACTTCAGCATATGAGTAACAACAGACCAAAAGCCCCTGAGATTCTGGAATTATGTGAGCTAGAAACGACACTACAGACTTCACAGGAGCGATAGTGAACCTCTAAATAAGCCAATTCCAATAAACAGAAGGAAGAAATCAGTAACAGGTCAGAGAACAAAAATAGTAACAGGTCAGAGAACAAAAACAAAGAGACATATAATGAAATTACTTTCAAAAATTAATTGCAGAAAAAAATAATTAGTAGGTCTAACAAACAAAGTGTTAATGCAAAGAATAATACTTCAAAGAGATGAAAGGAAGGCTGAAAATTAATGCAATGCCAATACATCCTCAATGAAAACCTGAGCACAGATGAAGAGGTTAATGAAGCAATTAGCATGTCCACTGCATAACACAATGGCAATACCACATTATTTAAAAAACCCTTATGTCAACAGTAAAACATTCTCCCACTCAATAGTGTCTGCTACTAAGGAACTTTTCTTGCAGAAGAAAACGATAGGAACACATAACAATAAAACATGTCTTTGAACAAGCACTGGAGGAATCTCATAAACCTAAAAAGGTACCATGTTGAAGGCAATAATAGAAACTAAGACAGACAACTATTCCTGCACAGAACAGTCTTGGGGAATCACTGGAGTAACTGAGCTGCAGATAAAATTTTCCTGTTTGCAAAGCAAACTAAGGAGACCAAATTCAGAGTAACTCAAAACTAGGTAACAGGATTAGGGTCAAACCTTGCACTTAAGGCAAATGACTGACAGAACTAGTTGCAATGGCCATTTCAGTTGAAAAAAAAGACTCAGCATCACACAATGTAGTTTCAAGCTGCCCAAAGTCCTTTAGACAGGGGTTCTCCTCACTTTACCAAACAAAAGGGGAAAAAAAAATAAATTCGTATTTTATAAATCATGTTAAAGAGCAAGAATTGAATTTTGGAATGGCACTTGTTCAGCTACTGCCTCTTGAAGAGTCTTAAAAACATAAACCAAGCTAGTAACTTCCTGTATAGAGAGACCTTAAGGTAGCTCCAAATTAAAGCAATTTTTAAGAAAATAAATAAAAATAATTTCAGGGTAACTTAAGTCATATTTCAGAGGACAGAGACTAAGTTTTTCCCACTTTTGATAGGGGTGAGTAAGAAGTAGAAGAGACACCTAGGGAAATCAGAAATAGAACCAACAAAAATGCTGCAGTTAATCCCAGAAAAAAACCCTGTGTTTTCTAGAAATAGATTTAGGAGGGCAACATGCTTTAACTACTTCACCACATGAAGAATTTTATTGTAGTATGAAGGAAACAGAGCCCAGCAGTTCAGAAGTATTCCAGAGATGGGTTTTGTGGCAATAGACTACCTCTTTGCCCACATGTATTGAAAAATACCTTTGACACAAACTACCTGTTTGTCAGTAAAGCTGCTTCTCAGTTTTCATGATAGCACAACTCATAGCATGTAAACACAAGGATGTAGCCTTAAACATGAAGGTAGAAACTGTAATTCAGAAGGTGTTCAAGCCAGGGAGGGCTCGAAAGTTGGGGTACAGATGGGGAACTTACTACTTCACTTGCCCTATTGTCCTCCTCTTTACTGGCATCCACTCTCAGTCACTAAAAAAAGATGACTGGGTTAGACAGACCTTTAGTTTACCACTCAGAATAGCTTTTTTCCCCCTCTCCCATCAAAAAAAAAGCTTTAGCAGTCATAAAGTGTTCAGAACTGTGTGGGATGATCCCACATGCAAGACTGTGACCTCAGAAAACACACGGGACTTACACAACTGCAAATTCAGTTCAATTCCAACTCTCAGTGAATGTGAAAAAAGACATCAGAGCCAACAGCCTCCCTTGAATAACTTCTCCAGCTCTTCCTGTTTGCGAATCAGGACCAGTATCAATAAAACCAGGAAGGTCATTAGCAGACAAGAATGAATTTGGGTCTTACGATCCATGAAACCTCTTTAGAAGAAAACGTATCTGATTTTATTAAGAATTTATACTGCATTTTAGAATTGCCATTTGACTAAGGAAATGAAAGTAATTATTCAAGACAAACTGAAGGAAAACCAGGGAGATTAGCAGTTGTGTTCATTACGTCATTCAGATTTTGTGCTGATTTCTTAATCTGGTTTTAGTATAATACCCGCAGGTCAGATCCACAAAAAGGAGACATCTGCTTTCAAAGGAGTTTTAAGAGCACAGTACAAATGAACAAACTAGACATCAAAGCTCTCTTTCATAGTATAACGTTAAATTAATACTAGTATGAACATATTAGAAATAGAAAAAAGGAAGTTGATCCAAATTCACTACACAACTAGTGCAAAAGCATTCATCCAATACTAATTTTTAAAAATCTTTTGTTATGTTTTGGCAAGTGTTTTTGTTAAGTCAGGTTACTGCAACCATTAAAAAGCAATGCTGTTTCCATGAACATGCCCTTCATGGTTAAAAGAGGGCTATTTCACGATGAGCAAAGCACAGGATAACATTCACACAAGCTGTAGGCTCTCAGATGCCAACAGCAAAGTCCCCTTTTATTTTGCTATCTGCCAAGCTGGCACAGAGAGAAACAGCAATGAGTGTCTCCCCCTTGATAAATGCAGTGCCACCATCCTCTCCGTAGTCTTGGGCCAGGTGCTTAGAGAGCCAGAACAACTCTTCTGTTCTGCAAAGCCACCGACAAGAGTAGAAACAGCAGCTGTGTTGTGAGGCAGTGGGTCCCCAACCATGTCTCTTCTAAAACATAAAATGCAAATTCAGGTTGAATTCCTGGAATTTTGAACAGCTAATTTGATTTCTATAGTGGTTTTACTGCAGCAATTCCTGTCAAAATCTACTCAACTGAATAATAAAAAAAGGGAAACAAAAAAAGAACATAAGCAGTAGCTCTGTGGCTGGTTAGCTGGCAAAGAGCATGCCAAGCGTCAGCTTGGCCAGACTTGAATAACATTTTCTATCAAAAAGCCTGGTTTAAAATCTACTATTTATAAAAACTTCCAATTAAAATCAGAAACCTGGACCTAGTCCAGCCTAGAAGCAGGTAGAAACTGTGAACCAAGACGATCACTGGTTCCTAATTCTGCATCTCAAAGCCAACACCTGAGAATGGCACATGGCTTTGAACCTCTGTTCTCTACACCAGCATTCACCAAATGCCTCTACAAATGGAAAGTATCACTGCAAGATCGTGCTGCTGTCAGAAGAGAAGGCAGGGACATCATTAGGTTCTTTGCTAGGACTCAGGATCACAGTATTCTGACATTAAACTAAGCTAAAAACAGACACACAAAAAATAAATAATAAAAAATAATGCTGTCTTTCTGAGGCAACAGTTCTTAGCTTTGAGGAGCCTGCATCTTTCCAAGAGTACAAAAAAGATGGGAAGAAAGTGAAAAATAACTCCATCAAGGGAGCAATACAAGGAAAGAAAAATTTCCATAAAGCTCAGGAAGTTCAATTAAATTAAATTGTCTTTAATAGACATCAATAAAATGAATTTATGAGCAAATATTTCTGCAATATACATAAAAAGAAAGCACAACTAAACTTTCCTTCCCACTTTTAGACTGAACTGGCTTCATTACAGAGTCTTGGTAATGGAGCAGAATCATCAAGGCTGAGTGACTTAAAGTTCTTTCTTCTAAAACCTCCCATCCCATGTATTATTATGGAATTGTTGTAAAATAGGAATGGAATATGCCTTAGTAATAACCTCTAAAAGTCCTTTCAAAATTTCATTTTATCCACAGACATGTCCAAAATGGGGGTGGGGGTGGTGGGGAATGATAAAAAAGGTTTTATTTCATGTTGGTCTTGTTACACTTACAGTCCAGATGCCTCCCACAATCTGCACGTTCCACCTCCTCCCTTTTTCCCCTAAGCTGCATAACCCACCACTCCTTAATTTCAGCCCAAAGAAGCTTTCCCCTCCTCCCCACCAAAACTCCAGGGAAGCACTAGGGCTGGGGTGCAGCCTCCCTGCCTCAGATTCAATGGCGCTGGCCATCCCATCCCAGCAAAGCCTGCCTCTGCTCTCAGCTGGAATACGCTCAGTACCACTGAAAGGTTGGTGCGCTTGTACCTGCTGCACTCCTTTAAGTCTCTACAAAACACAGAAACCAAAGATGGCTCAGAAGCGCCTTTCTTTGCCAAGCTCAGGCAGTCTTCTCCTTGGAGCATCACAAAGAACGCTCTTCAGATCAGAGGAAGCCTTCTGCCATCCTTTGGGCTGCTACTTCAGAGCACAGATACAACGCATCTCCTCGACACAACAGGAATCTTGGTTTCATACATCTATAAATATTCAGGGTTTATATTATTTTTATATTTATCTGTTTTCTCCTTTCTTAAAAGGAGGAAGGCATTTATGTAAATACATAAGACCTCCAAACCTAACACCCCCCATCCAGCTGGGAGAGTTTCGGCTGAGAGAAACGCACCCGAACAGAAGCTTATTACAGAGTGTGTCAGGACGTGTCAGCAGAGGCGGCATTACCTGGTCCATTTAAAATTCCTAACAGAAAGTCCATTTCTCCCTCTTAGGTGCTGACCAGACATACACACAGAGACCTGCGAAGGCTGCCCAAGGAGATCTGGTAGCTGTGCTACTGACAGAGCACCGCACAGACCAGCAGAAGGGTAAGAGCAGATCTGAAAGCTCTTACTGACCATTTCAGCACATCGGTGAAACCCAGCCCCGCTCAATGGTCTATTTAAGCTTAGACTTAGATTTAAGCATATCTATAAATATATTTATGTTTGGAAAAACGTTTAAGCCTGGCCTTAAAAGAAGATTTAAAAAATAACACCCAGGTAATTTGGGGAATCTGGGTCTTAAAATTCAATGTTTGAATCCCAGTACGCATGGGTGGTAGGATGTGACAGGGTACTAAATTCACCTGTCTGAAGAGATGAATGCCATCTTGCACAGAGTCCTCTTACATTTACACTTCCAAAATGGTTTTAATTAGTGCAGAAATCCTGGCCTGTATTTTTGTTCCAAAACCTCCAAGTAGAAATCCACGCTGAAAAAGATACCAGGCTTAACACGCAGTTTGGAGGCATCTTTCAATCGTAGAAACAAGGATTAAACTACAGCATGAAAACTGGCATTTGTTGTTACAGTTACACATATGTTGGCAGCACAGGCCTCTAAGTAGCAGCAATACACCTGCCTTTCCAGTTACATCTTGGCCTTACACCTCAAGTTATTGAATTGGGTTCTTTCAGAAGAAGCACATTTATTTTAAATACTACAATTGCTTCGTGTAACTGTCACTATTAAAAAAAAAAAAAAATCCAATTCCAGACCAGCGCTGTTGAGCAAGAGATTAACATGTAAAACAACAAGAAAACTTTAAAAAAAGATAAAAATAAATATAAAAAAAGGGGAAGATAATCTCTAAAGAAACAGATTCTCTGCTCATGCTTCCAGGAAGTAACTGCAAAAGCAATGGGTTAAGCAAAGCAGAAAATAAAGTAAAATATTGCAAACATCATCTCCTCGGAGGGAGCTGAGCTGGTCTCTTCTGCCCTTACAGACTTCAGTACTCTCTTTGTGTTTTCAAAAAAGCTCTACAAGACCAGTTGGAAAGCAACGGAAACCAGTACAACTTCTGAAACTTAATCCAGCTTCTGGGAAGCCTTAGGAAGTATTTAAACTAGACAAAACTTTAAACAAAAGTCACCTGTTAAATCTGCAGTCTTTTAAATAACTAAACGTTCTACCAATGCACGTGCTAATAAAATTGAAAGCACAAGTAATTTGATCAATCTTAATGTTGTGACAATTTTTTCATCTTACAGCACCATTATACTTATTAGTAATTCAGTATTTTTTGAAAAAAATTCTATTTATAGATTATTTCTTATTAATGTTTAAACTACAGCTGTTATATATCATATGCTGTCATTAATGAACTCAAGCAGCATCTGGTTTTATTTGAATTTTGAAAATATTTAGATGCCCAACTGTCCCCCATAACTGTCTCCAACAACAGCCATTAAGATATGAGGCAGCCTGGAAATCTACAGGAATTTTGTCACTGACTTATCTGATGTTGCAAAAAGAGCCACTAGCTCTTTATTCCTCAGAATTTATATAACTGTTAAAGCTGATTTACAGATCAGATCTCTTAGACCAGTATTTTTAAGCCTACTTTCTGATTACTTTCTCAGGACTTTCTCTGAATTGTTTCAGTACTTTTTGGGATGTTGAAGCACGAAAAAGAGGGGCAAGGGTTGGAAAGGTGGAGTATTTTATTTGCATACTCAAGCAACATTCTCCCCTCTCTCCAGGCAATTGCCATTCTCAGGCCTATCACATGAAATTAAACATTCAGCAGGTTCTAGAAACACCTGCTGAAAACAAATCAAAACAAAAAAAATCTAAATAAAAGAACTTCTGATACCAATCTTGTCCACAGACCTCTGACTGACTGCAGCCTGGGAGAAACCAGTTACCATAAAAATCCTGTTTTATAAACACAGCATATTCCGTGACCCAAAATATTTTATGATACTGCACTCTCGCAAAACTGCCTCTACAAAAGTCTCTACAAAAGCACAACATACACCAAGGGGCCTTTCAGAAACATTCCAAGGCATCTTTTTTCTCACAGTTGCTTTATCCTGCAGTCAATTCAAAAGGCATGAAAAAAAGCACTGTCGGTGTTAAATTTGTCTTGGAGCTTCTAAGTATTTGCTAATGGTTGATTTTGCAGTAACCCAACAGTCTTGAAAGCAGCATGATAATGCACCCATCTCTATGTTACCATTTGATAATCCTGAAATATTTTGGCACAACCCTTATCTCAATTTATGGCTAGCGTTTAATAGGAACTGGGATAAGAGTTGCCAAAAGCCAAATTAGCTAATGCTGAATGTAATGAACAGCAGAGCTTTGATCGTGCTTTGAAATAAATTGTAAGTGAAAAGTGGAAAGAAGGATGCCCATGGAATTAAAATTGACAGCATGATTAATACCAAGCCATATGAAGTGCCTCTTAGCTGATTGCTAACATTACGTATTGGCTCCCGTTCTGACAGGTATAGTTTATTGTCAGAATGCCCTAATGTTCCACATCAAGAAAGGGAAAAAAATAAGTTTGCTATTTTCTATTAATCTACAAAACTTGTACTTCTTTCCACCTTTAAGCCATACACATTTCCCAGTGGAAAAAAAAAAAAGAAAGATGCAAATAAATTACAGGGCGTTACTGTAATTATTCACTGTAAGGAACTGTTTGTCAGGACTGGGAAATTCCTCCTTGGTTACATGGCTGGATGACCTGGGATCAGTATGGAGATGCGAGGCATTGTTTCTGCCAGGGGTTTGAAACTGCTCTAAATCAGTTCGGTGCTAAACACAAATTATCACGTACTGTAGTCAGCACATATTTTTGAGAAGCCTCTGGTCCTGCCTCAACCAAACCTCATGTGTGCAAGCTGAAGTGGATAGGTATAAAACTGAGCTTTGGACAGCCTCAGCGAAGATAGAAAATGCACACCTATCAAAGTAAACCCACACAAACCCACTTTGATATGCCTTACAGATGGTTTTCCCAAAATTGTGTGTTATTTCTGCAGATTTTGAGACAAATAGACTAGTCAATCTGACATTTTTCTTCAGTTTATGCTAGCAAAAGGTGATGTTGAACCTACATTACAATTTAAACTATTTTAAACATTATTGAGTTTGATGTTTTTGTCTGTTGCCTTGACAGCAAGTAAGACAAAAAGTAATGGGTTTAGTTTTTAAAGAGTGAAGTTACAGCCAGTTATTCTTCACAGATGACACACAGCTCAGGTATTTACCTTTAACTGAGAATAACAAGTTACCCAAGTAGAAGCACCGCATTGTATTAACAGATAGTTGCTTGTTTCTCCTGCAACTACCTGGCTTTACATACAACTGTCTCAGAAGCTTTCAGAGCTGATTTACAACATTACTCCTACTGCAAAAGAAAAATCTGTTCACCTCAACACCACTAAAAGAACTGTATCCGAATAAATGTATTTAAAACAGAGTATTTCAGCACACTGCAAACGCATCCTCATTGAATGATTCAGAACTTTAGTGTAGCACACAGCTTGCTTCTGTGTGTTCATCCTACTGTAAGCAGCATGCTTTACTCCTGTCTGAAGCGGCACATGTTTTCATCTGGACCAGAAGGTGAATCATGATGAGATGTTAAATAACGAGCAAAATGTCAGAGCCATGAATGACTCAGAGCAAAACAGCAGCATTGCGATATATCACAAAGCAACCTGCAGATTAATTGTTGTCTCCATTCCCGTGCAACTTTAATCAAAACACATTAATTGAAATGGGTGTAATAAAACTAGCTAATCTGAAACAATTCTGTAGGGAAAAGTTAAATTAACAATTTTCATACTTGGAAATTCATCACCTGCACTTTTCCTGTAAAAACCAGGGGTGCTGGTTTTTTTTTATCAGAACAATGCAAAGTCAAATAATCCCTTCCTTTTCAATAAAGGTCAGAAGAAAAGCTTTCCATTCAGCTGGAGTATTTTAATTAAACATTGCAGCAGGTGTTCGATTATGCTGCCAACTCCTGAAAAGCTTGCATAAAAACTGTATCTTTGGGGGGAAAAAATGGACAAAAGACCTCAAACCCTCTTTATCTGTATTTTCTGGGGCTCGGTATTCACTAAATTATATGTGATGTTCTCTGTTTTGGAACACCAGTACCTGCCCTTGCTATAAAAGAGCTCTTCATCAAAGGTCCTGGAAGCTAGCCATGCAATTCTCACATCAACTTTTATGGCCTCGGCAGATCTGTGCAACAGAGCACAGCCCAGGTTTTAGCCTTAGATGCTGACTTGCTTCAACTTCCTGGGAACATAACTGGTCTGTTCAAGCTGAAGAAAGGAGAATCTTTCACCATGAGCCAAATTAACTTCTGAGACAAACGAACACAGTTGATGCAGATGCCTTATGCATGCAGCTGAGTTTTTTCAGCGGTCAAATAACTCTCAGCTTTAGCTCTCTATGCACTCACATAAAAGCACGCTATGAAACCCTTCCAGAACTGCTCAAGTTCTGAAGTCCATCTTTGGCACAGACTCCAGAGGAGAAGTGGGAACAAACAGCGTAGAAGAGATGTAGAACAAGCAGAGTTCTTCACACTGGCAACAAGTGAGAAGTACCAAATTCATCAGCTGAGAATGTGAATCCTAACATAAAGGCTAGAAAGCAGTGTGCCCTATACACTGGGACACACGCAGCTACATCAGCGCAGCACTGTTCTTCAAAACTAGGCTTCTATCAGCATAATCCAGTGCTTAATGCGTGACAAAATCAATGGGCATCCGGGACGTCTCAAAAACCATCCCCTGCCTGAATCAGGAACAGGTTCTCAATTGAATTCTGATGTTCAAGGAGAAAGGACTACCCGCAAAAAATACAACAGAGCTACAGAGACTGTTACTCACTTAAGGGTTTTTCTTTTCTGATACTTGATTGTTTGGCCTTTGGAACTACAGACAGAACAGAAAACCAGCGGTTTAATTTCAGTGGCATAACAGCTTTGGCAACACACAGTGAGCACAACTTAGCTCCCTACAAATAGCAAGGCTGAAAATAAAAACAAAACCCACTACTTACAGATTCAATTAGAATTTTAAGACCATTTGGGAGACAACTTGCAGCAAGGGCTCAGCATCACTTTGTTGCTATGAAACATTATCACAAAGGAGTCATCAGCCAGAAAAACCTGCAGCTGACTCATTCTCTGGCTAAACTGATCTCAGCTGAGAAGGCCACTTTCAATTTTAAATGAATTAAGTAGCAATTCTGAACATGGCTCTGAAAGATGCCTCAAGCATCTCAAGTGGGTAATGCTGAGATGCCAGGAGAGATCTTAGACCAGTGGCTAAATATGAACAGGTCCTTGAGTGACTATAATACAACATGCAAGCAGAGACAGCTGGGAAGCTGAGACTTTTCACGCATGAATGTCATCAGAGCTGGCAACTGGATAAGTCCAGGGACTGATGGAGTAAATCATTTGTACCTGTGACTGGTCACCTACTCTTAATTAAAAGGGGAAACATGCTACAAAACGTAACTTTTTGTCTCAGCTTCAGAAGTCAACCTGGGAATGAGAGAAACCTGCAAAGAGGCATTACCTCAAAACTAACATCTCCCAGTAGCTATTTGGCCCTGCTGTGAACCAGGAGGATTGCTTTAAGGAGCTATGTATCCTACAGACCTCCAGTCTTGAACCCGTCCTGGGTCTGTATAGATGGCTAATGAAAAGCAGGTATTTCTTTCCTGAATCTGGGGACTATTTGTATTTATTCCTTCTCCTTCTGACCAGACTGAAAAGCAATTCTCCTTCTTTGACTAAAGGAAATGCTGGAAATGAAAGTATTCTTTCCTTCAGCTTCTAGATGAAACAAAGAAATGCCACTCCTTTTTGTGCTAAACATGGGTAAGGAGATTTCTTCAGGAAAAATGACAGAAGCACATGGAGACGAAAGGATGCAACCACACAGGACTGAGCAAACCAGGCACACGAGGGCAAGGCTGCTGCTGCAGACAGAGCGTGCCCTGGAATGGGCTGTGACACACCACCACTCTGTCCCTGAACGGCAGCACCTGCCAGCTTGGCATCCCCGAGACCCGCTGTCTCCAACAGCAGCAAGATGGCTCCTGGGGTGCAGAGGCAGGTGACTGCCTCTAAGAATAGGCAGTGCTGATAAACTAATGCAATTTCTGTCTTAAAAAGACACACTTTTCTTAAGTGAGATTAGTGAAGATCACAGCCTTTCAAATCTTTTATCCAAACACATACTCCCCCAACAGTCATGTGAATCTTAAGTAGAAACAAACAGCAGAGGAAACAGGCAAAACATGAACAACATTTTCAGGGTGTTACTTTGCTGTGACCTTGCCTTTTTACTTCAGAAGTCTTTTAAGAACTGTAACTTGAGAGAAGGAACCCCTGAAACCCCTTGGACTAGATGTTACCATTTTTTGGTCTTTTTCATACCCTTGACCAAGGGTTCTTTGATAATGAAAACACGCACACATCCTTTTGTATGAAAGAAATATTCTCCATATACTCAAAAAAGGTTAACAAAATCCAACAGAAGAACTTGTCCTGCAACATTTGATGGATCTGGCAGTATTTGAAGATGTGCTTGGTTTTGTGACATAACAATTAAAGGATTATCTTCTAACATAGTAAATTGTCCCACAAAAATCCTGAAAGGTTAAAGTCACATCAGATAACAGAGTCATAAATCAGCTTTGCTTCATCACACTTTCCCTAACATCTCATCTAACATTTTTACTGTGAGAAATATCAGTATGTCTCAAGCAGAGGGAAAAAAAAATTCTCAGTCAAACAGTATTCAGAAGTAAGACCTTCCAGCATGACATAAAAGTAATGAGAAAAAAAATTGAGTTTATTTTTCTTTTAACCCAGAAGAACATTACCTTTCTTTGCTAGTACTGAACGGTTCTGAGTTACACAACATGACTTGGCAATATAGCAATTTAAAATCCATTTCTATGATGAATCATTTTGGCATCACAGACACCTAGTGCTTTCAAGCCAGAAATGATGTTTTTACTAGTCAGCAGACATATATGGTGAAATGATATTGTTTTGCTCACTTCCAATGGGAACTAGCACATTACCCTATCACCCCAAACCTGAAAAACATCTGGATCCTTTTCAGTATTTGAAGGGATGACAAATGTAAACTAAAGTACCACCAAAAGCTGTACTGCTTCTGGTTTTGTTTTACAATGTTCAGTCAGGCAATGATTTATTTCTTTTATTGCCTACCTGATCTTTTAAAATCAGTTATCGTGTTTCAAGCACTGTATTGTTAAATGCATTACACATGCATATCACCATATTTTGCCCTGGCTCAGGTTTTTAGAAATTTGGAGGTTTTCCATTGCTGCTTTGTGGGGAAGGACCTTTTTTTTTTTAAAGTAACTTTGTGTCTTTCAACAATGCATTTACTTATTTTTGCCTAAATTCTATCACAGATAAAAAGTTTTAAGTTCAAAGCAAAAACCATTTGGGGACCACTGACACTCAAGATTCTTCTGAAGATGTAAGTCAGTTTTTTAACATCATTATTCTTCCAAGATGAACATAGATTTTGAAATCAGGTAAACTGCAGAGTTTCTTCGTCAACTTGGGTCACCAAAAGCAAATACAAAGCATGCTTTAGAATTCTAAAGAATGTCATTATAGAAAGGTTTACTTAATTTTATTGCTGTAACACCAAAGCAAGTACAACAGGGGTTAGTTTTACAAGACAAAAAAAGCCCCAGTTGCCTTGATCAGAGAGGTGCTTTGTTACCCTGGTCTGTCAGAGGTTTGATTCTTTGATCTCATTAAGGACATGCATCCTTGTTAGAAGGAGTACTCTTTCTGACAGGGCTTTGCTTTTGAGGGACACAAATTCTATTTATTATGGTTGGGTTTAAAGTTCACCTCTCTCTTCCCCTTCTTTTTACTCTCCATCATGCCAGCAATCTTATCTTCATATGGCCTATTCAATTTTCTGTCCTTTGATTATTTTTTTAAGCTTAAACATATGCAGCTGACCTTTATTTTAATTTAAATTCTCCTTTATACTTTTAGAATATTGTCAAACTTCTCTCCAGGTGAACTTCCTGCTGCACAGTAAAACTAGTTTTATGTGCACTGTCAGCAACAGGATATGTTAAAAGGACAAATTACTGGGATTCTCTGATGAATCTGTAACTTGCACAGCTGATTTTCAACATACTGCCTTTAAAAATTCACTCTAATGACTTTTGCTGTGGACCAAAGCTCCTAAGGAGGTATACCTCCGGAGCCCAACGCTGAACTCAACTCATTAAGAGCTCAACTCTTACTCTCTGTACCCAGAGTCACAGTGAGAATACAGCCACTCATGTAGTCACCGTGCCCCTCTTGTGTAATTCAAAGGACTGATGCACAAGAGCACTCATTTGCATCCAACACAGCAATCCTGGCCCCTTCCAAATAGGAGATACTAAAAGCCGAGCATCCAGGATTATTATAAGAATTATAAAGTTTCAACCATTAAGGAATTTCTATAAATATGACACCTATAGGGGTGGCTCACATTTTGTTTTCAACTGTGGGTGTGCCTTCTCTTTCTAGATACTTGCACAACAAAGGCAGTTTAAAAAGGTTGGTTTAAAACCATACAATTTGCTGAACATACAATGTTTGTAACACTGCACGTGGATCTGTTTTTCAGAACATATACTTGTCTCAAACGATGAGAAGGAATACAAGGCAGACAACCATTATTTGCTTCAAATCACTATTTCCTTTATACACATTTATAAAATGCCTTCCAAAAGTAAGTCTGGTTAGACTGTGTCACTGAGAGAAACTTGGTTTTTAAGATCAAGGATGACTTGCTTTCTTTTCCAAGAGGGGGTAAGGAGGTGCAAAATCTGATTTTGCCAATAAAAACTTCTGACCAATCATGAATGATTTAAAAATCATGGTGCTGATCAAGGCTTCGGGTTGTTTTAAATGGCTGTTTTTTTCCTCCGTGCTATGAGACTATGTTCAATAACTTTACAACAGGTTAGAAATGCCAACCAGGTCTGCTATCTGAAATTGGCAGGTTCTTACCCTCAGTCAATAATAGGTCTGGAGAGATGATTCCACAAACTGCGGTACCTCTGTAGTGCATGATATTTCTCCCTTTTATGCAATTTAGATGCTTCCCCAGTGGACAACCTATTCCTCAATGCCCTATGTTAACTTCTCTTACAATTTTCTAAATAAGAGATCTTCTTTACACAAAGTAAAAGTTACTTTATGAATTCTTCTTTTAACAATTCCCCTGCAAAAAGTAACCTCTTGCACCCTGAAAGTGCTTACAGCTGAGCAGTACTGCATTATAGAAACAAGGTTTTTTAAAACAGACTAAAAGCATTTTCAGGAATACTAGCTTTGGTGTTTTTTTTTTATCCTGAACGATTACCAGCACTGTTTCTAACCAAGATTTGTATTCCCTCTATGGCTAACTCTGCTTGAGCTTAAACTGTGCAAACAGCCTTTGCTGCTGCGAGTGGGTCAGCAGAGCGCTCCCGCTGTGCAGAAGGAAGCCAGCGGAGAGCAGCAGACTCCCCACGAAGCAGATGAAAGTGCACAGGGGTGGGTGTGGAGCCATATGAAGATGGGTAGAAGGAGGATAAAGCAGCACGACTGATAGAGAATTCCTAATCCAGTTCTGGACAAGGCCATTTGAAATCTGTCCAGCTCGATACCTGTGTGTTCCTCGGTCCCACACGTTCCACATACAGCGATGACTCAAGACCATGAGCTGGTGCTACAACCACTGCAGTTCTGATCCATCAGAAAGCCACTGACTGCCAACTCCAAACAAGCAGGAAGGCACAGATTTACCATTAGAAAAAAAAAGATTAGTGCTGAATGGCTAAACATAAGTTCATCTTGACAGCTCCTTTCTAAAACTTTAACCCTAATAGCAATCTTTTTTCCCCACAAAACTCACTGAACTATGAGGTTCACAAGACAAAAAAATCCCTGTGTGCCACTTCTTTATTCTTGCTTTTGGCATAGAGGTAGAACAAAACTATAAGTGGAATATGTCTTCCAAATACTATCAAGTTGGGACAATAATTAAATAGGAAAGGACATTCCCTATCACCATATACCTCAGCACATAAGTTCAGAGATAATATGCTGAAAACCAGTTTCTGAGACAGTGTCAGCATGCTGTATCTTTGTTGGCATAACCAGCAGTGCTCTAGTTCTGAAAATCAGGTCAATGCTACTTTCATACCTACGTGCAGATGCTTGAAATAAGATAACCTGGATTTTATTCTGTCTTACTATACAATATTTACAGTTTGCCCAAGTATTTGGGTCACTGAAACTGCTAAGCACTGTAAATACCTGCCCTGAAATTAAAAGCTATAAATGCAATATTGGATCAATCCTTTTTTTTTTTTTTTTCTTTTCTGAGCAACCATAAATAAAAATAATGTATGGGATTTTCTTTTATTTATCTTCCTTTATCTAAGAAACTGAGCATAGCCAAAGTTAGCAGATGACACATCCCCAGATGGCAGATCGTTCCATTCCAAATGAAGGTAGGAATGACTCTCTGCAGGAGCCTATACATCCCCCTTGTCTATACAGTAGCTTAGTTTCAGACAGGTATTAGCTTTCACATGGTTAAGGGACACTTATATTTTCCAGTTTATGAAATTTAAGAGCCAATGCCATAAAAATCTCACCAGTTGAAGCCCGTAGCAAATAAGCACCACAGTGCTTTGGGAGAAGAAATACTGCAAATCCGTTTTATGATACTATGTTTCTGCAGAACAGACACTTTAAAACATCAAAAAACACTTAGGAAATAAGAGATACAGCTTCTAGTTTGCTGTCATTATTGAAGCTTGCCACTAAATAGATTCTTTAGGCTGATAACTGTTATACTTAATAGGTTTATTCATGTGCAATGGGGGTAGACAGAGGTCTCACTTTTTATAGCTTAGATCTGAGACTTCCATATAGCATTAATAATAATGCATTCAGTATTTTAATAAGTAAGAATTGAGAAAACCTTTAATCTGTGTATGATATGGAGAATACTAGAGAAAATGTTGTGAACTACTTTTGTATAGATAAAGAATGTTGAGACTACTATACTGGACAAGATTTTTTGGACTCCATCACTTTAAACTTACTATATTCTGACTAAAGATCACTGAATTATCAGTGGATTGATTAAACTTTTCCTTGAAGTTTGACTTTTGCTGGGAAACAAATCACAAAACTGGATCTTCACTAACTCAGACACCATTCTCAATAATACTAAACATGCAAAGAAAAATGCAGGTGGATGGTGAAGTCTAGCAAACCACCCCCTCTCAGGAATGAAAACAGTTAACAGCAACAGAAGGTCATATAGACTATTTGGAAACACTGTAACCCCAGTCATGGTTCCATTTGGCTAAACACAGTAAAATTCAGCCTTTCTGCTCCTGCCACTGTCACAGTGATGTCACCTGGACACCAGTGGTTACCCTGGGTAGTCTTTCTATGAATTCCTATGTTATTTTGACAATTTCAGTCATGGCTCTGTAAGCAAAGATCCTAGCTCACCATCTGGTACACATCCCAAACATTCACACACACACCTGGAAAGAGCATCAGGAAGGCTGCATCATTTTCAAGCTTCTGGGGTGAAATTATGGAACACTACTTCATGTGCAGTAAGATGACTTCATTCACCTTCCCCAAATATAAAGACCACCCAGCTTGCTAGATATCCCTTGTCATCACCCACCTGCACTGAGGAAATAACTGTGTTCTCTTGCTGAAAAGAGAACTTTAATCACACTAGAGTCTTCCATCAGCAAACACTTCATCTTGGTTTACCAGTACAGCAGCCCCTCGTTTACATGGCTAAAGAAAACTCACTCAGCTTACAGAAAAGCAAACACAGGAAGGTCCACCTTCACAGGACCAAGGCCCAGGTAACAAGAAATTCAGCCTCGTTAAAACCAATGCAGAGACAAAGGAATTTTGGGTAAAAGCAGTATTCCAAAATTGCTCAGTATGTGTTCAGAGAGAACTTCTTTTCAGATAAGGTCCAGGAATTCCAGATCAAAACAGGTAACTTGCAGTATCCTCACACACTTCCCTCCCCTTTAGTCCACCTACTCCATGAACTCCCAGTGCAGACTAGTGCAGTCAGACGTGGTTTTAAGTGACACTTTAAATTAGGAGTCTCATACCTTTCCAGAAAATGTAGGTCAATTTACTGCTAAAGCCCCCTGGCCATTAGTATTCCCATTTTAGTCTTTCCCATCAACAAGTCAAATGCAAACGTTTTAAGCTTCATTAGCTTTCAGCAATCCCAAATGCCAGTTTCTTGATTACCTACTACGCTGTTGTATATTACTCCATCTCCTAAGCTGGAAGAGGGATTAGAGTACTACAAAATCACTTAGAACTTGCACCATAAAATAAACTATTCATACCATCTGTTATAAAAGAGCAAAATTGCTCCTGCTCTACTGCTGAAAAAAAGATTGAGGTTAATCCACTTCCCCAGTGCTGTGCAGTGAATGGGAAGAGCAGGTTACATTAAAATTCAAAATCAAAGGTTCCCCATTTCTTTAACAACTCTCTATTATTTTTTCAAGACCTCAGATGCACAACAACCCCAGGACATCACTCTTATGTCCTCAGAATTCTGCCACTATTCTACTTCTTCAGACTGCAAATCACTTAAAAGTAAAAACCCCCCAAAACAAACAAACAAACAAAAATCCAACCCACAACACATTTGTATATTATTAGCTGTAACATTATTACTTCAGTGCCCAGGTTGTTCAGCTGGAGAATCCAGCTGCTGCGAGAGATGCTTAAGATAGTTACTTCAAGTGCTTTAGGTCAGTAAGCCAACACTACTGCACTCCTGTAAATGAGGCCAGGAGCTCTCATGAGGTTTTACCAATAACTTCAGAAATATTAAATTATTCCTTTCATGCTCTTTGTCTTACATGACACCACAGATCCCACTAAATAAAAATAATTCATTGTGTTCTAGGAGGATCTACACAAATAAAGCTCTGAACACACATCCAGTTGGAAAATTAAATTCCCTCTACATTGACGTCATATTTATTGTTTGCAGGAACACAACAATTCCAATTTAGAAATAAATTAATTTTCACATAAACATGTAGAACAGCAAGCTCACTACACAAATAATAAATAGTTTTAAATGAGTATCTTATTTTATTTCATTATTTTCTTATGCAAATACTCTGACAGTGTGCTTAGGCCAAATTCTCTCTACCCCCCCATCACAGCTGCATTTCTGATAATAAGCACTGAGGTCACAAACTCTGGATTAGAAAGCAACAGTAGGACCTTTCTTACCAGAATGAGTTGTACTTGAGCTCAAACAAAAATAACTAACAATTTGAAAAGAAGATGAAGATAACAGGTAAAAATGTTGCCTACGTTCAATTTCAAGATAGAATAGAAAACCCTTCTTGAGTAGTCCCAGTCAAGTGCTCAGGTGAACAGATACTGTAACGAAGGAGGAAAAGAAGGATCTTAGAGGCAAAGCAAAAACTAATTCTGGGCTCAGGCCTGCCCATCCATTTCCACCAAATCTGGAAATACTACACATACTTTGCTGCTGTAAATTGAGCTCTCAGCTAGTTTATATGAAAGTGCAAAGTTACTTATTATTTACAATGTAAGATTTGTGGATGAGGAAAGTCTGTAAGTAAAAGGAATAAAGTGAAAGATTTCACGGGCCAGAAAGGTTCTAAGGAAAAAAAGAAATTATAAATCTGCATTAAATTATCAGAGGAAAACAAAATCATTACTGCTTTTCTTTTAACAAATGACTGAGGAATTAAATTCTAGTTAAGTTACTTTAAGACTTCAGTATGCATTTTTCAGTATGATGAAAACCAGTAAGAGCTAAGTTTTCAGTAACAGCATAAAAATGCAACATAAAGCTTAGAGATGTAAACATCTCTTTTTAACACCAATGCACTGTCCCCAACAGATTCTTCTTTTTTTTTTTTTAAGATTTACTTATCCTGCTATAAGAAAACTAAATGTAATCACAACCTTGTCCATATCACAGATGTATAAAACTGTCACAGATGTATACAAGCAAACCTGTGTGACTTCAGTGCAAGCTTCAAGGATATAATATACAGAAGGCATCTCCCCTTAAAAAGTACAAAACCACTTTAAAATCTTGCTCTGTACTATGGCTGCATATTCATTTTGGCTACACCCAGGTAGCTCTCAGAGGTATATGAGTGCGCCATCAAGAGATGATAAAATCCAGAATTATAATGCTGTTTACGGTGACTATACATGAATCAAACCACAGCTCTATCCAAGTGTGACAGAACTCCTGTGAGATAGAAGGAGCTCAGTGAACCAGCACACTGTTCTAATGAGTAAACACCTTTCTGTCTGTCCCAATCTCTACAATAAACACCAGTCAATAATTCTAGGCTCTGCTCATCACAGAGTATGACGCACAATTCTGAAAAGATAACTGCTTCTTTTGACAGAAAGAGAGATGATGAAAAACAAACAGCTAAAATCAGCCTTCCTGTAAGATCAAGCCACAATGATCCATTCTGTAAACAAAAGATTTTTTTCCACTCTAAACTCACAACTGGTTACATACCAAGCTTCTAACATCTAAAATCTATCTTGAAAAATATTTTTCTTTTTATCCACCACACTTATCCAGCATTGGGCAGCCACCGCTCCAGGCTAAAAAAGTAAATAAATTATCCAGCTATATACAAATACAGATTGAAACTATGCAGATCTAACACACAGGGACCTTCTGGTTTATCAGAACTCTCACAATGTGCAGCATTCTGTCTTATTCACTCTGCTGCTTCTGACGTGTTTTAATAAGGGGGTTTCATGAAATTAAAAAAAACCAACAAAAAAACCCCCACCAACCCCCAAACAAAAAAAACCCCAAACAGAATATTTTTAAGTTAAAACTTAATGATGAGATTTAAGCACTGTACTGCTTGCTTTACTATCTTCTAGAGGTCCCTTACTGGTTAAACTTCTAAGACAATGTTGATAAGGGTATGGACTACACGTCTGTAAGAAAATTTATCAGCTATCAATAACAACACATCAATCACGGTATCACTGTTAACAAGAAACAACTAGATGACAGTCAGCTTTTCCAGATTACAGTTACTGTAGAAATCAACTCTCCCCAACAGCAGCAGTCTAGTAGGAGTTTTCAAAAAAAATCGCGCAGGCACAGCACACAGAACTATGCTGCTCTGGCCTTTTACTTCTTTGATAAACATAATTTAAGCTCTCACTCACAAAATTTTTGAAGCATTAACCTGTAATTTGAATACAGCTGTAAGACTTCATTATTTCCAAGCTGTTCAGATTTAGTCAGTGATAATGGTAAACAAGCAACTCAAAGGTTTTGTGACGCGGTACATCCCCTTTAATGAATAAGCTAAACATGCTCCCTCGGTAGTGACAAATCCTAACAAAAGAAACCATCTTCGGACAGCAAAGCAACTTCTGAATCTGCCTATAAGTTAAGTTGCTGTAACCTGGATACCACAGCATTAATGTATTTACAGTCTAAACCTTTTTTCCTTCCTTCAAAAAAAAAAAAAACCCAAAACAGGGAGAGGGAAGGAAGTGAAGAGAAAACGTTGCTCAGGCTATCTCACCATCTATTACAGAATGAGTTATTTTGCCCATTGCTTATTTGAAGGTTGAGTTATTCCTCCAGCTGGAGACGGTAAAATGTCTGCTTTTTTGTTAAAGGACTTTTCCTTTCTATTTAACTCCTGCCAATCTGTGAAGAATTCAGAAAAGCTTTTTCATCCCCTTCCTGAGGACCTGAGAATAGAATGATTTTTTCCTTCTTATTTAAACAATTTCAGATACTTACAATCTATAAAACCCCATCACAAACCAAAAGCAAACACCTTAAAAAAATATGGTGCAAGTCAGAACTACCTACCTTAGCTAAAAGCTACTTCAATCCCTTTGGCCATGTCTTCACTAGAACTAAAAAAATAAAATCCCTTTGTACACAAGCAAATCAAACTAAGGTAGGTAACATCCTACTGCAACCAAATTAGCTTTTGGGCATTTAGAATAAAATGAATGAGCACATCTGAATTAAATGAAGAGCAGATCTTCATCTTCAGACCTACTCAGGAGGTTGTCATTATGGCACGAGCTTACAACATAACAGTATGGTACATCTCATCCACATGGCCATTCTATAAATTCAGATGTTTCACAAACTTTATCTGTGCCTTTCAAGATCAACAAGCTGGAGCAGTAAGACAGTTCCTATGATTGACACTTTCCAAGAACAGGGTAACCAACAAGAAAGATGGGAGTCCTGGACTCCTGAGGTTGCCTAGTACTGCAAATCAACACTGGTGGGTGTGAAGACCAAGAACCTAATTATTTTGTGCACTACTTTTTGTAATTCACTCTCTCATTGCATATGCTTCTGCAACAGGATTAATTAAGCCCAGATGCCACCACCTAGGACACTGTCTCTCCTGAAGCAGTATCACTTTTTCCTTGTGTTAAATAATATGCTTTACCAATGCTGCCTACTCTTCTCTCATGAAATCACTGCCTTTCCCTGCCTGGAAGCACACAATTAAATCACGGTTCCTCTCAGACAAGTTAAACTGTCAATATGCCACTTCAGCAGAAACTGCAAGATTAACCTCTACTAGATGTGATATTATCACCATTTATTAGGTCTATTTTACAAAATTACAGGCTAGCAAAGGTTACCTGATCCTTGGAATTAGTAACATCTGCAAGGTATGCAGTAGTCCACTGATATTTTTGCTGAACCAAAACCACCTTTACCTTTGATGAAACCAAGCTAGAATTCATAGATTTTAATGAAAGTGAAACCATACAAAATAATTGAGCCATAGAAGCTTAGTTCTCTCTTCAGAAAAGAGATTTTATTTTTTTTTTTTAAAACCAGACCAAAAGCTAACGAGACAATTTCCTGGAATAGTCTTGGTTGAAAAGAGGGGCTGGACTTCAAGGAAGATGCAGGGAAAAGAGCTTTTATTCCAGTGGAGAATTGCATTACGATCATTGCCACGTGATTACCAGCAAACTAAAATAATCCTCATAAGAATTAGTATCTACCACCTGCTTTTAATTCATTCTTTTATAATCAAGAGGTAAATATACATACTATGGCTTTTCTGAAAATAAATCCCTGACAAGCTATTAACAGGTAATAGTCTTTATAAATTCTTATATAAAGCATTATATATTATTAAGTGTTCCAGACGCTTCATGACACAAGTCTTATAACATTGATGGGGGGAACAACCAACTACAGAAATACATGTGTGGGATGTAATCTACTGAGTTCTTTTGGAATTTATTGGTGGAGAGAAGTGTCAGTCACCTGAAACTACTTTAGAAGTTCACATTTCAAAATACTGTTTCAGTTTTACTTCCCCTCACTACGAATGGTATTAATGCTCTTGGGACTTTTTCCTTTTCCTAAAGCATTTCAGGTTGGCATCAGAAGGTACTTTAAATTTATAAGAACACCTCCTGTGCATCCACATTTAGCATGTCTAAGAGGAAATATTGTCAATCAAGCCTGACTAGCAGCCACAGAGGTCATGAAAGGAGTTGCATAACCAGACAGTGTGGACAGCGTTATTGTATAATACAGTGCAGAGGGTTTTAAAACAGCAAAGCAAGTGTGGTGTGTGTAAAATCTTAAATGAAAACATAGCAGACTGCAGGAGAGCAGAAATATCTAAATACTTTAACCCTGGAAAAATATTTAAGAAGCTGAAGATCCCTTTCTTCCTCCATAAAAACAAAAGAAACCCAGTACAATAGGGAATGACTGCTTGTTTTGTTTTGCTGCTCCCGTAGTTAAAAATGCCATGGCTAAGGCACTGCTGCTGCCGCTTTGTTGCCGAGAAGTGACAGCTGAGAAAAATCATGATGCTAGAGATGTGTTATGAATATACAAATAGGTGAGAGCCAACTGATTTCTGCAGACGAGTCTAGACATTTCACTGAACAAGTGCTTTTCCCCCTCTCCTTAAATTCAGCAGCCCATCAAACATGTAAAGGCTTACCAAATATTATCTCATGCAGTGCACTTCTGGAATTCTTTTGGTAAACAAAGGTGCAGACATTATTACAGCCTAAACACACTCAGCAGCTGTAACGGCAGCATTGATCTCCCTGTCATAAAAGGACTAGTCCAAGGTTTCTGAGCCTACAGGGACACTGAATAGTCAGCTCCAGACAGTCCTGCTTTCGGTGCACTGAACTATTGACAATGTCATACTTGTTATCGTTTTAACAAGAAATTGTAGCGAAGAAACTTAGTGAAAGAAAGCAATAGCAAACTTAGCTACCATACAATATACATTGAGTAACTTTCTTGAGAAGCTGCCCATTAAAGTGGTTGTAAAATACCATATAACAGCTTCTGAACAATGCTGAAATGCCTGTTGCATTTCTAGGAACGTGGTTGTGTTGGCATATATACCTGCTATTGCAAAAAGCCCATCATGGAACACAGGAGAAGGGTTTACACGATTTCTTTTAAAGAGTTATTGGGGGGGCGGGGGCGCGGGGAGCAGGGGGAAATTCCTTCTTCTAAACATGAGTCAAAAAGCCAATCTGCAATTTACCTATGTACTACACAGTCACTGGCACTGGACAGTGATATGGTAGTTTTTGTGCTTGCTTTCTGCGGCTTTGGGGCAAGCTTTCCCTGCCCCACACCCCAGTGTAGCAGTTTTGATTGCTCCTGAAAAAGCAAGAGGATCTCGATGGCTAAATTTACGCCGACGATTTCCATCCATTTCAGTTTTTGTTGTTTTTCCTACTGAATTTCTAATAATCCTCTTCAATACATATGCAGGCTTGCTTACAGCATCTTTCCAAGTTAATATAAAGTAGAAAACTACAAAAGAAAAAATGCCATAGATTATACAATGACTTATTAAAAAGAGGGTGAACTATTTGACTGAAAATCAAGAACTATTTGTCAACTTCTAGGAATCCTACAGTCACTGGACAGCAAAGTTCTATTATAAAGGTGAACTTGGCATGACCATCACAGTAGTAAGTACCTACAGATACTGAAGAATCCTGCTTTACAATCTCAGAGCCCCCTTGTACGCAAATTCAATAATCCTGAAAGGAAAGAGAAATTCCTGAAAGAAGGAATGGTGGCCTCTATTACTAGGCTAACTCTTGTTTCTGCAACAGAGCCATTCTGGTTGCCACACACTTACAATCACAAGTAAGTTTACTGAATGTCCCCATTCCAGAGTAACACGTTTGGTTTAATGACACATCTTGCTAATTAGAAAAGATGAGAAAGAATGACTATGCAAATAAAACTACACCAAGAAGGATCTGATAAGCAGACACAGAGCATGACTCAGGTGGATAACATCATCATTGCCTGTTTTATGCCTGAGTCTTAAGTTCTTATCAGCGCTAACAATTAGTGCCAATCACTTTGCATTAGCATACAGATGTATCATATTGAGTGGATATTGTTTCTTGAGGATGTTATAAAACAATTTTGATGTCGTATACTTCCAGCTTCTGGAAAAAATTTGACCTGGTCTTACACATTTTTATTAAATAAATTGATCAGCATGATATAAATCAAAGAGCCTTAAAAATGAGGCACGTGACAGAGCTCAAGGATACCATCCTGGTATGGTTGTATCTCTTCTGCAGCAACACATGAACCATCTCATAACAACAGTACTGAGCAGAATATCCAAATATTCAGGTATCAATCATTTGGAATAAAAGTGAACTAATTTCTGGAAAACTCTGTGGTGCCTAAGCAGCAATGAATTTTGAAGAACCCAAAGATGATGGAGAGGAACTACAACTCTCCACTGACTGCATACAACCAACAAATTCCCCAGAGCAACCTAATGAAATGTTGTATCTGTAAATGGTCAGAAAAATCAAGTACAGAATGGGGGACTGTTGTTCTCAGAAGCATTAACTCAAAAAAACCCCAAACATTTGGGTACTGATTAATCATCATTTGAGAATTATTCCTTGGACTGCATGGCAATGTTGTAACTGACCTGGTAACCTAGAGAAGTAATCAAAATTACTTTGCCTCTGGTAAAATAAGACTTATACTGGAAAAGCACAGGAAGTTTACCATTCCTCACTTAAAGAACAATGCTGAAAACATGGGGAGAGCTCACAGGGAAAATAGAAAAAGATTATGAATTATTAAAGAATCACAGTTGCAGAGTAAAGAACAAAATTAAAGGGTCATTTGATTATAGTATGCAAATGAGACTTCAAAGGAAACAGAAGGGTCCTAAAGCAAAGGAGGCAAAAACCAAAATATACTACAAGCACAAATTTTTAAATAGCAAGAACTGAAAACATATGATGGAAGTCATGCCAGGGGTAAGAGAACTTGAGTGTTTTTCTGGCTTTAAAACCTGGCATCTTTAGAAACACACAATACAAATAAACTACGGCTCCCTGAACAGTAATTTCTTATGTGCCTAAAGCGTCCTATGCAAAACACCCATTTTCAAAGTACACCTGTACCCTCGCGCATAGTATTTTCACAAGTGCCAACGCCATCTGGCAATCTTACACCTTATGAAGGAAGCCTGATACCATATAAGATGTTCTGCTTATCATTAGTCTTACAGTCTAGCCTATTTATAACGTGATTAACAGTTCAAACCATTAAAGTTACAAACAAGACTTGTAAAAAATGTTCTACAGAAGCTGGGCAACGTAAGGCAAAGAACTAATTTTAAATCAACAAGAATAACTCAAAATGTAACATCTTCTCTAGAACTTGATCCAACATTTCAAAAAATATCCAGTGACACGTCCGTTCATGTATCGCACACTCACTGAATTTCTGTGTAGCTCACAGTCTGATTTAAGACATTGTGTTACATATGAAATTGAGTCCCAAAGGACTAAACCAAGAAAACCACTGATTATTCAATTTCCTTTCCAGTAATCTCATTTTACTTCTAACTTACTTGAAATCTACTGTAACTCCATTATGTTAACATACCAAATGCAGCACACTCAATCACTACATATACTCTACAAAGAGCAGCAGCAGAAAATTAAAACTATTATGCTCCATAATTCCTTTTTTCAGGCAAGTTTGGGTTTTTTTCTTTTCCATAACAGTAAAAAAAAATTAACTTTACTGTAGTAGCAAAGGAACTTCCCTTCATTTTATGAGCTGAAAGTGTCTCAACAGATCAGCATGTTAGCCAAATGTGTAAAGCCTATTGTTTTTTTACTCCAATGTGAAGAAATAAAAAAACCCACCAGGTAATAATAATACAATAATAACAACAATTATCCCTTAGTAACCAGGCTGCTTACATTTCAAAAGACACACAGATCATCTAATTAACCTGAAATAAACTGCCTTTTCCCTGACATGGGAAGCAGTGAGAAGAGCCTGAAAATGATGGCAGCAGAAAGGAACCACTGGTATAGTAGCAGAAGGAACAAAAAAGACTATGAATTCAGAGCTCTCCTAGTAAATTACTCCAACTTTAATATTTCACTTAATGTTTTATAATCCATTTTTCAGTAAGATATAGGACCTAGCAATTCTATTATCACAAACAAAGTCTGATGATGCAGAATTTTGTTTGCTGTCTAGTGAAGAAAGCCATCTAACTGTGCTGCATCAATTTGGGAAAAGCCAGTTCTTCAGATGAAGTATACTTTCAGTCAAATCTCAAGAATGTTGGGGCACCTAACAGCAACATTTCAGAGATTTATTTTGAAATAGGCATCTGTTGAGTAATGGAAGTGGTTGGATTACATTACTGTCCACTTTTGTTTCTGCTTATCACCCCTGAAAAGAAGCAAGCTTCTCAATGCATTTGAGAAGAACTTCAAAGAAATGACATCAAATCTGAGGAAAGCACTCATACAGAAGATAAAACACTTCATAAGATGAACTATGAACTTGAGGCACCTTTTACTGAGGGGCTGAATACAAAGAAAAAGTAAGAAAGTAAGACAAATTTGTCAAGCTATTCAAGAAGATGTCAGTCTCCAAAATACCATCTAGCCCTTGTAAAATGAAATTACCTTGGAGTTGTTTTAGAAAATGGTCTAAATTCAACTTTCACCAGTTCATATACCATTAACATACAGCAAAAAATATATAAATCAAGTATTGCTTGTGTAGGGTTTAAGGGGGCTAACACTAGAACACAACATAGCTTAATGCAGTTAATATGCTGTGTAGTTTTTAGGTGTACCCTAAGTCTTTTTAACAAGTAAAGGGATCTGACATTTCCCAATATTCTTCTTGACTTGTTTCTGTAATAGATAGTAAAGGATGCTTTCAAGGAGGAGGAAACTGTGAGTGTATAAGCACCTAGGATGTTTTAGAATCCATGAGATTAACAAGAGATCCTGTCTTTTGCCAGTTCCCAAATTAAGGAAAGTGATATACTCCCATTCTAGGATTAACTGGCAAACTGGTCAATCTAGCTGCCTAAGAGACTTGAGAATCAAAATAATGGATAAGTAACCAGTTAGAAGAAAAGCATGCTAACCTCTCCCTGCTTTGGAATGAAACCAACTCTTCTATTTAGGTACTGAAAAGGCTGGAAGCTTTTTGTGAAAGACTTAGAATTTGCAGAAAGTGAGCAAGGGGCCTCCCTCAAACGCCTATCAAAAACTGAGCTACCATTTCCTTTCAGAAGTGGGTGATAAATTTGGGTCATCATTTTGTTTTATATTAAAAGTGGCATTACACAACTGTAAAAGCCCACTATGTTTACTTTGAGAACATGAAAGTAACTAGCAGCAACCTTCATGGGAGTAAATAATTAACACAAGAATAGCTTTAGCCTTTCCTTCCATTCTTCTTGGGTGAGTGGAAAGAGGATCATTCAAACATTTTAAAAGTATTTGATATATGCAGTGTCACAGAATCTCTATGAGGTAAGTAAAAAGTATTGCTCAGTAAGAAAATAAACCACAGGGTTAAATCTCTCACCCTGGGCACGGTGGGCTCCACTTTCAGGTTCATGCTATTCTGTGCTACTCCTCATCTACACCTCCCTCAGGACTAAGAGCAGTTTTATGGAATAAATCAGCCATGGATTGTAAAAAGAGTGTAAAGAGACATGCACAAAATGATTTAACATCTGGAACCATTCAACCCTTTGGAGATACTTTTAGTGCAAATTTCCAGAGGTTTGCCCATGTCATCATTATGCACTATTTAAACAGACTAGTATTACTACTTTTCCATCTGGATTAGAACCCAGCCTCTTTTTCTTGCAGAAGTATAAAAAGTGGCAAAATAGCCATTCATTTTTCCTTCTTGCAAGTATTTGCTGCATATTCTATTACCATTTCATAAAATGTAACTTCTTGCAATGCAGGGAATCAAGCTAAGACCTACATAAATTACTTGCCACACAGCCCCAAGAGTTTACAAAGAAGATTGTAAAGAGGCACTGAAGTCACAGAACATAAAACTCACTAGTATTTGCTGTACCATTTCCTTCCAAGAAATCACCAACCTGCAGATCTCTACATGGACTTCAACTTATCTTGATAAACAAGATATTTTTATGAATTGCTTTTTCTTAACCAATTTAACTGTTGTCTATTCTCTAGCATGTCTTTTGTTTCTGTAGGCAGTGTAAAGGCCTTAATCTAGATCTTCCAGTAACCATTTAATCTCTCTAAGCCATGAATTTATATATGGGGTTCCTAAAACCTGGCATAAGCATTGCCAATATTACAAAAATAGGCAGTTTAACAGTCAGACCAAAAACAGGGACTTGTTGCCTCTACCAATGTTGAATTTCAAATAAAATTTGGGACCCTCTGCAGCAGCACTTTTTTTAGGCATCTCCTACCAACATCCTCTAGAACATTCCATTAACTAGTTAAGCTAATTAAGTCTAGAAAAATAAAAGCAAGGGCATTTAATTTAGCTTCCTAACAATACTTTAAACTGGCAGAGTTATGCATAGTAAAAATGCATGTTTTAAATTGATTAAAACTAGAGTTTGGGCTTTTTCTGTTGAAGGACCCTATTTTCATATAGGGTAAGCTATACATTTGTCCACACTCCCCATTCCTTCTTTAGAACTTACCACAAAACCTTAGTGTTAGTTACCTTAGTTATCCTTAGCTTCCTATGGATAATTTCCTTGAATTCATCAGCAATAGCAACAAAAATGGATGCATGACAGATTACTACAGTAAACTCATAACTTTGGTTTACATATTTTAATTTTTCAAACTTCTCACCTATTACCTATCTTTAAACAGCCTATTTAAATAAAGTGCAAAGTTTTTTGAGATAGAAGTATGTATGAACTCGCTGAAAGCAGCACTGTGAAGCAACGCTGAGTACAGGCAATTCTTACTGCCTTGCTGGGTGATACAATGATTACCACCTCTCAGGCATAAGCCACAGGCAGAGCCTCCCAACCCCGCACATGAATGAGGCTACCCACACATGTTCACTCAGTGTATTTATTTTAAATCCACACGTGTGATAAATTCAGAATGGGAAAAAGTATTTAATAGTTTCTTTATCAATTGCTAAGGGTAAAGAGATTTTCAATTAAGGGTAACTGCATTTGTATGTGTGCACGTGACAGATGCTGGGATCTTTACAAAGCCTGACAGGTTCAATGCCGGTCTGTTTTCAAAAGCAGAGCACAATCCATTAAAAAAAGAATAAATCCATGAAGTTCTTGTCACCTCCATTAGTCACTTTTTCCTATTGAAATAAGATCCATCTGTAAATTATCAGTATGGTAAAGGAGTAACATTAGAACGGGTAAATGGACTTGATTCTATTGACTTTTAATTAAAATCAACTAAATTTCTATTAAGCTCCCAAACAGCCCCGGCACTATCTCATCAGGAGTTTAAATTGTCCTCCTTCTATCTTTAGCCAGGAGAGATGATACAGTTTTAAAAACAGAGGGAAGATAATCTTCTTAAGCAGGACAAAGCAATCATACTTAGCCATAAAATAACCATGCAGCTCTTAAGAAGGCATAAGTTACTTCGTATTTTAATAAGCACTGCAGCATATTTAGATAAGAATGTTAAATCAATTGACCTCATGCTAAAGATATACATCTCAATAAATTTTCTTAATTTTTCTTGAATTAATGCATAGAGAGTTAAAGCAAAAAAATAACAGTCATCTGCAAAGACAAAACTGATGTGAAGTCAAGCAAAGCATCATTCCAATTCACAGAATTAAGTTTAAAATGCATTTGTAATTACTCAAGTTTTACTGTTGTTTTGGTAAAATAAGCTAAAAAAAAATCCACATCTGCCAATTCAGCAGTTTCATAGCAGTTGCAGTGGTCCAAATAGATCTTAATGGTAGGAAAGTTCCAGGCTGACAGTGCAAGCTGTGTCACGTAAGCAGCATATTAACACTTCCACAAATTAAAATAATCAACTGTCTTTAATTTCATTTAACTTTCTGCCCAGTTAGCCCATGCTAGAGCACAGAACACCAAGTAGACAAGGAAATTAAAATTATATTTTTCTATTAAAAAAAAGACACAACGAAATAACAAATTCACAATTTCTCATTTCTGAAAACTACTTATTAACTATTTCACTGGTAACTTGGAGAGTGAGCCATTTTTAGAGACTGTCCCCTGAACTGTTAACAAAACAGAGACACCAAACAATTTGTTTTGTTCTCTGTACCTCCAAGTATCACACAAGAGTCTCCACCTGATATCCTGTGCCTGTTTACTTCAGCAGCTTGCCATAAACACATCACTCTGATCTTAACTTTTAACTTCCAAAGAAAAATGCAAGAGTTCTGAAGCAAAAATTATCCACTGAAAAGTCACACACATACAGAGAAGAGCTTTTCAGAATTAAGAGTACTTGAAGTTATGTCGTACTTGTAAATATGTAATGTGGAAACCCTGTAAAATAGTATATTTGACCCCAAAAAGTAATTAATGCACTCCACAGCAGCCAGTGATGCCGCTCTATAAGGCCTTGTGCCTTTTTGCTGTTCATGATGGACAGCACAAGCTACCACTCCAAAAAATTCATTCTCCATCATTTTTCACCACATACTGAACCAGTCCTGTGGCAATACCTGAGGAATTTTAGGTAAGGTATGGCAACAGCCAGCACAGCTGTTGCGGAGCCCTCATAACTATCAGGTCCCTTGTCGTAGCACTCAATATGTGGTGCAAATGGTAACCAGAATAACACTGAGAAAGCAGTATATAAAATTACTCTCTATGGATGTAAGGAAGGCAAGCTTGTGTGTCAGATAAGATAAGGTATGGAGGCTCAGATATGTGAGCACTGCATACAGAAATAGCCACAAAAACAAAGGCAGCCGTCACTTGGGGAACAGAGGGAGGAAGGAAAAGAGAGGGGTTTGAAGTTCAACTCTATCATGAAGGAAGAAGGGAACACAGAAGTTCAGTAAAGACCATGAAGCAAAATTAGAGTGAGTTATTACTGTAAACCGAGTTTTGATAAAGACAGACAAGCATGAAATTAATTTTAGGGCTGTCCTCACAGAAGGCAGCAACTCTAAAGTTAGTAGTTTTCAATTTACATGTGAAAGCACCACAAATTCCTATTTAACTTTTGTACCTATCCTAAAAGAAAACATAATTTATGTAGCTGAATAAGAGGTTAAAGATTTTGTTTTGGAATTAACGTCAATGTATTTATCTGAGTATCCAGTCCTCTCTCTTCACTGCATTCCCAAGGAAGCCATGTGTATTTTCTTCCTCTAGATTTCACTACATACTGCAGAGACTACAGGAGCAGCGACGAGAGGAATGACCAAGCATTCTAAAAGGCACTTTATTGTTTCTAAAATTATTACATGTGGATTTTTCCATTCAGAACCAAACCAAGATTGCCAATACAGATAATGACCCCTCATTAACTGATATGTTTATGTTGTTATTAGCAACAAGAGAAAAAACACAGGAACATCATTTATTAGAGCAATAGCTGAAGAGGAATAACTCCCCTGCAATTATTTATCATCTCCTTTCATGTCCTTTCAAGGCACACACCAAACAGGGTCACAGTAGAGATTTGCCCATGCTGTTTAAGGCAAGTTTTCTTAGCTACATAGCAGAGTTTCTGAAAATTTCTCCTTCTCTAAGATCGTTGTCAAACTACAGAGGAAAAAACAAACCCCAAAAACATCACACTAAGGTAAACATCTGACAGCATCTAGTACAATTTAATGCTTCAAAATATTTACACAAAGCAGGTTGTTTGTTTTTAACTTTGAGATGTGTGAGAGAATTTCATAACTCATAACCACAATAGATTTTTCTATTATTGAATATTCCTGTAGACAGACAAGTGGGAAAGAACACCAGAGGCCTTCCACACAATCATTTCTAACTGTTCAAATCACTATTTGCATGTTCTTATTAATTTTTTAGCATCCATACCCAAAAAAGCAGCCTATGCATACTCCAGATCACATACTGATAAAACAAACTAATACTCCTTTGGAGCCATTCCTCTAAGCACTTTGTGTAGCTTTTATTACAATCTATTCTTGAGATGCTCCCTTATGGACAGGATGGACAGACACCAACAGAGTTAGTTGTTGCTCTCTGACCAGAAACAGCAGCACAGCCATTCCAACAAAGTTTGAAAATGAAGATGGTATCAGAAACCAAGAAAATGGCTTGAAATCCTGTTTTCTGAGATCTCAGAAAAAGCCTCATGCATTTTGAGGAATTCAGCAATAAATATACAACACCACAAACAAACTCCACACCTTTTCATAAAGGACTCCTACCCAACACTCCTGTATGCCATCCTACTCAGATCCTAAAATCTCCAAGCACTTGCAGCCCTTCTTGAAAGAGCCCAAACTCTCTGTTGCCCTCAGATGCATCTCACTGTGTACACCACCCTTGCCATCACACACTCTGCACGGGTGCCTAAGCTCCCAATGACACGCTCAGTCTCTGTTCAACTGCACTGCATGAAGAAAAGCAGTCACTGCTGCAGAACCATGGCAGCCACTCCCCTGGCTTCTTGTCCTTCACAAAGTTTGTTCTTCCTTTGGCTCTGCTTATGCTCACTGAAACAGGTGTAGCTTTTCAGTTCTGTCTGCACAGCTCTCCATGAAAAAACCCACCAGCCCTATCTAAAACAATACACCGAGTGTCAGACCGCAGATTACCCAAAAGCATGTGAAGGAGAAGCTGTTATCTTTGCCCTCACCTTCCAAGTCTCCTCAAACTAGCAGTTCTTCCTTTGCCCTACCCATCTCACAGCTGTGTTGAAGAACGTGGAGGCTGCTTTTAGAAGGTTAGGAAATAAATGCTATTGTTTTACTTGAGAACAGAACATGCAAACATCCAACATCCTGTGCCTGGAAGAAAGCACAGAAGAAAGGATGAGTGGATAATGGCACCTTCCCCTCTCAGCAAACCACTGCTTCGGGACTCCTCATGGTCCCAGGAGATTGGATCTGTATCTGTGTGTTCATAAAACATTTTGAAATCTGTAACTGAGAAATGATCAATTATTCCTTGTAGCCTGGTCACTGTACAGGCTACTAGAGAGAAACAGACCACACAAGCCATTTTCATCAAAAGGCTTTTTTTTAACCCTGAAGTTTGCTCTATACATGAAGTACAGCCCCGACCGTGGGATCCATCCTAACAGGATCTTAAAAAAAATACTACCTTTAAGCAACTAGTGCAAAACAACTCTGGCAGCACTGATCAAAGCCAGCATTTGTTTCATCATCAGCTTCCTTTAAAAAGTGATGGACTTGCACAACAATGATTTTGTTCTCAAAGTCAATGTCAAGATAAGACAACCGATCTCTGCTTTAATAAATAAATACATTAGATCTGAACTGCAGAGGAAGAGAGCAGCTAAATTAACCCCACTGGGGTTCCTGGCTCTGTTGTTTTGCCCGCTTTGTTTGTTTTTATTTGCTTCTATGTGATATAAATATTGAAACATTTGGCTCAAAATACTCCTAAGTATACACAGGAGACTTGCAGAGCCAGTTCAGTGTCAAGCAGAGGAAAAGGAGAGCAAATGACATCCCGCCTGCGTATGTAGTATTTCTTCCAAAGTTTGCTTCCCACAGTGAGGATTTAAAATAGCAACTTAGCTGCCTTAGAAAAGCAGAGCTGGAAGTTCACAAGAACCTTATCATTTACCACAAAATGAGTAAGTATCAGATAATAAGGAGGAATAAATTAATTGCCCTGTACTAAATTCTAAACCCATCATTACACATTTTTCCATGTACTTTTAATCAACAGGAGAAACACATGCCTGCAATTGGAAAATGAAACGGAGCACTGGGCTTCATCAGAGCACTTATTTGTGCTTAGGCAATTTTCCCAACTACTGAGATAATATGGCATTGTTTGCAGCGTCACTACCTACTCTGACACAGGATTAAAACATTTTTCTTCACTTAAAATGCGTGACCAATTGAAAAATGTGCCTATATAACAATTAGACAGGTCTTGTTCTGTGTGCACTATTCAAAAAGCTTCCATTGTGAAGTGAAAAACAGTTAAATGATCAGTTTGGTCTCCTTTCAAGCTATTGCAGAATCTCTCCTCTCCATCGAACAAACAAAAATTTTAAAAATCATTATTTCACTTATCCTGGCATCACACCCGTGTGATTGCTGATCATAAACAGATACCTGTTACAGCTATTTTAAGTCAACTTTCATTGAGATTATTTTCTGCAGCCCAAACATCCTGTCACTAGGGAAACATCTGGAGGTAGGAATGCAAATTATCAATTATGGCCGAGGAGGCACAAAATTAAAAAAGCTTAAGAATTTGCCTTTGTTTTTCGATCAAGAAGTGACACCAATACATTCATACACCTAGGGTTATTTCAGTATGGTTCCATACAGATATTTTTATACTAGTACAAGAGCACATTATGTCACGTTGTACAATTTCAGTTCATGCAGTATAGTGGCATAATTAATGCACCAAATAACTATACTGGTACTGGTTTAACTTCCTCTGGCTAAAACTCAAGAAAAAACCCCCAGATATCAAAAAGAAAACAAACAGCTGTCTGCTTTTTGAGGTAACCAGTATATGTCCAGTTAAACTTCATCTGTCTCAAGACACAAGATGGAACTACACATATGTGTAACATTTGGGTTTTTTCAGTATTTGAGGCGATTTAAAAAGAAACATTGTATCAAACTTAATCCTACAAGTTCCTTTCACTTAACTTTATTTTTGTAAACATCCTGCATTTCAAAGTTCCTCTGGTGACAGAGCTAGGTGGTACCTCCAGCTCAGCAAAGAAATAACCCTCTACTGAGCAAGATGATGATGAACAATCCTCTGCAGTGTAACACCGCAAATGAAGATACTGACACCATAACCCTGGATGTGTGCCAAGCAAACCCTGTGACATAAACCACACCAGTAACTTCTTGGTAAATATTCTAGCCATCTAATGGGGATCAGAGTTGTACACGTATAAGGTTATTCAGAAAAAACCAAAAAGTACTTCAGGCAGAAGAGTTCCTTATACAATGGAAACAGAACAATTGCTACAACACCACCATGTATATGAAAATACATTTAATAAAATATGCAAAGAGCCCCATTCAAACAAAACCTGACTCATTTTTCGCACATGGTGATATGTTAGAGGTTATCAATATGAAATGACAGACAAAATGACATCAAAAACTTGTTAAAAAACATCTTGTCAAGTACCCCTCTCTAGCACCCCCTGAAAGAACATGCTACTTTGAATGCATAAACTTTTTTTTCCTATAACCCTATTGCTGAGATCTCCTGTGTTTGTGTTGGCAGTCACCACTCAGCCCAACAGTGCTAAATGCAGGAATGGGTACATTTACTCACTTAGAAAAATTTAAGTATAAAAAAAAAAAAAGTCTACTGAGTCAACACATTCGGAAAATAAGAGAGAAAAGATACAGTTAAAAATACTGTTAATTTATGTTTTAGGGAGATAACTCACGTATGGACTATAAAATTATCTTTTCCATTATAAATTCAATTTTCATAATTAGCTCTGTCCCATAAAGTGGCTCTTCAATCCCACTTGCTATATTTTCATTTCGCTAACAGGCTGTAAACATACTCTCTCTCCTTTTTATTAACCAACTAAGCTAATTAACCATCAGCTTGAAAATATATACATCTGTCTTACAGATTGATTTATTTACTTACAGTTTAAACAAAGAAACATCAGTACGCCGCTTCAGAATACCACCATTGTTACGCCAGAGTTTTAATGTAACGCTCACACTTTTAAATGGGAAATAAAAACTTAGCAGTTATGGAAAGATAGCTTGAAAAGCCATTAATATACAGCACCGTATGAACTTCTCTTTCTATTTTGATCACCACAATTATGATCCTGTTCTATCTGAGTAGAACTTTTCACAATCAGATTTTTATCAATGTCAGTATCGTCACAATACTGAAAGTGGAACTACAGAACACTTTAGTGAGTATTGATTTGGCACAATATTTAAACTAATTTTGTGGTGAATGTATGGAGGCTTCAATTTTACATTTGACAATAACTGTACATTTTCCATGTATTTCACCATTCTAGCTTTCTCCAACTTCCTCTTACAGTAATTTCTTAGGAGTATTGGGATATTTTTAATCTAGTTATTCCAGGATGACCTTTACAGAATTTGAAGGTCATGGATCCCTGATCCATTTCAAGTTAGATAGGCAAATACATATCATTTACAATAATTTCTTTTGACTGATACGGATGCAGGAGTACTTTGTGGCTTAAGCCATTGTGAGAGGAGTGGAAAACATGCAGCTAGACCCAGGAAAAGAAATCTGCCTATAGACTTACTGCCAAGGGAAGTGAGCTACATATCAATAATGTCTACCACCTTGGGCAGGGGTTCTGTTCTATGGGAAGAAGATATCATTAACTGCAGTAAACTGACGAAATCACAAGAAAGATATATATACTCATTCCACTAAGCTAGTTAGGCAAACGAGGAATTTGCCTTCCACCAATACATAGACTGATGATTAGATCTAGTTAAAACAACCCTATCCCTCAAATACAGTGTCCTAACTCACAAATACTGAAGTTTAACTTTAGTTTAAACCAATTTAAAGAATACATATATCAATTGATTTTTAATAGAAAATATTATAATATTATATTGAATATTCTCCACTGTATGCACACAAGAGAGCATGTTGAAATTAATTATCAAACTTTGCAATTATCAGATTCTTTTTTTTTTCTTTCAGTTACAATTTAGTTGATTCAAGGTATCTGCAAGGTAATAGTCTAAAATGAAGCAGCTTTACCAAGCAACACAGCAATTCACCAGGAAACAAAAGCATCATTCACAGACAAGGCAAATTAGTACTTTCATTTACAATGTGTGAATCCCTCAAGCAGGAAAACCAATTCTCAGATAAAAATAGATCCACAGACAGACAGGATGGCTTCAAGCTCCAGGAGGGCCTGCATAAGCACTGACCAAAAAACCTCCAAAACAGACACCTAACGGCAGAGAGTTATAGCAAAGTTCAGAAAGACATTTGGAAGTCGTCGCCAATGCTCTCTAGGAGGCAGGAGGCAGTAATAACACTGGGATTAAAAAAACCCCACAACTATAAGAAACCCTTTAAGCAAAGCAACATTCTCCTCATGTCTCAGATACAAGGGAAGCCTTCAAAGAATGCCCAGCATTCAGGGCATCCAGCACTAAAACGGCCTCTCCTGTGCAAAACAGAAGCAGTGTTCTGTTACGTGGTTTCACAGACAGAGCTGAAACCTGGATTCAAATATGCACCAACACAGAGATTCAAAACCTGAAATCACAGCAAAAGGTTTCCACAAGTCAGAGGATGAAGGTTTAGGCTACTAAATTAATGTCTGGAACTTTGGATCTGGAGGTGGGTTGGAACAGAATTTTTATTAGGGAACATACATTTACAGTGGCTAATAAAACCAAAACTATCAATGCTTTAGAAAAGAACACTCAAGGTCTTGCAAAGCTATATATTCATTAAGAGACAAATCTAACATTAAATCAGTACAGGATTTATTCTGCACTTAAGAATAAGATCTTGGCATTAACACGTACGATATTAAATTTATTCTTATTTTTGTTACTGATGTTCAAACGGTAAATGGTAAAAATTAAAAATGGCTACAGTAAGGAATTAATTTACTAGCGTAAATTACAGTGCCTATTTCTGGAAAGACTTAGAAAGTTAATATATGCCTGCAAAATTATTGCAAATTATTAACTGAGATGCAAATATGTTGTAGTAATTCCAACCAGAAGGTCTTTGATCTAGTCCTTCCTTTCTCTTGCCCTGTGTACAGTTATGGACCTGATGTTCCCTATCTACAAAAAGCTCCCAAGTATTGAAATGACTCATACACACATTTCACTCTGAACATTTTAATTCTCTCCTTCTCTCTGAACAGCTAAGGCTGAGAGTCTGAGCAGCTCTGTCTCCCTCCAGTTCACAGAAGGAAGGAGCATTAACTCAGTCTACAGTAGTGTCAGAAACTGTTAAGAGAATGAAAACTCCAATGAACTAAACAGATTCTGATTCTTCCCAAGTTGGCATCTCTGCAGTCTAGAGCTGGTTTGGATTCTTATTCATTCCTACAGTTCTGCATTTTCTCCTGCAAGCCACTACACCACTATTCTGCTACTTCTTCTGGACAAACATAAAAGCTTTCAGATGGGGCAACTCTTCTCAGGACCTGGTTCATAAACAGTGACCAAAACAGGGGGATGTAAGGTGCCCACAAAGCAGAAGGATTTGGCATTTTACATGTTTTGATGAATTCAATCAATCCCTCACTACCTCAAAACACTGAGCATCCCTAAAATACACAACCACAGGGAATTAACCCAATTCTAGCTGATAATCAGTACCCAAACCGCCCTACATATGCATCATCCTTGATAAAAGGAATACATGGTCTTTCTCTTTCCTCCAGTAATATGGGCTATTGGCCCTTCTGAATCGCTATTTTACAGCTATTTCAGAGTGGTTTGAGGAAGAATGTTTATGTTATCATATACTGTGAGTAGATAGGGTCAAATCTGGTTCCCCCCCACCACCACCATCTTTTTTTATTGAAAAATTCAGAAACAGTTTACATTCCTCTACTTGGTATTTATAACTGCCTCTTCTGCCCTGAAACACAGCCACAGGCATTGCGATAAACATACCGAGAGGTTATCTAGTTACAGCAGCTTTTCTTCAAGCCCTGCACATCCTCTGCAACCATGTAATCCTCGTCAAAGGGCTGATTTTGTAGTTTTGCTAAAGACACGGATAGTGCTTCAGCTCTAACATCATGAGACATTTATTTGTTCTCTCACTGCAAGTCTGACTTTAATGATACTGCATTTCAATGCTTTTGTTGGGCATTAAAATGCCACCTTTTGCCGAGATAAAACAAAGAGCATATTGTAATTCTTGTTTCCTTTTCATAAATTCCAGTTGTCCAAAACAAGGTTTAGACATGTGCCCTGCACCCTATATTCACGTGTTTGCTTGTCTCCCTTCCCTCTGATAAATCTACTGAGCCTCCTTCAAACCAGATTAGGCTCTCTTTACACATAGCTGCTGATACAAGATATAACACACATGCCTTACATGCTGGTCTTCAAATTATAAGCACATCCCTCTTAAGCCTTTTTAACCACATCCCAGACATGCTTGCTTTTTACAAAGTTACTGAAATATTTCATACAATGAAAGTACTGTCATTCTTTTTATCCAGGAAGCGGTGCCAAACAAAAACATCAGGGATGGAGGATTGCTGTTCTTTGTGCCATGTATTTATATTCAGATTGGTTTTGCTTCCAAGCAAAGTAGAACCAAACACTTTCTATTTACAGTATGAAAATTAAAAACAAGTATTTGTATCACAGCAATAGAATTTAAAATATTACCTCCCTTAGGATATATTAAAAACATATGGATATTTCTCACTGAGCTAAGTCTAAGAGAAGTGGCATCACCAACAATAAAGCAGAATCCAAATGAGCTAGCTTTGCGTCCGTCAGCTTCAGAGACGACTCCGCAGCTGCCAGAGCAACAAGCAGAGGAGCCAGCCAAGAACCAGAAAAGAAGCCAAAGAAGAGGTCAAGGCTTGGGAGCCAGGACTTGGCATCCGGGTCTTACAGCTGTCAGGGGCACTCATGAGAGAAGTCACTGTTGTCTACAGTTTTGGGAAACGGTTGGCAAACAGGAAGAGAGGGAAAAAAATTTTTAAAAAAAATAGTATCTTTATCTACAACTATTAAAAGGCAAGTCAATCCTGAGAGGCAATACATGCTGATCATTTGTTTCATCACAGCATTGTGATACCAAGCCACGACATCAAGTGATGAGAGTCTTATCTGCACAGCAATACCGTTTTGTAGTGGTGTGAAATGTTAAGACTTCAAACAAGATTTTTTTTTTGGGAAAGCAGTACCAGTGAACAAGACAGAAATAAAAACCTAGAGAAACACTTTTTTTTGGGGGGGTCTTTCAAAATACAGAATTTTGCCTTGAAAAATATTTTGGAGGTGGGTGAGGGGATATTCTGTCAAATTTTCCTTTAAACTCCCCAACGTGTAATTGCCATCAGCAACAGCAAGAACCCTGGAAGCAACAGTTCTGTTGCCAGGTTAAGTACTTTCAATTTTAAAAACCCAACAAACTAAACCAAGCAAGGTATCTAAATGTTATTGAGAAAATATGAAGCTACACCACTGTCTGCATCCGGGATTCAATACTTGCTAATGACAGACAAAACTCAGAATGCAACTGCACATTTTAAGACTCATTAAATGTAATTTTCAAGATCTCTAAACAAAGAGCAGAATCAGATCAACACCTCCAGCTTTGCAAAAATCAGTTTTAAGCGTGTGCACATGCAAAAAGCCAAAGCTAGTAGGAGTTTTCAGGAAAGCTGTCTCCACAGATTCTGTGCTGACAAGCCAAGCAACTGCCAAATAATGTTTAAAAACAAAGGAGAGGCTCTTGCAAAGTGCCAAAAGAGATGCTATATTCTGCCATTACAGCTCTGGTTTTATGAACAGGAAAGTGGATGCTTGCTGGCGCTGTGAGTGAGGCACATCCTGTACTAAGCAGAGTCCCAAGGAAATATCTTGTGTGTTAGTCTGGACTGTAAAAATGCGGAAGCATTCAGAGCTGTGATGACAAGCAATAGAGAAGTAAAAACCAGGATAATGCTGCTGATGTCAAAAAATGTGCTGTAAGAATAGCTCAAAACAACAGCAAAACTCTTCTGAAGCATGATTTGATGAGATACTTTCATTTCAATTTCTTTTCTCCAATATTTTCTTACTCCTAATCAGCCTCTCTGCCTAGTTACAGAGTGAAACACACTCTCATTTCACTGAGTTTAGAAGAACTAGGCATATCGAGCTGCCAGTTCACAGTATTCTTAACGCTGCAGTCGGATTTCCATCCCTCTAACGTCACACTTCTACAGGCGGTGCTCTTTCCCTTTTCCTCGGACCTTGAGCAGCACCAGAAGGCTGTCTCATGGCAGCCTTCTCAAGCACTCTCTCCAGGTTAGACAAACCAGCCCTCTGGTGGTAAGGACACCGTGAGACCTTCTGCGGCGTTCAGAGCTCTTGCACAGGCCCTCACCGGGATAAGTCTCAGGCAGTAACTCCTAACTAAAATTCAGCCACTGATGGCCCGCCTGCAACTTGTTTTGAAAGCTACTCATTGAAGATTAGGAGCTTAATTTATTTTAAGTGCAAGCATGTGGTTTTGGTTATTAAATACAAGGATAAAAACGTACCAACCAACAAAGGATAGAGATTTTAACAAAAGAACAAGACTAATTTAGCATGATGTCACTGACTTCTCCAGATTTTATAAAGGTTTTGAAAAAAATACTAGTAACATAGATAAATTCCACCAGGCACTAGTACTTAATCAAACCCTTTGATTACCAGAATTCACAACATGAATGGTTGTGTTCTCTCCACTCTAAGCCACTGCATCCTCTCCCTTCTTCAAACAACTTTATTCTCTACTATTACACAGTAGTCAGTGAACTGAAAACAGAACCACCACCAACTCTTGACCCGTGTTTGCAGCTGGGATTTGTGTTATGATCCTCAAAATGTTACCAATGCATCGGGTATTTTCTCTCAAGCAGGAACTCGGCTTCAAACACTGCCAGATTTAACACTGTCAAATATTCCTAAATATTATGTTACCAATTCTTCACAGAAGGCTAGCACACTATCTAGTTTAAAAATAGCTGTCTCTTAGATTAGCAAGTATGGGCATCGACATACTTGTCGTCTTTAATGCAGCAACCCAACAAATTGTTACAGCATCAACAGTGGCCCAGCAGAACTGAGCACAGTAGCAGAAGCGTGTTTTGTAGCTTAGTCACTGTGAGTTGGTACATATTCCCACATACTCAGCAGTTCTAATGACACAGAATTACCTGGTCCTTGGCCAGGTGAGAGCTTTCATGGTATTTTTAATGGCTCAATAGCTCGCGATGGTACCTCAGTGTACAACCCAGCTTTGACAGGGGGGTTGGACCCGATGATCTCATGAGGTCCCTTCCAACCCCCACGATTCTGTGATTCTGTATATGCAATCTCAGGTACTGTTACAATGAAGGAGACTGTGCTGGGAAAGGTCATTAATCACCTTTCACAAAACACTGCTCACCTAAGAACACCTCAGGCTTTCCCTGCTATGAGGAGAAGGGAACATAGGAAACCGTGGCACACCATTAGCTCACAGAATAGACCCTGATCTTTTCTTACCAGCTGAAACCCACACCCTACCACCTAGAATTTAAAATGAAGGCTTCTTTGAAAATGCAAGTGATGACAAAACTCTATCACCACAAAAAACAATTAATTTTTTAGCCTATGCAAACCTTTTTTGTGAGATTTTTGCCTATCATGCACATGTTTTAACACAGACATGCCCACGCCTTGATGTGACACTGGAATTCAGAGAGCAATGGCAGAGGATCAATAACACATTCTGTTACAGTTTGATAGCTTGAAACCAACTTCTAAAGTCCAATGCATATTTATGAAATTCCTTGCAAAACCATTTGCAAATTAAACCATAGTGCATAAATGCATATAACCTCAAACACAGGTTCAGAAACAACAATAAAAGTAAATGTAACTACTCCAAGACTAGTAGTAGCTGTGCCACCCTCACTAATGACCAAATCAAATTACTGAATGGGGAAGCACACAAATGACTGGGAAAGAAAATCCCTCCAAGGGGAATCGTTAGCAACTGGCAAAACAGAAGGGCTACCTCGTGGAGGCCTACAAATACCTGTGCTGGATCAGACCTCAGTTCAATAGTTTCATTAACAATTTTGTGATTGAATAGGAAACTCTGCTTAGAATTGCACATGCAGTATCAAAGGAGGAGAAATCCAAGTGCTCTGAAAAGCAAGATTAGAGCTCCGTGAACCTGAAAAACTGAAGAAAGGGCAGTTTTCAGTCAGATCTTAAAAGTAATACAGTCTCCTGTAAAGCAGGGAGTGAAACAAACCAGAGCACTTATAGAAATGCTCTACAGTCCAGGTTGTGGAGTCCTTATTCACATATAAGTAGTTAACCCTCAAATTGTCCCTATGTACATGTCCCATGATTCTTAAAAAAAAAAAAAAAAAAAGGCAAAAAAAGCAATACACTTTTCCCAGAATTATGTTGTTAAACTGGCATGAAATCCACTGAAAAGCTGTCACACTAATGCTCATTGCATTTCTCCTGGTTACTCCTGCAGTTCCTGTAACTACACAGGAAATAAAGCAGGACTACCAAATGTAGCCAAATAAACTAATACCTCAATTTTTTCCAACGTATTATTCTTCAAGATGCATTAATAATTCCTCTGTTACAAACGATTCCTGGTACAGCCATCTGTTTTTACAATGAAGCCTTTTACAAGCTAGAACAACAAGAAACTACTTGAATTAAGTAACTTTATTTGTTAAGCTCTAACAGCAAAAATGTAGATGGTTCCTTTACTATTTATTCCCATTTCACTGTATTTTAAAACCAGCTTCACTGAGAATTGTAATAGTTATGAACTACTTAAAAATACACTGAGATGCAGATAAACTCAAGTATTGCAAACTCTGTATTTGAAGTTTAATAAAAGACACCTTGTATTTGACACTGTTTTATCAGTAATCCCTATACCACGCACACACACATACTCTCACACACATACACACACACTTACTTTTATCTTACAACAAATCCTCTGCCTAAACCTAACCTTGATCAAACATACTATGGCTTATGAATTCTCTGCAGCTTCTAACTGTATTTCCTTTGTATTATTCATTGTAAAGATTTAGCTGATTATAGGCATGCATTAGAAGTCTCCCATGACTTCAAAAGACCGTGCAGGCTATTAGGCCAGAAAGCAGCAGCACACCAGGCGGCTTGGCCACTACTACAGCTAATGAAAAATCACTTTGAAAATTACACATGGCTCCACTAATTTCTTCTGATCAGATAAGTGAAAGCCTGGATTGACCCTTCCTTCCAGTGTAAGATAAAAATTCAGTGCAAAAATAAAAGTAATTAAGCCTCATTTTTTTTTGACATTTACTTTACAGCATGACTCATGACCATCTTCAGCCTGTGTTCAATAAAACATTTTCAGAGACTATTGAAAAAGTTAACTCTACAGCCTTCCAGTCCAGTATTGCATTTCTTGCACAATTTAAGATCCAAAAAAATCAGTTTTCCATTAAACATGCCAGGTGGTTCTCAGCACTTGAAAAACAAAGCCAAGCAAGCAAAAAAAAAAAAAGAGGGCTTTGGGTTTTTTTTATATAAACTCAGATTTTAAAAAGCAAATGACACTTTGAAACTCTTTCTAAAGAGGCTTAGGAGGAAGAAAAACTATAGCAACAAATCTAGCTCATTTTTAAATAAGAAACTGTAGAACCCATGCTGCAAGTTTCCAATAAACAACTACTAATTACATTTACAATACTGAATAGGGGTGTAACAAAGTCAACAACATGAACAGGGAAGTCGATCCAGAAGGCTTAACACTCCAAAACAGCGTGTTCAAAGTTACAGCACAGAAAGTTTGATATGAGAAAAGCAAATTCTTCTGCAATTTTATAACAGAAAACTTGCAAGCAACAATACTACATCATTGAGATTCTCTCTCAAGAGCAGTGTTTAATTGACAAGACAGAGGCCCCAACACAGGTATGAGAGGCTTTTTCCTGCTATTTGGAAACAGTTCTACTGATCTCCTCCATCTCTTCTCCAACTGCAAATCCTATATTTCTTTTCTACCTTTGGATTCTCATACCTGCTCAGAGCCACTAATTTCCACTCTCAGTCATCTGAGGATAGAAATGACAAACTGGATTTACCCTCCAATGCTACCACAGTGGGAAAAAAAAATAATCAACCAACCAAAACATACCATTGTAGACAAAGAAGTTTTCTATAACTCTGGAGACAGCAAGGCCACCACAATCCCTGCAAAGGGAGGCTTCTTGTAAGAAAGATATAAAAAAACGCTTCTGCAACCTACCTCTCAGATGTATGGAAATACAGCATCTGAATCTCATGGTTCTACCTGTTGTCTAGGTATGCCAACACCCAGGCTAGTGCTGGCAGCTATAGATATCACAACTGCAGAAAAATATTTAAATCATTTCACTGAATAAAATAATATGCTATTTACAAAACAAAAACAATTCAGTTCCATGACATGCTAAGCCAACCTCAGAATGGTTGAGAACCCAGGAGGCTTCGAATGTTCATAATCTACCTTCTCATTCAACAATTACTAATCTTAATCAAGTGGAATGTAAACAATGAATATTAATAGGTATTAACTTGCCTTTTCTCTGCAGGTTCAACTTCCAACTGCCAGCAAGGAAGCTGTATGTCCTGATCAAGCTTGAGCTGGAAATACGTATTTATACATTAAAGGAAACTTTTTTGTGGGAAATACTAAGCTGAGGGGGCTTTAAAGAGATCTGAAAAATCTGATTATTATAAAGTTCTTTAAAATGTCTTGTAATTGTCTCCAAAGCTCTGTTCTCTACTCATCTTCCCTTTTGAAGTTTTGTCATTTTGGCAGCCTTGCACAGTCCCAGAAAGAACAGAAAAAAATACTTCTGCTCAGGCTTCTCTTGGTGTTTTTCCAGGTTGACACTCCTGAAGCACTTATTAGCCTAAGTAAGGAATATGCTCTCTTCCAGGAAGAATTCCTAAGGTAACTCCCTCAGCCAACCTTCCTAGTGTATGCATGGTTTAAAAATACAGTAGCATCTACCAGATAATATTAAATTCATGAGGAATGGCACAATCCCAGAATCATAGAATTGTCTTGGAAGGGACCTCTCAGACCATCAAAAGCCATGCCCATTTCTACTTCTTACTGAAGGGACCCCAACGTGAGGTAAAGCGCAGATGTGATCCTGCTTGAAAGCTCAGGTCTTTCAGCTAACCAGCACCTGGTACCTTTGCTCCCTCTTCCTACCACCAGACAGCAAGAGGAGAGTATTCCTGGCACTCCAGTAAGCCACCTTCCAGGTTTTCTTTCCTGGTGAGAAGTCTTCCTGTGCTGCTGATTTCACACCCATACTGGCAGTATGCAATTCAGATGGGATCAATGAAAAATCCTCCTCACACAGAGCACACAACTGAATAAAGAGCAGGGGAAAGGTGGAAGAACTGAGGGTAGAATAAACACATGATTAGGGGCCTGGAGCATCTCCTATATGAAAAAAGGCTGGGTGAGCTGGGACTGTTCAGCCTGGAGAAAAGAAGACTAAGGGGGTACCTTATTAATGTTTATAAATATCTTAAGTATGGGATGCAGGGGGAATTGGCCAGCCCCTTTTCAGTGGTCTGTGGAGACAGGACAAGGGGCAATGGCTGCAAGTTGGAGCATAAGAAATTCCACACCAACATGCAGAAGAACTTTTTCCCAGTGAGGGTGACAGAGCCCTGGGACAGGCTGCCCAGGGGGGTGGTGGAGTCTCCTTCTCTGGAGATATTCAAGTCTCGTCTGGACGCCTGTCTGTGCAATATGAGCTGGGGAGCTGCTTTGGCAGGGGGGTTGGACCCGATGATCTCTCGAGGTCCCTTCCAACCCCTATGATTCTGTGATTACTAAGTTGAGAGTATATTAAAGTTAGTTGCTTAATTAACTTTTTACTCTAAAACAATCCAACTTCTTCTGAAAAAGTGGATATGCCACTGTCCAGAAAGACTGCACACTTCCATGAGCAGCTCTGGCCAACTCATTGTCAGTAATGAGACACATCCTTAAGAAGGTTTGCACTGCAAATCACCAGATCCTGGGAATGAATTCTGAGGAACCACGACTACCCAGCTGGCTGTACTTACACACTCTCCTCTTGGCCTCTGCTGCAGAAAGGATTCTGGCCTCAACAGACCCACTACCTGACCTGGCTCAGCCCTTCCTTTGTACATGCAAGTTCAATTTGATCCAAAAAATACACTTAAAAAATAAATTAAATATTAAACCTGTATTTCATACACCAATCTTTACAACCAAGATATATTCATTTAAATATAAAAATCACATTCTGAATTGTGTCACTCTAAGCCAAGGAGTGAAAATTACTGTCAGAACACAATGGTCCAGTTGTACTGCATGGCCATAAAACATATCAACACATCTCCCTTATCAGGGTGGAAAAACCCTGACGCAACACAGTGGTTTCTTGGTCTCCTACACATTGCTATGCATACTCAAATATTTCAGACATTTCAGTGCTTGTATATGGTTTGAACAGCACAATTTACTAATCTGCCATTATTTTTCTGCTCCCCACGTAGCAAATTGAGCATCTGAAAAAGTGTTTGAGAGAACAGAGTATTAGGAGGAACAAATGAAAATTACTAACAATCAGGAAAATGCACAAATACAATTTTAAATTCTGAGACCTTCAAAAAGCCATTGGACTGTAAGGTAGATGTTAACAAGCATTTTCATTTCTGTAACAGCAGAAGGCTACAGAATACAACCAGCAACCACAAACTTACTTAGATCTTTGAGTTTTTTAATGCTTGTTTTCTCTGACAAGCTTTCGCCATTAATCATTACTAGTCAAAGTGACCAAAAATCTACACTAAATCAGAATTAGTATTTCCAAAGAACCAGTAGGTAGCAATATAATGATCTGTGATAAATCTTGATTCTGGAAATAACCACAGTCTATGTTAATGTACAACTAGCAAAACTGTAATTTTAAAAATTTCATTACCTTGGTCCCAGGAGTCTGGTTCAGCAGCAAGAATTTTATAAAATTTTAGATGGACAAATCCAAAAATTCTCCTCCCATCTGAGTGGTTAAAACGCTCACTGAGGTGAGGAAATAACCCAACCCCTGAGAAGAACCTGTTCCCCAGGTACTCAGAAGTATTTCATAACTTTACATTCAAACTAAACCTACAGTTTCAAGCATCTTTTGCAAAGTGGTGTGTATAAAATGCATGGAATTGTGTTCATTTTTATTTGTAAAATGTTGTCAAACTGTAAACTAAAGAATCAATAAACCCTGTTAAGTCTTTATACTACAGTAACCTTTAGAAACTTCCATTAAGTGTTATGCCAACACTGTTCAGCATCTTCTGGTAATTTTTTCCAGGGTTTCAGCTTGGAAGTAAAATATCAAACTTTTTGTGGCTCACAATTGCAAATCTAGGAATAAACTGAATTACAGGGGTTTACCTGTCTAGCACAGAAGATAAAAATCAAATTATTATTTTATACAATATTAAAAATTAAAACATAGATGAAAGATTTTTAGAGGAGGACTTCTAGATGCAATTTTTTTTATATGAAGGTATATATGTCTTATATATATGTGTTTGCAGCTGAGGTATTCTTGAACAGAAACAATGTTAATTGAAATCACCAACAGCTTGGATTAAACATTTTTAAACATTCAGAATTAGTAATGCTGCAGAATTATGTATCAATGAACCAAATAACTGCACAATTTACATAAAGCAAGTTTTCCCATTTCTTTCTGTATTTTCTTATTTTCATCACAAGTGCAAAGCACAGCTGGGGCTTGGCTAAGTTATGTTTCACTAAAATAAGATACCTGATGAGTAAGCTTGCTAACTATTTCCTCAAAAAAGAATTGTAAAGCTGTCAGTAAGGTTTGTAACTTCCCATGAAACATCTCAGAAAAAGGGTCTTATGTATAACTTTCCATTTAATATTTACTCATTATAGCTAAATAATGAAGTTTTTTTTTCCCTATAGATTTAACTTCTTTAAGTCAAATCAAATTATTAGACAGAAATTAAACCGCACGTTAAATTTCAGCAGTAAATCACAATGATTTTCTCTGATTAAAGCACAAATAGTTTTGAGGACAAAAAAAGAATACACACTGCAACTGGCAGGAAGACCTAAGGGGAGAACCCCACATGAAAAGCCCTCCTTGTGTAGAAGTGGCACTGGCAACTTGGAAAACACAGACACTGAAAACCTGGAGGGGGCCTATTTGAGGGCCACCAAGATTACAGGGTTGAAGAACCTGACAGATAAAGAAAGGTTAAAAGAACTGGGTTTTCTCCACCCAGAAAAGAGAGGGCTCAGGAGGGTGGGGAGGATCTAATCATGGTCTTCCAATGCCTAATGGGCAGTTTTAGAGATGACTAAGTTGCCCTCTTCCCAAGGATGCACAATGAAAGGAGAAGCAGCGATGGGCCACAAGTTACTTGAGGGAAATTTTGTCTTCCCATAAGAAAAAAACCCCAAACAATCCTTTGCCACAAGAACAACTAAACAATGGAAAAGGTTGCCCAGAGAAGTGGTGGACTTCCCCTCACTGGAATTATTCAAGCCTTATCTTAAACTTAACAAGGCCCTGGATAAGCTAATCTAGGGTCCTTCTTTCAGCAGAAGGTTAGACAAAATAACCTCCAGAGTCCTTTCCAACCAAAACTATTCAATGATGCAGCATGTGAAACTCTGCAGCTACTGTATTTTAAAGTAGTATCTGCCATAACCACAGAAATAATTCAACAAAATATTGCTTTATGCTCAGCTGTTTCGCTTGAGCTTTGCACTGTTATAACACAGTTAGTGTCAATGGATTTTTATACACATGTAGAAGCTGATGCAGCCCATTTTTCTCCTTAGGTCTACTTCTGTACTATGTAAAGTTGGTCAGTACATTAAGTGTATTTTGCATATTTGCTGCATCTCTAACTCCTCATGAATTCCATACAAATCAAGCTCTTTGCTCCACACAAGAACAGTGTACCATGCAGAACCGGGCTTCAGCTCCACCCTAACAATGCTAGTCATGTACGTCGCTGCTAAGAAATATGCCAAGGAATACTGTTTCTTTATAAGTAAAAATACCACACACCCCCAGGCTTTATCAAGAAAAAAACCCAGATAGCACCAAAATCCACTGAAAACATTTAAGGATTTTTTTTTTGAAGGAAATTAAGGGGAAATACTTCCAATTTCAATGTAAGAAGCCACCTAAAATTACTTCTGCTCAGGAACTGGATTAAAAAGATCTTCAATGCAATATTTAATCATTTCCAATAATGACTCCCACTTTCTTCGGCACATTATTTCAGAAACAACTGTCAATTTTACTGCTAAGCTGACTGAGAGTCGGGGCCATTACATGAAGAGCGCTCAGAAGCAGCTCAAAGAACTCCTACTGTACATCAGGCGGCCTCTGATGAAGAAATATACTTAATAAAAACTGAACACTAGAGAAAAGCAGATCTACCAGGCAACTCTCACTTTGATTTTGTATCAGCTATTGCTTTTCAACATAACACCACTAACTTCTCAGCCTTATTAACAAGCTATGACTTCTGCTTTCCAGCCTCCAATAAATACACTGCCAGCTCCTCCCCACCCCTAAAAATCAAAGCTAAAGAAAATGTTACTTCTGTTATTTCAATCCATACCTCTTACAGAAGACTTCTTTTTTTGTTTGTTTCTACAAATATATATATGAAGGTCATGAAGATCTATTTTAAATGCCAAGGAGGACTCAAATCCACACTGCCCAATTGTTTATTAAACCATGCTTACTACAAATATGCTAGTTCTGTCCTTACACTAAGTCCCTCATTTTCATCTATACCAGAGTTGATTACGTTCTTCCCAAAATTCTATTTGTAGATTGTAAGGTCAGATTTTATACTACAGCTATCCAGACAGCCCTTCATTATTACTTAGTATTTCAAAGCTAATCCCCAAATGCTTCTGTGTGACGTAAAACATCCAGGATAAGTGCATCTCTGCATAAAAGCTTCCCATTAGTTCACTACATCCGAGTGGTGGATAGACAATAAGTTACTTTTGGAGATGAGGATTCATTCATGTTAAGCTGTACTTTACAGCTACTGCTTCAGAACACCCCTATTCACGTCCTGCTTACAAAAAATCACTTCTGAAACTTGTACATAACTGATTTCTTGGACTCAGCTTTCAGAGCAGTCCTGAAACTCATGTAACTACCATTCTTCAAATTAATGAGAGTCTAAATTAAAAAGAAATAGTCACCAGGAACAAAACTATTTTTCTTTCAGAATTGCTGACGAAAAGCACTGCAGAATTAAGATTACACCTTGTTTTTACCAACTCCCCCAACTTGTCAGAGTCATTTTGTTCCAATCAGTGTAAGAGGTCAGAGGTGATGAGGAACAGTTCCACACAAGCACAGACACTTGCTTGGAATGTCCTGCTTTGCACCCGTGGCTTATACCAGAAGTTGTGTCTATGGCAGAGCCTCAAGAACTAAACACAGTATGGCTATAACTATTTTAAAACTATGCTAAAAAAGGCTTCCTGCTTTAAGGACATTAACCTACTTTGTCTGAAAACTGTTCTTGCTGCACTCAGGTAGCATCCACCCATAAGTAAAAAAAACAGGAGCTTCATGATTCTGCTCCTGGTTCAAATCATGTTGCCATGGAAGCAGATGTTGGATTGATGCAAATAGGTCAACTGCTCAAAAAACCAAAACCACTAGTTTTAATACTTTAAAAATATTATTAAACGTTATTAATTTAATGCTTGCTATTATTATGAAATGCTTAATGTTTTATTCTATTAAATTAGCAATTACTTTGTGACATAATACGTATTCCTGACAAAAGCGTAGACAGCGGTAGAGTTAGTGTCGTTAATGAAAATAAAAAGTTATTTTGCATAAATCTGTAAGGGCTAAGTACACAAATCTGGCAGGAATATCACACACAGTTCCTCATTATGCCTGTATGGAGTGACACCAAATGTGCCCACATAAACATATTTCTGTTTGAAGAGTACCAGTATTACTTTTATAAAGCACTCGCATTTTTGGAGGGAAAAAAATTAAAATCAGGATATTGCTAATGCCTGTGCTTGGCTTTGGTAAGAACAGTGCTTTTCCCATTTACATTAGATATATATTCAACTAGAGTCTCAATTACTTAAACCTGATAAAAATATTTAAGGACAGCTATGATTCAAGTAGGTTACACCATGAATTGAACACATGAAAGCATACGCAGCCTACTGGAAGGAATCTCTTGTGTTGCCTAGCATTTTCACACCACCTGATGTTAGCAACATTGCATAAACACACCATAAGATTCTCATCTCCATATTAATAAATACAGTAAAGGTGTTTAGGAATTCTGCCAACACAGGAGTTCTGTGCTCCTCTCCCAGTTTAGGGATCTTCCTGTAGATGAGGCTGTACTAGCAGGAGAAAGACTTGGTGCTGTAGAAATCCCTCCAGTTTAATCCAGCACAAACCTACAGCATTGCTGCATGTCTTCCACATACAGCTCCTTCTGCCCTGATTCCTTTCACCTGTGCAATGGGTCGGACAGCTCCTCCCAGATCAATTCCCTAATCTGATTCACCATGCACTAAAAAAAAGGGAACGTGCTGGTGTAACAGATAAAATGGGAATAAATACTTATAAAGCAAAGGCAAAAAGAGCCCCATCTCTTTAAGCTGCCATAAATCCATACCACTGCTGCTCTCAGTCCCACAGACTCTAGTAATCCTCCCTTCTTTCTACCTTTTGTAATCAGTGTTTTAACCTGGAATATGTACAACTTAACTACTGATTAAAACAACCTCATTTCTGTAACTGAGAATATGTCAACACAATGGAAACTGTCTTAAACAACAGTGAAAAATGTCTGCTGTGCTCATTTTCTTATAGCTTTTGAAATAAAATTTACACATAAAATGTGTTTCTCTTCGGAGAACTCTTGAACTACAGAAACCTCATAACTTCTGTTAAAAACTTTTTGCAAGATCACACAACCTGAGCTATTCTCTGAGAAAAATAGCCAAAAAAACCAAACCTGCACCCATTAAATTGTTTAATATCATTTAAAATGTACAGAAAGATTGTTCCTCAGGAGACTGCAAAAGTTTTACACTTCACATTGCTTACAGATAACGACATTCCTAAAATCCCATGGCTTGCTACGCTGCAGGAAAGTACTGTAAGACTTGTATGTTGGCTTTGTGTCTTTGCATTTCCTCAGACAACAGATTGTTTGTAACATAAAACCAGCACCACCTCTCCTCCGCTCCCCCGCATAAAAAAGGTCAAACCAGTATATTTAAAACTATCAAGCATACTGGATGCTTGTGATTAAAACTATTTTTAAAATATACCTTTTCTGACAAGTACATTATGGGTCATTTGGGATTTTTTAAACTAAGAATGGTAAGAGAAAACCTCACTGTTCTCTAACCAAATGGGTGCCTTTCCCCTGGCTCATATAGCATTAGCCACCATCAGTCCCTTCATATGATGTAGTCAATTATAGATTGGTGGTCTTCGTCAAAGTTGCTTCTTGGTATAACACAAGATTTTTGCCCTTCCTTCCCTCATTACTAATTTACCTTTTCTCTTCACACTTCCTTCCCTTTACTTTCTTTATTTCCTTTCTGTGGTATTCTCTAAGAACCTGAGACACACCATTAAAAAGGAATTTCAAGAGCTACCCAACTACCATGCCGCAATTCCTGTCACCTAAAGGGTTGCATATAGACAGGATTTAGATTTAGAAAGAAAAGTATGGGTATTCTCCCATGGCTAAACAAGAAACAGAGACCTGTCCATACATCTCACAGCCAGCTTCAC
>VZTU01003496.1:17431-35978 GCA_013400835.1 Zapornia atra | reverse complement strand
TTTTTTTAAAAAAAAAGAAAATTCATCAGCCAATAGCATTAATCAGTTTTGGCCGACAGACAGCATTTTTGCTTCCAGTTGAGGACAATTAGAGGCACAGTGTCAAATGGTCATTTATTAGGTTGTGTAAAGCTCTGTGGATACACATTGTTTTTGCAACATCAAAAAATTCTCATGAAAAATGGCACTGTTACATGCAGACAACCCCGGTTTCTTCTCCTTTTAAACTCAACAATTTGCTAGTTCAGAGAAAATTAAGTAGTGTTTTGGGCAATAAATACATAAGTAGTGTAGCTCCACTGACAAAATCAACAGAAGAGTGAAAATCAAGTGGGACAGATGATGAGCTATTAACCCACTTGTTCAAACGTGATAGTATCCTTTTTTAGTACGGCTAAGACAATGTTGTCTTGACCTACATAAATACTAAGTGATGAAATTTAAGATGAAGATTCAGTTCTTTATAATTATTGTGGCAATGTTGACATGATGTGATTGTCCAATGCAATTTCTTCAGATCTCCTAAACAACCAAAAACCCCTGAATGGATTTTTTTAGTAGGTGATCCACAAATACGTTCATGACAGAGCCTCAAGAAATTATTCAAAATTTGGCCAGATATGATGGTTATAACTGGAAAATTCTTTTTCATCGAGGAACCTTTTCCATTGCCCTGACTTCTCCTAGCCTTGAAAAGCCTGTTGCAATGCTAAACACAGTCTGTCACTCTCCTCCTTGCAGGTAGCTGCTCATAAATGAATAAACAAATTTTCTTTGCAAACTTCATCTCCTTTGGCAACACCAAGGGCTGAAGGCATTCAGGCAGTGTAAAGGTATCTTTCTCCAGGTCCTATTTAGTATCAATCAGCCCTGCCCACATATCTTATGAATCGCTGCTGTAACTCTGGAGTTTCGACAAGGATTCTCATCCTTAATGTTTTTATTCCTAATAGACTTGTCACGTTTCAACTTTCACTTCCTGTGGCAGGATTTATTGAAAGAATTACAAAGACAAAACCCACAAGTTTCCGAAGTGTAGATTGTAAGAGTATTACACTGGGAGAGAAAAAGAAGTGATTCACAAGGACAAAACTCAATCTGTTACTAAGGGAAGGAGGAAGTGATGCCTTTCACAGACACATCGTGCCATTTTCTTCTACATGTCTTCACTTCCATATTTTTCAGATGGGATTCTGGATGAGGTAGATGCAGTAGAGCAATTATTATGTTATTTTGAAATGTGGTAATTGAATAAAACACAGAAGTGTAGTCCATCAAGTTGACACATGCTTACAGAAATGCATGTGGCTGATCAGTCTTCATGGTAATTGGATTTATCTTATTTGTGTGAATTTCACAAACTGCATCTTCCTCATCTTCTTCTTTTCTCCCTTTCTTCTTTTTTTCTTTCCTATTCTATTTTGTATTATTTTCTAGGACCTTTTAAACCACGGTTATGCCCCACTGGCAAATTTTCCTATAGGAGTGTGATAGTCATCAAGAGAACAATGTAATCTGGATGAAATAAGACTCCCTAAGGAACCTCTTAAGAGCTGAAAAATCTATAAAGTTCTTAATGAAAGGTAACTCAACTTGTGATTTGGTCTTTTAAAGTAAAATATTAGGGATGTTTTATAGATTTGGAGCATCTCTCATTATGGGAAAGAGAAGATCACTGGTTTCTTAGACTGCCAATATATATTGGTAAGGAAGAAATAATTCTTCCAGTGAATATCATATTCCCATTGAAATGTCTTTACTTGTTTTAAACAAAGCAAGAATTACAAAATTATACTATGCTGACAAGAGCTAAAACTAATGTCGCTTGGCAGTTGTTTTAAAATAAGTACTGCTGCTAGCTTGATGTAAATAGAAGGAAACTGTATCCTACAAATGTCGTCTTTTGCCTCTGGGCATTGTCACCCAGGTGAAGAAATGGCACCTGCTCTTCTTTGTCTTTTACCAGTTCTGGGTGTTGGTGAAATCTCAGACCACATGCCTATCTGTAGAGAAGAGGATAGTACTGATCTATTTCTGTCTTTGGTATCTCTTCATAACTTTGTGGTTGATGCTCAATAAGTACTACTGACACTCATGCACAATGATGCATTTAAGTCTGTTGCAATTAGCTGTTTCTCCCACTGACACTGACCTTCTGGCATTAGACCTCCCTGCACCTTGGTTTATCCGCCTGTGAAATGAGAGTAAAGATACTGACCTCTCTTGTAAAACCAGTCTGAGATTTACTGCTGAAAAGCACCTTGTACAAATTAGGTAGAATATTTAGTACCTTACAGCGTGAGTAAAAAAAGCACAAACTCCACTGCCTGTCAAGTCTCATCAAGAGACATACTCTTGAGACACACTTTGGTCTGAACTTGACTCTAACTGAGTTGACTCAGGTTAGACGAGACTCCATTGACCACCTGACAGTTTATATCAGTAAAATTTTACTTGGTCTTCAAGCATCTCTTATCCTCCAAAGTAGGAATTGCCCTTGGAAGCAGATGCAAATTCTGTCTTTGTTGAGAACATAAGGATGATAATAACATAAGAAATGATGCTTTCTAGATACACCCAGTGGGCTGGGAAAATGAGTATTCTTCTCTAGTAAAGGTCAATCCAAAGCGGTCATTTATTTGGTTCAATTTAGCAGACCAAACACTATCAAAACAATGTGTGAGGCTGAACAGCCATGCCAGGACATCTCATGTACACCGTCATGAGCAAGAGCCAGCACCACATTATGCATGTGAAAAGAGCTGCTCCTGGTGAGGGTACCTACTGATAGAACCACACCAGCCAGCTGGATGGCCATCCAGTCACCTCCTCCTGAGGCCATCTCTTCCTGACGGCAGCATCCCTTTGGTGTTTAGAGGCATCCTCTGGTGTTACATTGTTTAGTGGTGGATGCTCCCATGTTCCTGCCTTGACCCCACAGCATCTGACTGCATTTCACATAGCTGTGAGGCAAAGTGCTTAGAAAGTATGCTTATAGCATGCTCCGTTAAAAATTTGCATATAGAGAAAATTAAACCTGACTAGGAATCTAATGCGCTATTTTGTAATTTGATGAAATGATGTGACTTACCAAGGGACTTGGTTGAAGGAGTTTTGCGTGCTAATCTGATGCTAAGCACAAGAAGGACTTCGGGGATACCAATGTCTCTTGGCTGTCTTGTCCACCATTGAAACCACATGGCTATAATTAACATCAATCATAGTAGAGGAATGGAAGACCAAATGCTGCGTGGAGAACTACAGTGCTCAGGATAAGAACCTGTGCTAGGCAACACTCTCATTAAAGAATAATTAGGTCTTCTACAAGTCCTAGTAGGACTCTCACATCTCCAGTTATCTTCTGCCACACATTGCTTAAACACTGAGTGCTAGGTGACTGAGAACTCCAGTATAAATGAGGTAACACTCAGAGGGAAAAAAATAGAGGGAGCTGCCAGTACTCAAGCCAGCATTCTTGCTGTGAGAAGCAATGCCTCTTCCCTGGAACATTTTAATCAGTATAAATATATCAATACTATCCACACTTTAAGTAGGCTCCTTTGTGATTCATGATGAATCAGAGGATGCAGCTGCCCTGCTCTGTGCTCAGGTATGGTGTGAAAGTGAAGCAGAAAGTGCCGTCAGACCATAATAATACACTTCGTTTATAGACCTCGGTTCATTTCAAACATTTCAAAGCCTTGCCAGTATTTATTAATTAAAACCTTGCAACAGCTCTTTGAGTTGGGCAAGGACAATTATATCATTATATCAGTTGGTAAATGTGGAGACCCTGAAGGCTAGATTGAGACTGCCTGCTTTAGGCACTCAATGTATTTGTTGCAACAGCTAAAAAAAAAAAAATAAAATAAATAAATAGGCGCTTGGCTCCAGCAGAATGATTCAGATCACTTAAGGCAGGTGCCTACACAAGCCATACAAGGAGTGCAGAGACGGATGCCTCTGAAGTAGCACCCAAGCAACGTTCATACGTTTCTCCATCAGCTGAACAGTGAGCTGTGGGTCCTTTATGGGATGATTTAGTGTGGTTGCACGCAGCCACTCAGGCGTAGGCACTAGGAAATAGTATTCTCATGAGTGCGGCTGGGTAAGTGCTTAATTCAAGGCTCAACAAAGTGCAATCTTGCTTACGTGGGAATCAAGATGCAAATTCCCCTCTGAAGGGCAAGCACCTGTGTTGTGGGATAAGTAGGAGAAGGAAGCACAAGATATTAATGGTTTGAGCTCTTATTTAGAAAATAGAAAAGTAGAGATCTGGGTTTTCCAGACTGAGGGAGCCTGTCCTTGGACTTTCCAGTTGCCTGTATAAGGCTGGAGTGGAGGTGTTGTTTCCTCCTGCTGAAGGCTCAACGACCAGAAGTGTAGGAACTCTAGGAGTAAGATGCAGAAGCTAGAGAGTTTCGCCCAGAGGAGAGAGAGGTCTCTTGTTTGTAAATCTTCTACTTTAGAGCTCTACCAGATAAATGGCATGAATTTAGTTATAGGTCAGGGAACAGGCATTTCTCCATGCCTCAGGCTTATCTGGCACATAGGAATGCCCAGGTCTTCCCAGACTGCCAGACTTTCTTGTACCTCCTCTAAAACCTGGTATCCAGGTCCTTCACACTCTGCACTTCTTAGCTGGCTATTAGGGAGCCCTTTGTTGCATCCAAGAGAAAAACTGGGCATGGCCATGACGACTGTGCTTCAGGCTCTGCTTACACAACTTTATCTCTTTACCTGGTGCAATGATAAGCCTGAAGTTCCCAAACCCCAGTATCCCTCCTGTCACTTCCCAAAGCACACAGGAAGCAGATGGCTGCAGAAAAGCCCCTATTCTGGCGTCTGTATAAGGAAAAAAAAACCCAAAAAAACTACCACAGAAATACCTGTAATTGTACCCAAGAGCTGCAGGGAGATGTTGCCTAGTGCAGATCAGGAAAAAACACTGTGGAGCATGGATTGGAATGACTGCTCCAGACGCTCCCAGCTCTCAGCTGTGTAAACACAAGCCAGTCTGCCACAAGCAGTTCAGAGGCACAGACTTTCTGGTTTGGCCCACAAAAACAATATAAACATGCCCCAAATTTCTCTCACCAAGGTGTTCCATGCTAGCTCAATGTCACTGAAAACTAATGGGTTTGGTCAGGCTGCGATTTAATGAAGTGGGCCTTTTTCAACACCTCAGGAGATATTAGGAGCTCCTCACCCACTTGTGAGTCATGATGGACTGTCAGGGACTGTCAGTCACTGAACACATGCAAATTCATATACTTAGGTGCTTAAGTTACTCTTAAGTGCAAAACATACGCTCAGTTTCTCTGGGATGTAGGTTATTCTTCAGATGAAACACACTCTGCCATTCCCTGTGACTTAGACACATCCAGTTTGTTCTCACAGGAGTTAAGTTGACTCACGGATGGTCTAAATCGCATCCACTGACTTCCTAAAATTGTGCATATCTCAGAGCCAGAAAAAGACTCAGGAGTCCTGAACCTGGGCTTGAGCCTGGTTTATTATCATTCTTACCTGCTAGGGGTTTCTTTGATCTCAGCAAGACTCTCTCCCGATTAGCAGTAGAGGAGGAGAATTTGGGTTAATGTACCCTGCTCTACCCACTCTTTAACATAAGAGTGGCTCCTATTAGCGTTTTAGCAGTTTTCTTCCTTTTATGCAAGAACTTGAACAGCTGACTTGGCTAAACTTTTAATGGGTATGCTCCTCGTGTGGGAGGAAATGTTAAGCACTGCTTATTGTTACTTAGAATTACACACCCAAATGCCATAGCTCCATCCAGAGTTCCCAGGCACCTAGCTACTTTACTATCTACCGCAGCACGCCATATCACAAATAAGATCTTCCTTTCCGCCTAAAGTAATGTCATGATGCAGGGTAGGAGCCAAAGAACGCTGGGTTTGCAAAATGCATGCGTTGCCTCAGATTGCAGCGAATTCATTTAAGAGGAGATCAGGCAACAACCATTAATTTCAGTGCAATAGATTTCTCTGCTCTTCTTATTTACCGAGATGTTGTCTCACTAGATCAAATCAATGAAATTACGACAGATCGCCCAGCGTACCGGCAATGTCAGAGAGGCATCCCTTTATCAACTGCCTCCAGCTCCTGCCTGCCACATCTCTACCGCTCAGTCTGCTCTGTTGGAAATAGAAAAGTTAAAGTTTTCCAGTGTTCTTGGCTGAGTCAGAAGCTCTTTTGGGCAGTCATGCACAGGCGCACGTATCAGCTGCCCTGCTAGCTGTAAATTTGGGCCCACCGTGCCAGAGGAGATGTGCTATTGTCCTTGGGTGCACTTCTGGAGGCCACGTGTGGGGCGTACACAGCTCCACCCTCCGCTGAGGTGGGAAAGTTGTTCAAAGTGGTTTTGAGGTTTTGTTAAGAAGCAAAACAGGAAATCTGCATGAATCTGGTGTTTAACTACTTTTTTTAACTAGTTGCTCTCCCAGAGTTGGTTTTTTTTGGTTTTTTTTGGTTTTATTTTTTAAATATAAAATAAATATCAGAGTGACAAACATTCAAAACTGTCCACGTCCCAGTTCTGGGATAATCCCAAGGTTTTACTGGTGCAGACCAGACTTCAGGCAGCAACCTGGAGTAGTCCAGGGAATTTTTCTTTTTTAAGCAAACCAAGGAACTGAAAGACTGTGTCAACTTACTTAAGTGCTCTTTATGCCAACTAATCATAGCTGGCACAGAAAACAATGCTGACTATTGCTCCCTTCCCTGCCTACACTGGAGGCGAGGAAGGCCAAAGACACAGAGATGAAACCGTAGCTCTGTGCCATCTGGAGAGACTCACATATCCTCAGGCTGGCTGCTTGGGAGCAGAGGAAGGACCACTGAGCTGCTCCTAAAAATCAGTGAAAAGGAAAATGAACACATCAGTTGCATGAGAAACATTAAGACAAGACTGTCTGTCCTAAAACATCAAGTTTTTTCAGGAGCTCAGGAATGGGAAAGCCATCACTACCAGCCTTGATGTGGGACCTAATGACAAAAAACTCCATCAAGAGAACTGCAAAGTACTGTGCTGTGTGGTACATGTCTGATTCACATTCCATGACACTGCTGAGCAATCTCTACAGAGGTGCCTCCACATCTCTGTTCCTAATGCTATATAGCACTGAGTTTGGGTCAGATTCTGTGATGAGATATGCTGTTGTCATTCCCAAACAGCCACACTAAGACAAATGAGTTACTGACAGGTATAATGCAAGTTAGCTGAGCTATATCTTGCAATAAGGATCGACCAGACAAGTTCTTCACAGTTTGCTCCATTTATTTAAGCTCCCTGTGGCTGCTGTACAAGGCAACAGAAACACTTTTGCTGCTGCTCCAACATCACTCTGACGTCAGCACTTTGATTTGATTTTCTGTCACTGTTCTCACAGATTAAATTTCAACCAGTGACCCACAGCTTGATAGCTCATTAGCAAATCCCTCTGAGCCATCTAGTCCTGCCCTTGCTTGACAGTTAACTCTGCATTGCACACACTTTTGAAGCCTCCTGAAATCAGTACCACCTCACGTGAAAGCTCGGCCAGACTCTGTGCTGCTGCAAAAGCCTATGGGGATCCATGCCCAGCTGCATGTTTTTAATGACAAATCACTAACGATTCCTATAACAAGCCCTTGGGTCTTTTCAAGTCATTGGGATTGTGTAAAAGCTCCTCCATGGACAGTCAAAGCTCTTCTTTCCCACCCCTCAGCCCTTGATCTGCATGGGAATGATTCTGACTTCCTCCTGGGCGAAACCTTAAAACAGAACATTCTTACTCCTGCTGTTGTTCAGCATCACGACTGCCATCAGGCAGATTAAGGTAGCTAGGATAATGCTCTTCCAGCTTTCTTTTGCAGTCGTACATGAATATAAAGATCTTGGTAGGCAGTGGAAACGCAGAAGCTGCCCCAGATTATGCTCTGGAGGTCAGAGTCCCGAGCTCTAACTTTAGCAGTTGAGTGGGAGGTGACACGGGTCGCCCTGAGTACGTTATGATCCTGTGCTCAGCTGCGAGTCACCTTGTCCATCAGGTCAGTAGTGAAGGTACAGCCACTGCTTTGTTTTACTTCTGCTGCATGTGATGCAAGTACTCGGGCTGCCCAACCACCCCTCTTCCTCCAAGGTTACAAATGGCAAACCACAGCTGTCCCCAGCACCCAGCAGGTAGAAGGCACAGCCAGAACTCCGTTGCACCCTCACCAAAGCCAGGAATGGGAGCTCCCAACTCCATGCACTCTTTCTGCCTCCTGATAAACTTCAGCCCAGAAGTCAACCTCAGTGATTTCAATGGGGAGATGTTTGATTTACGCCAGGCCAATACGAGAATCCGGCCATGATTCTTTATTGCCTTTTAAAGCCAAGAGCCCAGCAGAAGCCAATTGTGTCTGATGTGAAGCTGCTGCACACCCAACATGGAATCTGCACAACTCCATAAACCAGCAGTGGTCTAAATAAAAACTTCAAACAAGACGTTCTGGCATTGGCCAGAAAGAGTGAAGATAAATATCTGGGAGCCGCCAAGTTGTGAAAGAAGAACTGCTTGATTGTTGGACTGAGAGCAAAGTAAGAGGCAGAAATTAGGCAGGATGCTGTGAGGCTTGTAACACTCCCAGAAAGCAAAAGGGTCACAGCATTTAATTTGATTAATTCATCGCCAGTCCAAAAGACTTTGTACTGAGCCTCAGGCAGCACAATAAACATACAATCATTAATAGAGGAAATAAAAGATTGGTCTTGGGTGGCAAATACTCCAGCTCTCCCTCCCACTCCAGCCTCCCTCTTGTTTCTTCTGTTCTTGGTCACTGCAAACATTGGAAGCAACAGAGTAAGCAAGCAGTAGCATTAAAACAACAACAACAACATCAGCAACAAAACCCACTTTATTTCAAATGCCTTGGTCAAAACACTTTCAAGGAAAGCTTTGACTTGCTTTCCCCATCATTTTTGTTTTCCCTTAATAGCCCGTTCCTCTAGGAAATGCCGTGGGCAGAATGGAGCAATAATCAAGCTAGCTTGGCCCCCCTCTCCCCAGGAATGGCAGAAGACTCAGTGGAAAACAGCAAGAACGATGTTTATCCTCAGGGGGCTGTATAATGCTTTTGGAGGTCATTTCAGTAGTTTTGGTTGTACTCCTAAGCATCCAGGGGCCCAAACAGCTGTTTTGATGAATGTAATTGTATTTACAAATAATGGTATTTTGTAAAGCTCTGATGCTAACTTTTATGGGCCAGATGGTACAAACACTCGCCCCATAACTGTACGGTGCCTGTCCCTCACCACAGGACATGAGAGGAGGGCACAAGTCCCCCATTGATACTGGGGCTGGAAAACTTTTGCAGCTGCTTGAATCTATGTAGGAGCCTGGGGTGTCCGAGGAAACCACAGCAGAGGCAGAGCTGGGGAAAGGGAGGGTGACTAATACTCCATACATGCTCAGCGAGTGAAGTTCGTGCCTGGCTCTTCTCCCATCTGCCTCAAGCACCGCCACTGCTCCCACGCTGCACTCGCTGGGCATCGCTGTGTATCAGACCTCAGCAGGAAGCTGCTTTTGTCCCCTTTTCCCATACAGACACAGAGGTTTATGGAAATGCAGACACTTTTCTGAAGTTGCATGAGAAAGCTATGATATGAAAGATGGGTTTCCAAACCCTGGACCACACATCAGCCTGTCTCTGTATCTGTGCACACGAAGCCATATGACAGCTAGGTCTCATAGAGTCAAATACCACTACTGAAGAAAGTACGGTGACTTATTTGTGTGTTTGAAAAGATATCTAATGAATTGTCTTACTCTCCTGATTTTCACCTCTCCTCCCTTGTTCCAGTATGTAAAGATGCAACCGTAAGTATATATGAAAGACCCAGACAGTATAGACATTCTTTTTGTATCTGTAAGATGGTCAGATGAGAAAACATTCATCAAATATAGTGCTGGACCACTGAAATAATGTGTTCACTGCAGAATAATAAAACAGCTCAGTGATTCTGGAGCACTATATATATATATATTCATGGAAATTATTATTATAGAAAAATCAGGAAAGTTTGATTAATAAGGTGGTTTTCTAACCCTATTTGCCTACGTCTTCCACATACGTTCAAAAGAATATAAATGCTTACCCACTATTGAAATAACAGATCCCTTCTTGCTGTAAAACTGTGTCTGATTAAGGCTTCATGATAATAGTCCAGAACTGCATATGCTGTTCCTTAAAAGAAAAACCCAAACAACACCCCCCTCAAACCAAAACAAAGCTCAGGGTGTCTTTGCCAATATTTCCCCATGTTTGTTTGCGCTCATAGCAAGTCCTGTTTTAAATCACACTAATGCATTTGACTTCTGAGAGAGGACGAACCAGAGATTTATTCACTGCTGCGTGGCAACAGACCATTCCAGCAGGAAACTGAGCTGCAGAGGGGAGTTTTGTCAGGGAAGAAATCTCATCTGGATAAATGGCACTCCTCAACAGAGCATGGTTACTTATATGTGTGTTTGTACTGACATCAGATGAATGCTGTTCATTCGCTTGATTGTCACTTCTCCTCCCTTTCTCCAGCATTCCTCCTACTCTTTCTTTGTAAGTTTAATCACCCAGTGTAAGGCTTTTTAACAGGAACAAGGGCACATTTAAGATAAAGACATTATAAAATGACTTTAAATAAATATAACACAGTTGTGCATTTAATAAGCTTACATATGTACACATGCATGACAGAGCCCCCCTTCTCCTGCTCAAGGTATAGGTCACACTGTGTGATACCCATCCTCCTTTTAAAACTGATACCGATTCCTTCACAGCTAAACCCACACCATAGAGGATAGCTGAGGAGGAAAGGTCAAAATCAGAAGGAATTCAGCTTCTAGCACTGCTGGACACTGAGGGGGAAGGCATGGGGCGGGGAGGCGGTGTACTTGGAGGTAAGTTAAGCATTAATTTGTAAAGCATGTTTCTCATGCTAACTATCCAGCATCTGGAGACAGATGATTACTACCTTCCTAATAGATGCATATGATTAACTTTATATCCCTGTAAATTCACTGTGCATGGTGTCTGTGTTGTCTCTGATACTTCTTAGCTGATCTTTGAGCTGTGGTGCCCAATATGCAAGCAAGGCAATCTTTGCTTGTGTAATCATTGGTTTAGAAAACAAGAGGCAGGAATACTGTGAGCACAAGGTAGCATGGACCTCGATAGGTTTCACTACGAAGTCCTGCATATAGTGACGTTTAACCTCTGCTTCACCCCCAGCTACATCCTGGCCTGCAAGGATTATAACGAGGACATAATCAGACAGGTCGTAAACACAAATTGCCATCTTATCTAAGCACCTTAAAATGTTTTATGTGCTTTGTCTCACTTACCCACCTAAGGAAACAGGGAAGAGCTAATAATTTTTTTTTCCAAGGCACAAGCTGCAGCATGGATACTGATCACCAGCAGTGCTGGCCTCTTCTTCAGAATCACTTATGAAAGCGAAGCAGGCATCCACATGACAAGGAGACATGGAGTTTGCTATGAGGACCTCTGTAAAACACAGGTCTGTTCTCAATCTCCCCAGCCCAGCTGTGGCATCAATCTGTGGCTTATCCCTGGGTCCCTCATCTGCGGCTTTAGTAACTACTGGAGAGCAGATAAAAGTAGGAGCCATCCAGCTGTGCAGAGTGCCTCAGGTCATGGAGTGCCAGAAGGGCCCCCACAGCGCTTTGCAAATGCCTGAGGTGTACCTCAGTGGAAGGAGGGAGTCATCTGAGTCCATGCTTGGTGCACATAACTTGAGAGTTTGATTTAGGATGTGCTCGAGTGACAGTGTGACTGTGACAAGGAAGAATCTGGAACACCTTCTGCTCTACCTCTGCCTGTAGGCCAGACTAACACCTCTGGACTAGCCTTCTGCATCATCCAAACAGGGAAGTAGGGTTTAATAGCTTTTGATCAATCAGTCTTTGTAAATGCAGGAGAGTTAGGTTGTAAGATTCACAAGGAATGTATGTATGGAGGTCTAGGTGCTAGCCACTGGAGTGTGACCTTGGGTAAGAAGGCCCATGTGTTTGTGTCTGCAGTGTCTGTGTCTGCCCCAGGGTCAGAGGGCCTACTTTTGGGCTCCATGAGGAGGTTTCACAAGGAATCGCAGATCACAGAATTGTAGGGGTTGGAAGGGACCTCAAGAGATCATCGGATCCAACCCCTCTTCTTACAAGAGCAGAAATTGCAGAAAAATGCAGTAGGAAGCAGCAGGCCATGGGGAGCAGAATAGGAAGGATGGCAGGAGGAGTTATTAATTAATGTTTATGGAAAGGATCTCCAGGACAATGGTGGAGAAACAGGCAGTGAACTGAGAGAACTGCTGTATGCATTAACACTGCATGTTTAACCCCAAGGGGCTCCAAGGCGGTGTAAAAATGGGTCAAAGCTCACAGATTTCCCATCAGTGAATGGTAGCACAGGCTGGTGCAGCAGAGGGAATGGACATTAGCTGCGACCAGCTGAGGTGGTTGGTGGCACTCCCTGCGTGAGACCATTCACTCTGGTACAGATTGCTTGGGCCGGGATGCAACCAGCTCCTCCAGAAAGCATGAGGGACAACTCCTACCTTCACATCTCACGCTTCCTAGACTGTAAAACCAAACGTGGGCTTTAAGGTTACATGGCAGGACTGCTTTCTGCCACACACATGAACACTGCACAGCACCAGGGAACACTATCTTTTCAGAAATGCCGAATGCTGTTACGACACAGATAGCAATAATTAAAAATAACAACAGCACAATGGCACCTGCACTGGAACAAACTGCAATGCCCGAATGCCAAACAGCACTAGATGGTTCTCTCATCACTCTTACCACAGATATCTCTACGAAGCATGGGCGGTTTTAGCTCCATATTTCATCCCAGCAACATACAATGAAGTTGCAAATGGCATTACTTGAGCATGCCAAAATGCCCATGCAGTAAAGATAAGACTGAAATTGTGATACATATCTATTTTCGGCTTTCATCTGAATATTCAGGATGCCTCTTCTTATCCCTGTTACATATTATTTTTATATTGTGAAATATGACAAATTCCGAATGGCAAGAGCAATCAGTCTATGGAAATTGCCTCCTGGGACACAGCTATATGTTCTCACCAGCTTTTTTTTTTTTTTTTCCTTTTACCTTTTATTTTTATGATTAGTCAATCACTGTTTAGCCACCTCAGGGAAATGCAAGGTGAAGTAGGAAAAAGAAGGTCAAGGTTATCATGGAAAAGTTTAATCCCTCCTCAGTGGGAACCAGTTAATAGCTATGGCTAGACTCAAGTATGGATGTCTGCTGGGAATCCCAGTGAAGGTCAAAGGCAGAGGGGGAAAAAAGCTGCACTGAGATCTTAGACAGTCATAAGCAGACAGATGTTCCTAGGCTTTAATGAGCGGTCTTGGCTCCAGGCCTTTCTTGGCAGAGCTGTTTAGTTTTAGTATTTTTTTCTTGTAGTGCAAGGTATGGCTCTGGTTAGCTGGCTCGGCTCAGTTAACTGCTGATGATTTTTCCATCTAAATAATAGACTGACAATGAAGAAACCGACTCATAATCTGTGACCTGATGGATTAGATAATGTGGGATGATGTACAGTTGTAATCACAAAAAGTAAAAATAAACAAAGGTAATAATTTCAGTTACAATGAGAAGTAGTTTTAAAAGTTCAAGCAGCAAACCTGATGGAGCTCCTAGTGGAGCTCTACCACTCCCATCTTACGTTTGTATTGTCATGAACAATAAAGTGAAAGAAAGTAACATGAAACAGACTTTTCCTTTACCAATTCTATTTCCAAGTCATCCTGGTGGCAATCATGCCTCTGCTTTGGAAACTCATTTGGGTTCATCGGGGCTGAGATTTTCTCCTGACGATTTGCTATGTCTAAGTGAAATATACAAAACTTGAAAGTACTGGTTTAGAAAACATCTTCTGTTCAGAAAGCTGAAGGGCTACACATCCAATTTTTATCAAACCATTAAATCAGTACTTCCCCTAAAAAAGCTGAGAAATAGACTTGTTAAAAATTCTGAAGACTTTAGCCCTTGTCTGCTAGGACACAACTTCTAGCCATCACAGCACTTGGTGGAGAATAATTTTGTTCTCTGTCAGGCATGTAGCAACCCACTACAACCAGTGATCAAATTCCATCTTTCTTCCAATATTTCTAGGTGTCTCAATTCTGGGTGTCACAATTGGTCTGATACAATACGGTATGGTGAACGGGAATGTTTTCATGGGATAAGCTCTCATGTTATCTGGCTTTTCATTACAATAGTCCAGATCCTGATCCTCAGTGGAGGAAATGGAAATGTCTAGGTGGCTTAAGCATGAGCAGTCTTTGGATCTCAATCAGTTACATTTCAATAAAAACTTTAAGAGCTGTACATTGGCAGGTTATACAAATTCTGTGTTCTCTCTATGTTCTCAGCTGATTCCCTTTTTGTTTTGGAGGCTATGAATTACACTTCTTTGAAGGCCCTTTTGTACATCAGAATCTCATCCACCACTGGCTGGTTCAGCAAAGCTCACCCTTTTCCAGAACCAAATGTGAAATCTGCTTTTTGATAAATATCTGATGGTGCAGGAGCTCTGGGCTTGCTCCCAAGCTATATTCGTTTATACTGCAGCAAAACACCTGTCTCTGTGTCATCACGAAAGCAGCTCCCTATTGTAAAGTACAATTCAGTCTCTCAGACAAGAATCAGATTCCCTTTCTTTCCCTCTGCTGCAGGAGAGGAACAGATGTCCTTAGCAGCTGAAAGGAGCTTCCTGCCTTCTCATCTACACAGCTTATATTTCCAAGTCATGAGTCCTAAAACTCTTCAGAGTCAATCGACAAGGGTTTATTGTTTCCATGACACCAGTCCCTTCCCACAGCCACTCAGTGCTCAGGATAATTACTCTACACGACACCTGCCGACTGGAAGTGACAGATTTACACCAGGATTGTACTGAGGGTCTCCATATATTCGGTCCAGCTATCACCATGATGGGTCCCTCTGGGTCAGCAGTACACCGTACCAGTCCCGGGATACTAACACACCAGCTTCACAACTTCCCATGAGTCTGGTACATCTCATCAACAAATGGCTCTTGTGCATTTTTGTGGGGCAGAGCAGAGACCCTCTGCTCAATATGGTGACTGTTCTCCTAGAGGGTAGGCAACAACCACCATCCCATGACATCAGGTACCAACAAGAGAGATGCCAGCTGTGCCAGCAGGTTGTGTAATTGCAGAATGCCATGGTGAGATTTTTGGAGGAAGGGCAACAAGCTGTGAGAGACAGGCAAAGTCAGGACAAATATTTATAAAAATGACACGTAACAACTCAGAGACTATTAACGGTTTTGGCTTAATATGTGGACAACTTTCTTGACAATCTCCCAAAGTTTAGATGCAGAATAAGAGTGAATTCCAAAAAACCACAAGTTATCGACTCATTTGCTGTAAATGGTCCAGCATTAAACTTTAAATTCAGTAAAGTAAAAGAGAATAAAGCAGAGCTTACCTGAAGCGACTGAAGAATCATAAGTACTTCTGTCCTTCCTATTTGTCCTGAAGGGATGAATGTCCTTTTCCCTGTAAGTTCCAAACCCTTCAAAGCTTCTTCTTTTATTCCCACTTGCATCATTGTCTCGCTTCTCACTCGAGGGATTCATTTCACCAAACATGTCCAGGGACTCTGACCTTCCATTACTCTCAGTATTACCAGAGTATCTCTTTGTGCAAGAGTCAATGGGATCGTTGCTTGAGTCACTTTTATCTTTACTCTGTGTCCACTGCTGGGCATCAGAAAGTGATAACGTAGATAGCGTATCCACTTCAAAGTTACTCTTTGAGCCTTTGTGTCCGTTTTCACAATGCTGGTGCTTCTGCTTCTCCTTATGCTTGCTTTTCTCATTGAGCAAGGAGAGGTCTTTATCTGAGCTGCTTAGCCTTTCACTGATCGCATGGCTGGAGAAACCAGTGGACTTGCTAGCGAAGAGGCCGCTCAGATCTTCATGTGTCCCCAATATCCGCTCATCCTTATGCTTGTGCTTATGTTTGTGTTTCCTTTTGTGAAGTCGGCCACTTGAAAGGCTTGTTCCTCCAACCTTTGGAGGAGCCAAAGAGGACTGCATGTCTCCAAGGCCCATTCCCACAGGTGTTTGCAGGTGCACTCCATGTTTCGCTTTATGCTTGGCAGTGGTGGACATCTTCATATGAGAGCTTGCATGGAACTGGGGTGGGGGCACGGTAGGTCTCATAAATGGGGAAGCGGCTCCGAGCGTGTGAGACAGGTACAAAGGAGCTGGATACTGACCATAGTAACCAAGATTCATCATAGGCATTGATGTGTAAGGCATTCCATAGGGTGCATAGTAACTCCCACTGGGAATAGGGTAACCGAACCCTTGTAAAAAAGGCACCTTTGTCATGGTGTCATTGGTTTTGGCAGGTCTACCACGCTTCTTCTTAGACTTCATGTCCGAGGTCCTGCGAAGATAGAGCAATGGGTCATACTGGATATATGGCACAGGGTAGTAGTGATCAAAATTAATCCTGAAGATGCTAGGATATGGATTTTCATGATAAAATGTGTAACTTCTATGGGAAATCCTGAACACTTGAAACTTATTGATGAGTTCCTCAAGGTCTGCCAGAAACTGGAGGTCATCTCTGTTCTGCAGGCTTTTCCTTTTCCTCTTGTGCTTTGGCTTTTTAATACTCTCATGAGAGAGAAAGTTATCCACAATGAGATGTTTCTGCCGGTGACCATGCCTGTTCTTTGTGCTGGTGTCAGATGGGATAGCCTCTGGATTGTCCAGGGTGCAGAAATCAAAAGAGTATCTCCGGCGGGATTCTGAGCTTTTCTCGGCTTGGTCAGAAGTGCTGTTGTTGTCTGTACCTATCCCACTGTCGCTCGGTATAGTTTCCTCACTGTGAGACTCGCTCACTGGCGACAGTGTGACTTCTTTCAGGGAACCTATTTCACAGAGGTGGGAAGGTGAATTAGCCATTAACCTCGGTGGAGACAGCTTCCAAGTTCCACTGTGCATTCCTTTCTGGGTTTTTGTAGGAAGAGCACTGATAGGTTGAAGATTTGGCATAGTTTTTAGCTCTGAAAAATTTGTTTCAGTGCTTGCAGGGCTAAGGTTGCCATTAGTCCCCACTAACTGTGTCGAAAGCGGATGAATAGCTGCTGGTGACGATGCCACAAGTGACTGCAGGTTGGAAGGCACTGCTGGGTTTTCTGGCTGGCTGGAAACAGGCCTTGAGTGCTTGATGGCTGTCTTAGGTTCTTCTGGCTGAGGCTGCAGCTCTGCTCTTGGTTTTCTGCCCCGTTTCTTACCAATGTAGATAGTCCCCCTCTTGCTGACATTGATCTGCTTCCCTAGTCTGGCATCAATGGTGGTTGGCCCAGCACTAGATGGTGGCTGGACTTTTGCTTTCAGAGCTATGCTACTGGAGCAGGAGGACAAGATCTGATTGAGAATATTCTTCCTCTTCAGGGTCTTCATTTTATTGATGGTCTTGATGGTCTTCTTATCCAAGACCCCAAGCTTCCCAACCTTTTTGTGAAACTTGAGTTCACTGATGGACTTGTCCTCTCCCGGGACCATCTGAGCCAACTTGGCCAGATTCCGTCTCCTTTTCCTCTTCTTAGTTCCTGGAAATTCACGGTTGATCGGACTCACTGGGCTAGTGGAAGTTCCCTCATGAATGGTTTCAACAGTAAGCAAAGGCTGTTTCTTTGGTCGTCCTCTTTTTTTCTTGACAGGTGTGATCACAGTAAGACTGTCTGTATTGGTATACAGAGGGCTGGACGGTGTAATGGGATAGGCTGAAGGAGGCTCCACCATCAGCTTCTCAGATGTTGTCATGGAGGTCTCACGAAGGATCGATTTAGGTTTGCTGCATGTCCATCGCCGCTTAGCTGCATGTTTTGGGTGCTGGACCTCAGATAATTTGCCAACTGTGGGAAGATCAGTAGGTAGGAGAGTGGATGTCACAGCTACAGGTTTTCTGAGTCTGGTGGCACTGTTGGGGGAAACTTTGTCAGTGAGCACTCCGCTGTCGATAGCTACTAAGGGGGACTCATTTTCAATCACTTTCCCTGGCTTTGTGGCTCGAATATCTTTTTTACTCGCCTCTGGTTGAGAGCCAGTCCTGTTTGCTACTTCGCTGCTCATGGCAAGTACAGAAGGCAGGCTTTTCTCCTGGACAGTTTTCTCAATGGAAGATTTTGTGGATTGCCTTTTTTTCCTTTTGTGGCCAGATGAATCTGCTGTCGGAGACTTTATTGGGATAGTAATTCGCACGTGACTGGTATCACTTTCACAGTTGCTGGCAGAAGCGGGATTCGGCTTTGAGGGTGATGTATCCAACATACCGTCTATCGAGTAAGACTCCTTTTTCCCTTCCATGCTGTCGTGGGATTTGCTGTCAAACGCCTTCTGAGCACTCTTCACCCATTCGATGTCTGCGTTTTGGATGGGCTGGCTTATGAAGTCCTTTTTGCTGGACTTCTT
>VZTU01003496.1:7067-17256 GCA_013400835.1 Zapornia atra | reverse complement strand
TGATGTTGTTGGGTGACGGGACTGCACTGCAAATGGAAAGCTCTTTGCTAGCGGCTGACAGCTGCCCCCATGTGTTGCTGGCACACGACTTCTTTGTTTGGGATTTACTGAAGGAGACTCCTGGCTCTGGGCTGGAGACTTTGGTGGCACTAATTGCTTCTCGACTGGATTCTGTGTTAATGAAGCAACTCTGAGAAGCGGAACAAGTGTCGGAGCTCGTTGACCAGTCAAGATGGTGCTGGTTGCTACTTTTCTGCTGGTGCTTTGATTTTAAGGTGTCACCGGTGAAGTCTTGTTGGAGGCCCGGATCATAGTGCAGAGTAGAATGTTTTTGAGGCCTGTCATAAACCTGGAAGGTAGCAGAAAATAAACAGAAAAAAAAAAAGAAAAAGTTTATTGATCCATTCATAGCCCCTGGTTGCAGCTTTTTATGCGTATAATGAATGACATGTCTTCTCAACCAACATCCTTGTAAGGGTTAGGAGCCTTTATAAAGTCATCCTATACTTGAGCCAAATGTACATAAAGATTCATGCACTGTAAACAAGTTTTGTTTTCTTTTCCCACTCTAAAAACAATGGAAATATTTCTATAAATGCTAAATTGCTACGGAAAGATATTCTATTGATTTTTAATTTAAAACACACGCGAAATATTCCCTTTCAATGGATGAATGGTGCCATTCAGCCTCCTGGTGAGAATCCCTTTTTCCTTAAAAATAATCCCTCACATAACTTGATGCTCAGCAATGGCAATTAAGCTCATTGTTGTAAACAAGAAAAACGCAAAATGATTGTGGAAGTTGTAACAAACAAGAGGGAAACCCATGGGTCCACTTGCCCACAAAGCCAGACTCTGCAAAGACTTGCTTAAATTCACTCACAGAAGTCATCCCCACAAACTTAGTGCCTCAAATCATATGCAGAGTGTCAAGTGTGTGAGGCGTACTTGGCAGGTTCGAGATTTGCATTGCTCCCTTTCCATTTTAATAATCTGCTATTTGTAATGTGGGTAAGAGATATTTTCAATACGATTCCTAATCTGACAGCAGCTCTTCAAGCAGCAGAGGTTACAGTAAGGGCAGAATTATGCTGAAGACTGCTACAGAGCAAAAGAAATCCTACTTTTTACTCTTGCTGGGCCTGTTTCAGCTAGAGAAATTATGTTTGTTACAGCTTTAACCTTCTGCAAAGTCTCATAAAGCAGAAATTTTAAATTTTTTTTTTTTTTAACCTTCATTAACTGACCTCTTCTAGCCATTTTAGATTTAAGAGCTTATTTCGTAAAGCTCTGGATCAAACTGTGCAACCGATTTTGTACACCTAGTACTGCAAATAACTGTTCTAGCAAGCTGTAATGACACTGTTCTGAATGCCAAATAAATGATGAGAGACTTAAAATAAATGCGTAACCAAGGAAAGAACAATAGAAAACAACTGCTAAGTGTCTCATGTTTCTGCAAACACGCTGCTGCATTGAAGTTTCTATCAGTAGTGCTGTTACACTAGATCCCCATGTGGGGTGCTTGCAAGAGAAGTTTTGGGGCAAAGAGGCTGTCAGCGTAAGAGGGTTTTGAGCTGGAAAACCAAGCGTTGGCCAACTTCAAAGGGATTTGGAAGGCGCTAAACACCCCTAGCCCATGTTGCATTATTCAGCAACCAGTAAACATACACATTATTGGCAATGTGATGTTGAGATATCCTTTGTGTGCATATGAAAATGGGCATGTGGCTTTCCTGGGACAGGCAGAAACAATGAAGCTGTTCTGGTCCATCATCTGAGGAGTAATCGGGGACTAACCTGTGGATAGGTCAGCTGCTGTGTACATGGACCAGACATACTCAGGGAAAGCAGAGATTTCCAGGAATTGTGGAGTGAGAAAATGAAAGCATGCAGCTGCGGTGGAGCTGCAGATGTCGTGGATGAGTGACACCCGGTTTCTGCAGCCTGAGAAAGGAGCTGAAAGCATAAACAGCCCTCAGGGAATGAATCTGTTCCTCCTCCTCCGCCTGTGAGCCACACAGCCTGCAGTATCCACGACCCACAACCATGATGCCCTCCTTTGGAAAACAGAGCCCAGCCACATCCATGTCCTTGGGTTGAGGCCAGGGAGGCATTGAGAGGAAATGAGCAGCACTGGCACTAAAATTTTACAGGATTTTTAAAAACAGTATTTTAATCTTTTAACCAATGACAAAGCTCCTGAGCTTCACTTTACCTCAGCTGTTTGGGGTTTCCTGCACACAGGAGATACTCAGGAGGTGGCCATCCCCCATTAAGGCCCCAGCAGGCTGGAGGTGGGTCCCTTCCACCCAAACCTCACATGAAGTGTCTTCCCAAGATACCATGACTTGTGACATGGAAGAGCCTTGGCTCTTAGTGGGCTGAGGCCTCTCTTGGCCCCCAGGAACCACACTGTGGCAGGGCCAGGCTGCTTCTGCATAGGGCCCAGCCTTACTGCGTCAGCCAAAGCAAATCCTGACACCCATGTTACTTCCAAAATGCTGAGCTGTGAAACTAAACTGCCTGCAAAATTTCATTTGGAAGAAAAAAACCCTGAACAAAACAATAGAAAAGAAACAGGGCTACAGCAGCGAGTGAGAACATCACATGCTGGCAACATCCTGGTCTCTCCAAGTCCACTGCACACATGGAGATGTCTAGTTTAAAAGGAACAATAATCTGATCTATATTTTAAGACCGTTAATAAGGGCTCAGAACTAAGAGGCCAGCTATATATCAGCAATGAATGCTGATAGATCTCTTGGCTCCTCCAGCTTCATTTCTTTGGCTTGCACATTATAAAATGATGATGCAACTTCCAGCATATCCCTAATGATAGCCTTGTCATTACTCTGGCAGCACAGGCCACCACAACATCTATCTTACAATTCATGAGAAAGATATGCCTATGTCATCAAAGGTGCCAACTCTGGAGGCATTTAATCATGCGGATAAGCACTCCGATTTCAATAGGCCTTCAAAAAAATTAACAGTCTGCGGAATGTGGGGACTCCATTTCCGAAGTAGCATGTCAAAGCTACATATCTGCACAAACACATAAGAGCCCAGTGGCTTTTGTCCTGCAACTTCTTCTAGCAAAACATTCACCGTTTGTTTTCCCTTGCCGGGCACGTCCATGTCACCCCAAAATAATTCTTTAGCAGCACAGCAACCAGAGATCAACTAGCTGCATCAGGTTGGGTTTCACAAGCTACAATGGACACTTGGCGACCATTTACTTAAAAAGTGCTGGTAAATCAGTTGAAAATAATGCAGCCAAGTGTATTTTCTTCCCTTAGTATCTATCGGGGCTACTGTCTGATCCCATTGGTCCTAGTGCTTAGGCTTCAATTCTCCCAGCTGGGGAGCACCACCCAACACACCAGAAGCCCCCTCTGAGCTAACCTAATCCTCTGCTGAGCTAGCGGAGGGCACCAGAGCTGTCAGCAGGGTGAGGACAAACAGACCTCTTCAGAAACCTTCATCCCGATGCCTTTCACAAACATTCATTATTTTATTTGTCAGTAAGTGTGCAATATACTGCAGGTCTGTGGGCCTTGGCAAGGGGCTGTTGGCTTGAACACAGTTCCTATGGCAGCACGGATGGAAGCATCTTTTTCATGAAAACAGAAAGATTTACCTTTATTTACTTTTCAGTTTATGAGACCCTAAAAATGCTTCAAACTTCAGTGCCTGCCTCTGTTTGTAGTCTCCCCTTTCATTAAATGGGATTTTCTTCAGCAGATAGCTATTCTGCACCAGGCATTTGCTCCTTCTTCTTTTGTGAAAGCAGAAGCATAACTTAACCCATGGAATTTTATCACATCTCACCAGACTTGGTCAATATTACTCTTGCTATTCAGTTTACTGGATGTGCTTAGTGAGTAATAATCCCATCTTTCATTTAAAGAAAACAAAATACATGTAAATAAGCTAATAGTTTTCATGAATGCAAAGAAATTGAGCCAGCAGATGCTAAACATTAGACTGGGAAAGAAAAAAAAAGAAGAAAAAGTTTGAATCCTCTTAGTAGTAGTATATAATTTTAATTTAAACTCATGAGTTTCAGTCCTCAGCTTTGTCAGTGGTGGATAGACCCATGATAAGGATACATCCCATATGCTGGCAACTGAAGGGCAGTGGCCAGAGAGCAGAGGAGGTGGGATTATTTACACCTGCCTTGCCAGACCTGTGCATCCCTGCACCTGCAGATGTTATTACTCCTCTTCACATTTTTATTCTGGCATGCAGCCCTTGCAACTGAGAGGCTGAGACTGCGTCAATCCCAGGATGAGTGGCACCCTACTCTGCAAGCAGTACCCAGCAGCAGAATCCATCCCTCAGGGACTCTTTCCATTTAACTACAGGATGCCTCACACTGCCTCCCTACTCCCTTGCCTGAGCTTTTCTCTAAATCCACGCACTGCTTCCAGTCCCAAAAGCAAAAAGTGGGAGAAGATGCCAGAAACCAAATCAAGAGCTTAGAAAAATAATAAGAAGAATAAATCCAAATTAAAAAAAAAAATAAACAAACCCACAACAAACCAATATTAGCAATAATAATAAAATACACAATTAGAGAAAGTCATCACCTGAAAAAAAAATAATTGATTGCTTGTAGGAGAGATGGTACCACCCTTCTCCAAATGAACCTTTTTGTGGAGGTAACAGACATAGAAACTGTCAAGAATCTGGCTTGCAAATCAAAGTTAATACTACAACGCCCCCTCTTTAAATCATTCGCAGATCCATCTGTGTAATGGCTCCTCAAGTGTAATTCCCTATTAAGAGGCTTTATCTGGAGAGATAAGCAGCTGGTTCCCATGTCACTAATTGCTGTCTGCTGTGATTTTAAAACATCTGCACCATTGTGCTCTTCATTTTCATATTCTAATCACCCTGAAACTTGAAAAAGGTACATCATTGATTGTTTCTGTGGGTTAATTAGTACACAGTCTCCTTGTAGAGACAATTTAAAGGCAGTCAGAACCTCAATCAGCAAGTTTGTTTTAAAAATTAATAACATCGTGAGCGTCTGTGGGGATTGGCATCCACAGTGACACACCAGAGTGTGCTCTGGGGACATACCATCCTTTGTTATCTTCTTCATAGGCTAGAAATAAAATTAAAGAAAAGGAAAAAGAGGGAAAAAAAAAAAAAGAAAGAAAAGGAGAGGCTTTCCTAAACGAATAATGTCACATACAATCAGAGTCTTGGGAAGCGCTTGCTTTTATCTCAGGGCCACCCTTGCCTCTTCAGTGAGAATAAATCTCATCAAAACACTGTATAATACCTCTGTGTGGTCTAGGAACTTGTAAGCTATTCTTGGTAACAATTTTGGTGACCGGGAGCTGGCACCTCACTGGAAATCCATGGGGTGAGGCTGTGACTGCTCAGACCTGTGCTTGCCACGTGGGTTGGCTGGACACTGGGTCATCAAGTGTTGCCTCCCAGCCACACAGAGGATACAAGCTCAGGATCAGCACTCTGACGCAGCAGTGATATTACTGCAGCAAAACAGACCTTTCATGTAACCAGCCAGCTCAGAGCAAAGGCAGGCCTGAATTTATACCTGCTTTAACTTAACTTTATGCTCGAAAGTACTCCAGACAATACTGAAAACTGACCCTTGGTGCCCAGCAAAAGGGCAACCTGCGATTTTTGAGACTGAATGAATAAATCTGGCAGCACTGAGTGGGAAGTGCAATGGTGCTGTGGTTTCGGCAGGAATGGAGTTAATTTTGTTTCTAGCAGCTGGTGCAGAGCCGTGTTTGGGATTTAGGACGAGAGCAATGTTGATAACATGCTGATGTTTGTAGGTGTGGCCAGGCAGTCAAGGACTTTTCAGCTTCTCACACTGCCCTGCTAAGGAGAAGGTGGAGGACACCCAGGAAGCTGGGAGGGGTCAAGGCTAGGACTGCTGACCCAAACTTACCATACCATACAACATCATGTTCTGTTTATAGCTGGGGGGGTGGGCTGGGAGGCTGGTTAGGTCAGGGTCCTGTGGAGCATTAAATTCAGGTAGGAAGATACTTTGCTGTCGTTTCGTGTGTTTTATTATCATTAATATCTTTGCTGTTGTTATTTTGTCTTAATAAATTGTCTTTATCCCAACCCACAAGTTTGGCTTTGGGATTCTTTCCCCTTTCCCATTTTCAGATCTCTCCCCCATCCCACTGGGAGTGGGGAGTGAGAAAACAGCTTTGTGGGAGTTTTAGCTGCCGCCCAGGTTAAACCACAACAAATGGGCACCTGCCTCCTGAAAAAACAGACTCTGTTTTGGTCCTTCAAAAAAGCAGCTTCTAAAAACTGGAGACACTCCAGGTGATTTGTTCCTCTTTAAAAAAAAAAAAAGCTTTCTTTTTAGTTTCTGCTTCCTGGACATGCATGAAAACGTGTTAGTGGAGAAGAAAACCCTTCGAGAGGGGGAAAAAACCCTGAGATTTCTAACTCCGACACATGAATAAATAATCCTGGCTCAGCTCATAGTTTTGCTCGAAATTGAGCATTTCCTCTTGTGTCCCAATGGGAAAAGCTACAAAATGCTCACTTGAAGGCTCTAATCATAGCTACAGGTTGGAGGTATTTCATGTGCTTGGTGAGTGTGCTGAGCCTTCCTGGGGTAACATTACTCTCTAAATAAAGGATGCCAAGCAGAGGATACACCAAGTTCAGGGGAACGTAACTCTGGCTTACAGGATGAGTGGTCACTGGCATGAGATGTGATCAAGCCATAGGAGGGGTCTGTGATCAAGCTCCTTGAGGTCTGGAGATATTCAAGACCTGTCTGGACGCCGACCTGTGTGACCTGTCCTAGGGAACCTGCTTTGTAATGGGGGTTGGACCTGATGATCTCTGGACGTCCCTTCCAACCCCTATGATTCTGTGATTCCTCAGTGACTCTGACCAGGGAGGAGGGATCATAAACCAGCACATGACACTTGCTGGAAGTGCAAACAGCAGTAGTGCCTTCTGAGAAACCTCACCAACTCTCGTTCAAAACCAGCGCTTTAGTTCCAATTAAAATAGCCATGGAAAACATGTCAGCAAGCACTACCATTAAATTCAGCATTATCATCCCAAAGAAGAGGGGTTTTCCAGAGTGGTTTATGAAATTTATCGCTCACAAAGTTTACTCCTTCCCCAGTTCCCTGAGTCTTCAATAGTGCAAAGCCCAAACTTTCACCACCCTCACCAAAGCAGGGATCAGTCGGCAGACACAGAAATGGAGGTGGGAATTAATAGGCAGCTGGAGAGGAAGTCCTTGAGAAGGAGACACAGCGTAGGGTGGGAGCAGGTTAATCAGAAGCAAAACATGACCTGTTTGTGCCCACTCCTCGAACACAAACACCACAGGCTGTGGTACAAGGCTCTAGGAGACCAGGAGGATCTTCACCGAAGCTTCTGGGGGTCCTCCCAGATTTGTACTCCCCTCGCTATGTAGCTCTGCATTCCCTGAGATAGCTGTGTAACTGTGTCTGTGCAGAGACACTGAGGTTTGGACTGTTGCATTATAACTGTTCTGAGAATACCTATCTGAAGCAGTTAATTCTTAAGGAAAAAAAAAATGAAGCGATGGCCAGGGATTACTGAAGGATCCCAGAGACGCTCATGTGATGGCAAATCGTAATTTTCCATGCATTCCTAGCAAAGCATCATGATTTGCTAAATATTTCAAAAATTCCAAAGTTACTCCAAATTAATTTTGCTATCTGGATGATTTGCACACTAGTTCAGTCTTCTGCTGGATTTCAGACAGTTCCGTTCTCCACACACAGGGATTGAGGATTTTATTTGGGGAAATTGCAACAGCATGTTGGATTTATAAAGGTGGGATTTGGCGCTGCAGGCTGAGCTGCTCTTTACTAGTGGGATAGACCCATCTCTGCACATATTTTCTTTATCAAATGTTTAAACAACCCTGCTCTTTTCAGGGCTTTGTATTAAGCACCAAGTCTGGGAAAACTCTAAACAATGGGATTTTTCTGTCATCTCCAACAAAGAACCCGTCACCACCGACATAACAATGCAGTTTAAATACCGTGTTTAACTATAACACTGTTTGCCGTCCCAGTTTAAGGCAGCTGGGAGAGAAAAATTGCACACCAGCTAAGGTGGACAACAATGAGGCTCATACAATTTTGCCCCTTCATCTAGTGAGATAACCCTGGTGTGGTCCTTGCTTGGCCTCAAGCCAACACAAAGATTTTTAGGCGAGCATTTCAGATACCACGTCCTGGAAGCCAGGGTGCGCAGGGCAAGATGCCTTTGTTAAACTGCCTGCTTTCCTTTGTCCAAAAGCCTTGCTAATGAACTTAGCAGCAGCAGTGGTATCAGGGCTTTATTATTCATATATAAAACATACATCTGTCCCTTTGGAAGTGGTGCTGTTCCATGGAGCTCAACCTGCTCTTCCTGATGTGTAACTACGTCCTGGTTGCTATTATCATCCTGCTCTTCCTCTCTGCTCCGTCATACTAAGTTGTAGCAGGCAATGTCTATCTGCATAGTGACCTGGGTGCAATCAAACAGCAGAAGGTCCCCAAGACAGACTGGGACCTGCAGAAGCGCAAGCAAGGGGTATTCATCACTGAAAGATTTTCGGTGTTGTCCAGGATGTTAATGCTCCAGCACGTCTCAGATTACTAAATTGGAAATAAGGATGTGAGCAGCTGCGCACCATAAGCTTCTGTTATAATTTTAAAAAGCTTGCAGTGCTTAATTTGCATTGAAAGATTTCTTTTATCCTTCATTTATTATTGGAATTGCAGTGTTACCTTGAGGTTTTTTTTTTCCCCCAAGTAGTGGGGGAAATATAAATGGCTTTTCCATCGAGGTCAGTGATTCTTTCCACTAAAGTTAAATAATCTGATTATAAACTGAGTCTTTAAATGCCAAGGAGATGCTGAATTCACCTGAAAACAGCCATTTAGAGAAGCTCATAAAAGCTGTGAGCTCCAGTCAGTTAGCTCATCATTCTTTTAGCACGCACTTCATTTAGCAGTTACTGACCACCAGATTAATTCCTTCAAAGCATCCTGAGTGCAGCTAAAGGTCTAGCGTGAAGTATTGCATGTGCAACAGCATTAGCAGAAAGTCCAGAAATCTGCCAGAACATCCATCTGGCGCAGCTGGGTTAAAGCTCATTAAAATTTGCGGGAGAGGTCAAACACACAGCGTCTTCGCACCTCGCTGCTTTAAGATCTAAGTCCTGTACCGTGAATTCAGAGAGACCATCACCTGTGTCTCCAGAAAGTTCACCCTAAAAGGATGAACCTCAGCGGTCTGCAGCAAAATGTAGGAGGATCCTTGCCTTTGGACAATCTGCCTAAAGCCATCGCACATGATGACATTCTGGCTCTACCGGTAATGCACCGAAACGCCGCTACACTCTGTGGAAAGCTAGAAACTGGTGGGGGGTGTAGCATCCCATTCAGAGATGGGACACGCTCTGGACTCTTTCAGGCAGCTAGGGTCATATCAGATTCCCAAGTGGAATTCTCCTTTGCTTTCACCAGTAAAACAATTATCTCCTGATGGAAGATCACTTCATCTTTCCTTGCAATGGATGAAGTCCTTCCAACTGTCCAAGCAGGCATGCAGTGAAACCTGAATCATTTGAAAATGGCTAGGGGACAGGTGGAGTTCCAGGAGCTTTATCCTCCCAGTCTACACACTACCCGAGCCTGATTTTCACCACTGCTGGCAGACAAAAAAAAATATTTTCCTTCTCCCCTTTTCCTTAGATTCAGCAGCAAGCCCCCACGTTGCTAACTGGGGAAATTTCCTGCCCATGTTGGAGATGCCAAAAGCTGGGCAGATGTCTCTGTTTCTGGACTAGAGGTGATGCCCCGGTGCTATAGTTGCTGAGCATTTCAGTCCTTAACCGGGTGATTTTGGTTACACCTCTAAGGAAGGCCAGTTTGAAGAAACACCCCGCTCTGTCTGGGATGCCCGAGGCATGGACACGTGCTATGGGAGTGCTTACACCCACCTGCAAGCTCTCTTTCAAGACCATATCAGTGGTGATTTTGGGCAGCAGCAACATCACAAGCCACCCTAGTTAAACTCTCCTGTAAGGACTAATTTCACCATCCCCTGGATTTGGCTCCCTGCTCTCCCTCCCTCCCTCCCTCCCTCTCTCCCTCTCTCTCTCCCACACCGCTTCTCCCCCCAGAAATTT
>VZTU01003494.1:275-33701 GCA_013400835.1 Zapornia atra | reverse complement strand
GATGCAGCCCAGGACACAGTTGCCTTTATGGGTCGTAAATGTGCATTGCAATCTCATGTTGAGCTTTTCATTCACCAACATAACCAAGTCCTTCTCCTCAGGCTTGCTCTCAATCCTTTCTCAGACCAGCCTGTAGTTGCATTTGGGACTGCACTGACTCACCTGCAGGACCTTGTACTTGGCCTTGTTCATGCAGTTTGCATGGGCCCATCTCTCAAGCCTGTCAAGGTCCTTCTTGATGGCATCCCTTCCCTCCAGCATGTTGACCCAACCACACAGCTTGGTGTCATCAGCAAACTTGCTGAGGGTGCACTTGGTCCTACTGTCCATGTCTTTGACAAAGGTGTTAAATAGTGCTGGTCCCAGAACTGACTTTTGAAGAACTGTCACTGGTCTCAATTTGGACATTGAGCTGTTGACCACAGCTCCTTGAGTGCAACTGTCCAACTAATTCCTTATCCACCAAGTGACCCATCTGTCATCTCTCCAATTTAGAGACAAGGACATCATGAGGGACAGTGTCAAATGCTTTGCACAAGTCCAGGTAAATGACATCAGTTGCTCTTCCCTTATCCACCAATGCTGAAGCCCTGTCATAGAATGCCACCAAATTTGTTAAGCATGATTTGAAGTCATGCTGCCTGTTACTAAACAGCTCCTTATTTTCCATGTGCCTGAGCATATTTTCCAGGAGGATCTGATTTATGATCTAGCCAGATACAGAGGTGACCCTAATTGTTCTGTAGTTCCCTGGATCTTCCATTTTTTTTCATTTTTAGAAATTGGGGTTATGTTTCCCCTTTTCCAGTCAGTGGGATCTTCACCAGACTGCCACAGCTTCTCAAATATGATGAAGAGTGTCTTAGCAACATCATCTGCCAGTTTCCTCATCACCTGTGGATGTGTCTCATCAGATCCCATGGACTTGTGCACCTTCAGGTTCCTTAGGTGTTCTCAAACCTGATCTTCTCCTACAGTGGGCAGGTTTCAGTCTCCCAGTCCCTGCCTTTGCCTTCTGTGACTTGGGCAGTGTGGCATCTTGCTGGTGAAGACTGAGGCAAAAATATTTATTGAACACCTCAGCCTTCTCCATGTCTCCCATATCATTCCAGCGGGGGTCCACATCTTCCCTTTTGTCGCCCATGTACCTATAGAAATGTTTCTTGTTGCCCTTGACACCCCTGGCCAGATTTATTTCTATCAGGGCTTTAGGTTTCCTGACCTGATCCCTGGCTGCTTCAACAGTTTATCTATTCCTCCCAGGCTACCTGTCCTTGCTTCCACCCTCTGTAGGCTTCCTTTTTTGTGTCTGAGTTTGCCCAGGAGTTCCTTGTTTATCCATGCAGGCCTTTTGGTATTTTAGCTTGATTTCCTTTGTTGGCATGTATCATTCCTGAGCTTGAAGGAGATGATTGTCACATACTAGCCAGTCTTCCCTCCAGGGCTTTATTCCATGGTACTCTTACCAAGCAGGTCCCTGAGAAGGCCAAAGTCTGCTCTCCTGAAACCTGGAGTTCGCTCTGTGTTCCCCTCACTGAGCATCTTGAAGCCTACCATTTCATGGCCACTGCAGCCAAGGCTGTCCTTGAGCCTCACATTCCCCACCAGCCCCTCCTTGTTTGTGAGAACAAGGTCCAGCAGGACATCTCTCCATGTTGGCTACTCTATCTCTTGGAGAAGGATGTTATAATCAATGCATTCCAGGAAATTCCTGGATGGCTTATGCCCTGCTGTGCTGTCCCTCCAACAGATGTCAGGATGATTGAAGTCCCCCATGAGGACCTGGGCTTTCTGAATGTGAGGCTGATCCTACCTATCTATAGGGAGCCTCATACACTCTGTCTCCCTGGTCCAGTGGCCTCTGGCAGACCCCCCCTTTAGTATGACTTCTCCCTGCACTCCCTTTAATTCTGACCCATAAGCTCTAAGTCAGCAACTCACCCATCCCCAGATGGAGCTCCATGCACTCCAGGTGGTCACTGACATACAGGGTGACACGACTACTTGTCTCCCCTGTCTGTATCCTTCCATTCCAACACACCAGTCATAGGCATCACCCCAGCCTGTCTGTGAAGCCAGTGAAATCACAGCCCCGCAGGCACGCACACATCTCCCCTCTTGTTTATTCCCCATGCTGCCTGCATTTGCACAGAGACATTTGAGTTGGGCCCAGATGAAGCTGGCTGACTGGCTGCAATGGCTGGAATTCCTTTGATGTATTTCACCAGTGCTTCCCTGTTGGCTCCTGTTACCTCATGACTCCCTGGCTCATCTCTGTAAAATGTACCTCACCGTATCCAGCATGTCTGAGCAACAGGGAGAGGGACCTCAGTAGCCCTCCATCCCTCCAACCTTGGCCTGTCATCTCACACCTTGTCTCAGGCAAACTGATTATTCGCCCTGCCCCTTCAAGCCTAGTTTAAAGCTCTGACAATCAGTCCGGCTAGCTCCTGACCAAAGACCCACTTTCCCTTGGAGAAAGGTGAATCCCATCGGGTGCCAGCAAGTGTGGTGCTGTGTAGGTCATTCCACTATAGAAAAACACAGATGTGTGGCAGTGATGGACTCACTGTATAAATTAAAATATATAATATTTGTTATTACTATATATTAAAATATATGTACATATATTGTTTATTTTATTGACAGGGACATGCTATGCAGGGAATTATGCCCTTATCTCAAACAGCACATTACGTATTTTTTCTGTTTCTTTTAACTATTGGCTTTACTGTCCATCGTGCTGTCCTAATCTGGCATAAAAGAGTTTTAACAGTTCTGTAGGAGAAGTTACTAAAATCTTTTCTTTTTCTTTGGGGGTAGAGGGAAGTAACTTCATATGACACTAGGGAATATCTCTTCTTCCCACCTTTCCTTTTTACAGTGCCACCAGCATCCTCATGCAGCTTCAGGCTCTTATTCTGCTCAGTGCTTCTCAAAGTTATCATCAGATAAGATATCATCTGCTCTAAGAATCTAAGCAGGGGAAACAACTATCACTGCAGGGCTGAAGAAACAGAAACACAAACTGAGGAGAGTTAATCATAGCCAGATTAGTGGCAGATCTAAGAATACCGTTCTGCTATTCCCGTGTCCCTTTGGTGCTCTTTACCAGCATCTCTCTGCTGCGGGGAAGCCCGTACAGCATCTTTTCAAACCAGAGAAATACTCTTGTGGTTGCAATCCCAACTTTGTGGGCTTGTGCCGCAATGGAGTTACAAGCAGCACCAGCAGCTATTTGGTTGTCATGAGAAACTGAATCCTCAGCGTCGTGGGCGTATCACACTGGCAATTCAGGTTGAAATGGCTCCTTTGGAAATACACCCTGACTGACACGTCGCTTAATTCTGCTGTGTGCTTGTCTGCCTTCATTCTGCTCTTACCTCTCTCCTCCTGCTCCACCATTCCCTGTGCACAGCCCAGGAATGTTTCGCTGCCATCGGGAAGCGAAGGCGCTGTGCTGGCTCTCTGCAGCCTCGGCTCGGCATTGGTGGTGTTTATTACTGAATCACACTGCACTGCTTGGGAGCCAGGGTTTTTCTTTAATTAAAACCGATAGGAATCTCAAACATAGGGCCCTCTTCCTGCAGGAATGAATGCAGGGGCGGCAATCTGACGGGCCTGGGCAGAATCAAACCCTGCTATTTTGCTCAAGCTGTTTATAAATGCCTAGACAGACAGGTCCCCAGTGGGACAACTAGGCTGTCTTCCCTGTCCCAAGGCATGATCAGCATTCCTGTTTGTTTCACTCAGCATTCCTGCGTGGTTGGGCTTTGGTTTTTAAATTTTTAATCTGTCAACTAAATTTGATTTTTTTTTTTTTACGTGGAATTTTACAGTCAGTTTTTGCCAGATGGAGAAATTTTATTATTCATTGCTACGGTAGTGTTCGACAAAGAGTAGATGCTGGGTGGATGTGTGTGTGTGTATTTGGGGGGGTGGGGGGTGTTAGCCGCACACAGCTAGTTGCCCTCTGCAGTGCAAAAATTTATCTCCCAACATTAACATGATTTGTTTGACTCCTGCTAAGGCCACAATCAAAAAGATTGTGCCAGTAGCGCAGAACGTACTGGAGTTCAAGACCCAGCACCTCTGCTAATGGAAATGAGTACTAAGAAGCTGCTGTTCCTTATGCCAGCAGAGGATGTTGCCTTAGGTTTTAGCGTGTTTGTTTTTCCAGAAATTGTCACAAAGACACTGGTTTTGTTTTAACTAGACAGAAAGCTGGGCCAGAGTTCTGTCTGCAGATCGTAGTGCTGCAAAGTGGAAGAAGTCCGTCTGCGCCAGCACAATGTGAGCATATCTCCGAGGTGAGCTAGTTGATTACACAAGGGACGGGGACCGGCTGCCAGCTGTCCCGGCTGGAGAACAGCTCTGGGCAGCAGCGAGGGAGAATGTGCCGAGAGAGAGTCAGATGTCCAGCACGGGGATTAGCAGAACTCTGGTTTTGAGGATCATAACATATGAGTCGGCTTTTACATGTAATCTCCTTCTGCATGCTCCATAATAAAGTGCCTCAGTACCGGCGCAGTGGATGATAGTCTTGTATCTGTTCTGTAATCGCTAAGAAATCCATCAACCTCTTTTCAATGAGTTCCTACAGGGAAAGGAACTTCTGAGCAGTTAGAACTTCTGAGATCTGGCCTGTTAAGTCGTAATGATGAAAAACACTACAGAAATAGAGAGGTTTTTAAAGCTGCGATTCTCATTGTGCCTAGAGCATAGCTATGTAAAAACACCAGGCAAAAGGTGGAAGGAAGGTAAATTGGTCCAAATTAGGCCCATTGGGTGGTTTTTTTATGCGGTGTGATTTGTGGAGCCTGTGTGTGCCTTATGGATGCTATGCAGCTTGGCCTGGAAGGTGTGCAGGGCGCCAGGGTGCAAAGGGCACATGGGTTCCTGCAGTGAAGGGCCTGCTTTCTTAGTTGTCTTTCAAAAGGGAAACATCCACCTGAGGGACTTCCAGCACTACCACTAGCTCATCTAAGCTACTATATTTAATTTGTATCTGGAGTTTGTACCTATAAATGTTGGTTGACTGCCGACTGAATATGAGCCAGCAGTGTGCCCAGGTGGCCAGGAAGGCAAATGTCATCTTGGCTTGTATCAAAAATAGTGTGGCCAGTAGGTCTGGGGAGGTGATTGTGCCCCTGTACTCAGCATTGGTGAGGCTGCACCTCATATTCTGGGCTCCTCATCATAAGAAGGACTTTGAGGTCCTCAAGGGTGTCCTCACACAAGGGTGCCCTTGAGGGCAACCAAGGTCTGGTGAAGGGGCTGGAGGGCAAATCCTATGAAGAGCAGCTGAGGGAGCTGGAGCTGTTTAGCCTGGAGAAGAGGAGGCTGAGGGGAGACCTTATCACCACCTACAACTACCTGAAGGGAGGTTGTAGAGAGGTGGGCGATGGTCTCTTCAGCCAGGTGACGGGAGACAGGACAAGGGGAAATGGCACAAAGCCATTGGACAGGTCAAGGTCAGATTAGATGTTAGGAAAAAGGTCAAGATTAGATGTTAGGAAAAGGACAATGTCAGATTAGATGTTAGGAAAAAGGTTTTATTGAAAGAGTTTTTGGGGCCTGGAGCAGGCTGCCCAGGGAGGGGGTTGAGTCACCTTCCCTGGATGTGTTTAAAAAAAGGGTAGATGAGATACTTAGGGATATGGTTTAGCATAGGACAGGAATGGTTGGATTCAATGATAGTAAAGGTCTTTTCCAGCCTTGTGACTCTATGATTCTGTGAAATAGGATCAAATATGCCTGTGCCTATTGTTAATTGATTGCAGGCTTGCAGATGCTGCTGTTGTAGCATGTAGCAAAAAGAGTCTTTGCCCCAAAACATTACAATTTTAAAAGTATTTTTCATAGATGCATTGTAAAACTACAAGAAACAACTCCTTTTAGCAAACCAGGTGCCTTTACTTGAGCATGTGTGTGTCTGGTGCTTGACACAAGGCTTGTATTGCCTTGCTGTTTTCCTAGGGCTATTCTCATTGACAGTTATTAAAAAATTCCAAGATCCTGTGCCACATATTAGTACCATGAGGACCACTGCAACTGTGATGACCAACTAGTGATGTGTCAAGGTGATCAGGAGCAGAAGAAGCCTTGAACATGTTTTGAAAAGAGAGTTTGCTTAAGGGAAAATAACACCTTGAGATTTGAGTAAGGAAAAAATTTTAAACCAGGAAAATAAAATAACCTTGGAAAAAGCATCTGGATATTAGACAGTTATTCAGAGCTCATAATACACTGTGGTACTGTATGTGGCTCACTCAGTAGCTAAAATTAGGTGATTATGTAATGAGACCACAGCGTACAACTGAATAGCTACTGTATTGGGTTAATGATGTCACTCATCTTTATTGAGTCTTTAGCTATTCTATGGCTTGGCTGGGGGGCACCATGAATTCAGGAGTCATGAAATCATAGCCAAGTTAAACTTTCATGAAGTAAACACAACAGAAAGGGAAAGCAAAACAACTCCCAACCAAAGGTCTTCTGGTGTGACTCCCAGGTGATGTTGCCGCCAGCTGTTATTCCCTGTAAACCTTCAGAAAAGCATGTTCATAGCTTTAAAACCCATGATAAATGAAACACTATGATGAATCTATCAGTTTACAATTGGTTTGCAGAGATCAGATGAGCTATTGATTTTGGCATTTTGATTGTTGACTATGAAATTGGCTCTGTTTGCACTGAGGTCCCATTGCTAAGACAATTTATGAATTCTGTATACACTGTTGATGGATGTAAATAAATAAATTTATACATCTATCCATAAATAAATGTATGCCAAAGGTACATAATTTAAATTAAATTCTTTACATCAAAAGTTAAATTTAATCCACACACAGTAATAGCCTTAGTTTTCAAACCAGATGCAATCCAAATCCAAACTGAATGTCCCATCATATTTTTCATAAAAGTGTTTTAATTGCTCAGCTATGTTGCATGCTGTAGCTTTTTCACTCCTGGCAGTGGTGTATATATGCCATATATTTCTCCACCTAGTTGCTCAGTCTTTTTCTAAGTAGTTTTCTAAGTAGTTGCCAATTTTCTATCAGGGAGGACGAAGGAGGACCATCAAGTAAAGGTGTGGATGCAGAGGCAGCCAGATTGGTTTCCTCAAAGTTTGTGTGGCTAAGCAGCTCAGAGTCATGTCAGCAGTGCTCACTGTCATGGCTCTGGTGCCTTCATCTGAAACATCCCTGTTCAGATGAGCTTTGGGGCTGCCCGCTGAAGTTTCTCAATGGGTTTTCTTTCCCAGTGGCCTTGAGTGCTGGTATCACAGGCCCTGGCAGACAAAGCCTCTACAAGGAAGAAACTTGGAAGTAAATGAAAGCCTATTTATTTCTCAGAAGGTGCCCAGAACTTGGTGATGAGTGCTGAGGGTCCTTGCTGGCAGTGGGGCATCAATGGTGGCCACATTTTGCAGCCCTGGCAGTGCTCTCTGAGCACCCGTGCTGGCCATGGGCAGAGCTCTGTTCTTCCAGAGCAGAAAGCAAAGGCAGTGTTTGGAAACTTGCTCTTTTCCTAGATATCTACGCCCTCTTTGAAGTAACTGTTCTCATGCATTTCCTGACAAGGGTCCCCTGGGCCCCTACACTCTTTTTTCACTCCCTTCTTTTGTAATCCAGAAAGCTGCCTGCTTTGGGAAAGTTTGCCTGGGATCGCACTGTACCCATTTGTTTGCAATGAATGAGAAGCATTTTTCATTTTCTCTGAATTATTGTTGCCAGATACCATGTGTACACATGTTGCAGGCCATCTTGCAGAGGGAGCTGGCAAATCTGCAAAGCTGATGCGCGCAGCTCCAGCAACTGAAATGGGTTCCTCTCAGCCAGACCCCTGCTGAGGTCAGGAAACACACATTTATTGCTCTGTGTGAGATTTCAAAAGGAGGGTTTTCTTCAGATGGATTGAAATAGCGATGTTGCAGTCCAGCCTCCCAGATCCAAGCACCTTTCTGCTTTCTCCTTGCACTCCCATCTGGCTGATTTGCTGAGCAGTTTCAGCAGCTCTCAGCAGCACTGGCAGCCAGAGCAAGAGACAGGCTTCTGGGAAATTTGGAATGTGTATGGTTGATGAGATTAAAACTGTGAATTAATGCAGCATTAGGACTCCCTTTTCAAGTTATTTCACTCCCCTTAAACTGATTATGTGGAAGCTTTTACTGTCTTCTGCTGTCTTCAGAAGTGTGGTTCTGTAGTAGTCAGCTATCAGAAAGGAGAGGCTTTCTTCTTTGTTTTTTTTCCTTCTCTCCATGTCCCAGAGAGTGTGAATATGTATGCCTTGAGAGCATCCCAGCAGATGACTGATTACAGACTGGCCAGGATGGACACAATCTACTTGCAGATCAGAAGTGAAGTGTCAGGTTCAGGTGGCTAAGGATTTCTCTCAAAACCTGGTGTAGGATATTTCATCTCTGCAATGCCGGGATGATTTGTTTCTGTTTTGCCATACAGCCTAAAGTTCTGTGTGAGATCAGCAGGAGAGATGAGCTGAGCTCCCTTTATTGCTTACCATGGGGAGTGTTGGCTGAATGGATGAGTTATCACAAAAAGTTTCCATTTTGCTGAGCTGACTTCTGGTGGAGAAGCAAACTGCTGAGCTTGAAAAAGCCTAGGAAAACAGTCAATCTTTACTGTTCTTCTTAAAATATTTGTACGTGGAAATACAAAGAGGTCCAAGAAGCAGACTATTTGCTTGGTTCCTCTTGCTAAACAGCTGTCTGCCTAAATCCCTGTAGATCTAAATGAGACTGGTAACCACTGAAGCAGTACCTCTCCTGTCCGATCATTGCGTGATCTTCCTTGGACTGGGCTCAGAGGACTTGCTTTACCTTGGTCAGAGCTGAAGTGGTCAGGTAGTTGGACTTGATGATCATTGTAGGCCCCTTTCAACTTAAATATTCTAGTCTAGCCTAGCCTATTCCTTCGTGTGAACCCAGACAGCCCCACAGCATTGGTAAATCCTGTGCACAATGGAGACCACTACACATCTACATACCACCAGTTTGCACTGCTGTGCTGCTGGTAGCAGACTTCTCTTGGATGTGAATGTGGGCAGCTGCCTGTATTTCTCCATTGCATTGGCCTTGCTGCCCATGGTCACAGTGTCTGTGCCCAGGGAGGGTGGCAGAGTCCGGGCACGGAGAGCACAAACCCAGTGCTGTGGGCTGAGCACGTGCACGTGGCTCCTGGCTCTGTGCTACTGAGTGGCACAGGAAAGGGGTTTTCCATGGGGCACCTGAAAAAAGGCAAAATCAGTACACACAGTGAGTTGTCACTGATGCTTGTGGTTCTTGGATGGGGAAGGACATAAAGATCAAGACATCAGCTGGGCCATTTCTAGCATGTGAGCAATTATTGAGCCAAAGCACTAAAAAGTGAAAAAGAGATCCTGTTTTTAAAATATGCTATTTCTTGGGGAAAAACTGCCATAAATGTCATCAACAGGATAGAGAAAGGAAAGGCAACCGTACCAAATGATGAGTGGGACTAGGGGGGAATGTGTGTTACAGAAAGCAGGTCTCTCTCTCATAAGAAACAATGCTTGACAGTTTGAGAAGAGCTGACAATAAAACACATGATTAAATGAGCGCCAGAGAGCAGACTCAGCCATAAAAATATACATTTAGTGGCTGTCCTAGCTAAGCCATAGCAGTATTTATTGGGTTATAACACTGGAAGAGGTGAATAAACATGACTGAGACCATGCGGGCTCAGAGGGATTACCTCTGTTTTTAAGAGAGGCTTTACCATATTTGCTCAAAAATCTTCACACTGTGTAATTTTAAAGTACAGTTCTGAGTCTGTAGTTAGTGTCAAAGAAGGTAGAGGAGGTATATGGTTTCTCACGAGACAGGTAAATTAACCACAGTAAAATAACTTTTAAGGAACTTTTTTGTCCTAAATACAATAGTGTTGCTGTAGCCTCTCATTCTGAGAGCTCCTGCTTTCCATTTATCCTTCAGGTAGCGGAGATGGGGTACCCACTTTAGCCTGTGCATTATTACACCTTGCACAGAAACGTGTGTCATGTATGAAAACATCCTGTCATCACTAATATCACATAGGAACAATCCATGTGAAAGTTTTATATATTAAATACATCCGGTATCACACCCATTCTAAATAGACAAAGGTTTAAAGGGATTTAAAACTACCTCCTCAGAGAAGGTACCCAAAGAGATACTATGACAGAGAGGTGCTTCACTGGTTCATATTAGTGCATAATATACAGACTCACAGTGAAATATAAACCTTTGTCTCAGTAGCACTGAGGGTTACTTGCATTGCCCTATAATAGTCACCACTAAGAAATCAGTGTAAGGTGTTACCAAGCCTTTCTTAATAGATTAATGGAATAAATTACGAGGTCTTGGTGACCATTTTTAAACTAGAATCAGAAAGGGGGGTTTCCGTATTCCTTGCAGAAATGTTTTATTATGGCTGATTTTCTCTGGGTTTTGAAATGCAATTCCCACTTGCTGCTGAAATTAAAACAGGTATACTTGATAGGAGAAGATTTGCTGTTAGCAGAATCTGACCTCCTGGATGAACAACAGAAAAAAAAAGCTGCTGAACTTTCTTCAGCTCCTCCCAAACATCTGCCCCTTAGGTCATCTTCAGTTTGTCATCAGGGTAGGTACGCTGTCCACCAGAGAGCTGCAGAAACTTTCTCTTTTGGATACATTTTTGAATTCACCTGCTTGTTTCCTGGCCTGACAGAAGGCTTTTCATTGATCAGTACAGCCTGGGCAGGAGGATAGGGGGAGGAGCCTGTGTACATTCTGGGTTCTCCCTGAACCCCTTGAGTGCAGCAGCACTTGGTCACCACTGCTTGTGCTTGGGCTACTGCCATATCCCTTCCTCTAGTAATTACTGTTCTCAAGAAGGGCCAATTCATGTCTATGATCCTAAGGCAGCCTTCTGGGTAGCTCCCAGAAGATGAGATTCCTTTAACTTTCTGTGAACAAGATGACTTGTTCCTAAGTCAGATGGGTGCCTCAGACCTGGAGACATGGATTCTCCAGACCTTGACAGCTCTGTAAAGTGGGTATCTACTGGTACCACACAGTGGCCCACCCCTGGGACAATGTCTTCTGGTTCCACAGCAACAAAGTGGTTTCACACCAGTAAAACGAGATCTTATTTTGGCAGCAGTATCTTGTAGACACCGACACCTTTGGAATTTGTCGGGTTCAGGCCTGGTACTTAGAAAAAAGTTTGGTGCTAAAATGAAGGTGATTCCCAAAAGGATGCAGCATGTTGCTGCTGAAGTTGTGACTCTCAGGAGTTCCCCATACAACACTTGAAAGGAATTATTTGAAATAAAACAGACAAAAGAAGAGAAAATATCAACATGCCTCTGTGGAAATCCAAGGTTTGCTCCCATCCCGTGTCCTGGTCAGAGCTCCTTCCCTTCAAGAGGAATGTGGTCCAATTGGAAGAGAGAGAGAAGACAAGAGAGAGAAGACATGGATGGTGAGAGATGTGAAGACTCCTCAGACTGGACAGAGCCATGTGGATCACAAAGCTGGAGGAGGACTGGCCACTCATCAGGACACAGGAATGGGTGGGCAATCGATGAACTGGAGGTTTAGTGTTTAGTGTCAGCAGAGAAGTGCTTGCTTGCATTGCAGGGGATTGAATTGCCCTGGAGTGCAGAGGAGCCCGACAGAATAAATTCACAGAAGAGATGTTGGGTGCCTTCCCAGGGAGACAGACCTTCCAAGGCTTGTTGGACACCGATAAAATATCTGACTCAGAAAGTTCCTGAACTGCAAATTGTTGGAGCTGGGGTGGGTTTTCCAGGGAAAGTACCACACACAATTTGCCTTTTTATTCTATTCTTTCCTTTCCCAGATGAGGGCCACTACCAAAGACAGGGTCTTGGGAGATCTTCATCCTTGGTCTGTGCAGCCACTCTTACCCCAGAGGACCTGCCCCATCCTGCAGGAAAGGAGTTTCTTTTTTTTCAAAATTCTGAGTTATCTGAACTTGATCTCTAAACTGTTGGGTTATTTTAAGTAAATTTTCATCTCCATAATAAAACTTCTATTAAAAACAATACCGAATGCTAACAAGGAGTGCTTGTTGACCCCTGTTTGTATCTCAGAGGGGAATGATTTTAAACTGATACAAGGGAACATTTGGACATGTTTACAGCATCTGAAATGCCAGAGATTAATGTGGGAGACAGTTAAGGAAGAGAAAGCTGTGGGAAAGCACCAATGGAGAGGGAGAAAGAAGGGGAAATTAGCAACATGGTAAGAGCACAGCGAAATGTCTTGAAGCTCTGGACATGGGACATAGGAAATAATTAAGAGGGATTTGCTAGCAGGGTCCAGACTCTGCATTTGTATGTGAATATTGCCAGGAAAATTATCAGCTTTTACACACTTAATTGTGCTCTTGTGAAACTGGAATAACTCCATGACAGTCAATAGAGCTGCTCTGGTGAGCATGTCAGTGGCTTTAGATCTCCTAGGGCTGTTTGGGGATGAAGTGTTCAGGGCTGGGCCAGGGACTGCTGCCTGTTATCTTTCCTGGGGTGACATTCCTCATCCAATGTGCTGGCAGACTGGAACCCAGAGGCTTGAGAGCACTGGGAGAAAACCTGCACCTGCATCCCAGGGCAGGGATTGCTATAAAAAAACAGAGAAGTTGCACACAGCAGCTCAGCCCTGTGAGTACAGCAGCCCTTGCAAACCCTTAAAAAGCCCATCATGTTCTTTGCCCATTTCTTCAGCTGCAAAGCAGAAAGATTTCCATACTTGTCAGTGACCCTTCTGGGGAAAAGTGAGCAAAATGCTGTAGTTTCTGTGAAAATGCCAATGGTGAGTGAAGACATCCCAATGCCAACCTCGAGTACTGCTGCTCGGTGCCTGCCCAAGGAAACTTCCTGGCATCAGTCAGATCTGAGCACCACATTTCCCTTGCTGGCTGTCGTGCTGTGGATTGTCTGAAAGCAACTGGGTCTAATACTGCTAGAATATATGGTTTGTTTAGCTACGTTTATTGACCCGAGAATATACCTCCTGCATAATTTATTGTGCAGTCAGTAGTTCAGTCCTGTGATTTTGCTACAGAAAATCTTCGAGCCAGTGGGAAATTTCGCCAGGGTGAGGAGTGCAGGCCTGGCCTCTGCTTCGCCTTTTTTCTTTTCCATTGCAACACAATTAACCTTTCATTAGAAGAGCTCTGTTCCAAATAAGCAAACTTCTCAATGTGTATTACTGAGCCATTTCAAGCTGTCTTTTCTTTGGAACAAAACATCTCTGTTCCAGCCATGCATGACATTTGAAGACCTATTTATACAATGTGTCAGCTCCATTTGTTTTCTTCATCCTGATATTTTCCTCTGTATTTTTGGTTAGCCATCCAGATTGCAAGGAGCAAGGCTGCTGCTGGTTCCCTCCTGCACTGTGCCAGACTGAGGCACTGGCTGCCTTTGGCCTTTCTCCCCCTTTGCGGGCAGAGGTGAAACAATGCAAGACCAAACACAGTTTTGCCTACTTCATGCTCTCCACACTGAGACCAGTGCCACTAGACAGCTGTGGGATGGACACAGATTTGGGGTAGAAGATCAGAGACTGATCTTCAGAGCACCTCACAGTGGTGTTCCATGTTGACTCTCCAGCTCCAGAGAATCACCATCTCTGCTGGATGTGAAGCTGCAGATCACTTTCGTGCCAAATACTTCATGTGTGCCATATTCAACCAGGCTGCAGTCAGGAGCGTTTGTGTGTGGTAGATGGGCTTCTGCTACCGAGGAGGGGAGGTGGTGGTGTGGAAGGAGGAATGCCTTCAATACCGTGTGCTGCAAAAGCAGTGCTTGCGAGCTTTGCTTTGCATCCCAGCTGCTGGGCTAGAGCTGCGTGCATGGCCTCGCTTGGCACAAATGAAACCAAGGCATCCATATGCTGTACATTAAGAGTGTTTGATCTCTGGCTCACTGGCTCACTGCTCAGATGGTCCCTCTTCCATGCTGTAGCAGTTCTGAGGAGCACAGAGCCCTGTGTCAAAACCTGTAAGCCTGCAGGCATTTATTGGCTCTGTAATGGGAACTGCAGCACTTGAAACAGTTGAGGAAATGTGCTGGTCACAGCCACAAAACCTGCCCTCATCTTTTCCATGATGGTGGCAGAAAAGAAAGTTCCTCAAGTTGTATTTTCCTATTTAAAGGCGAAGGGAAAAGGACTGCCAAAGTGGATGGAATTTAGTCCAACTGATGTAATGCCTGGGTTAGCAGAACGCAGATCTTCTCCAAGTGGCCATGCACAGTCAAGGCCTCCCCCAAGCCTCTGCAGCCCTGCATGGGCAAGGGGCAGCCTGGGTAGCGCCAGGCGTCAAGCCTGCCACTGGGTTGATTTCTGTGTCACCGATTACCATGAGTAATGTACTGAAGGAGCCCATAAATGTTCAGAAGCTTCAGGCATCTCTGATCAACAGTAAATACCCTGGAGAGGGTAGGAGAGGAAAGCTCCATGGCGTAGATGACTTGCTAGTTCTTCATTGCCCCACGTGGGTCAGGAACCAGGCAATACCCTACCTTGGAAGCAGTACAATGGGGAACAAGAGGCAGAAACAATCAGGTAACAATAGAAATGAGTTTTATTTTGTAAAAAGTTATAAAATGAATATTGTACAAAAATAAAGTCTGTAGCGAACTTTGGTTGATTAACACAAATGACTGAGACATAAATTGCAGGTGAAGTAAAAAACTCCAGAGAAGCACACTCCTGTCTTCAGTGAGGTCTAAGAAAAAAAAAAAAATCACGAACTTTACCCTTTTGTGTTTTGAACATAGTGATTTGCTTTGTTTGCAGCTTCTGGTGGCAACCTTTCAGAAACTGGGGCAAATGAAAGCACAGCTCTGAGTGCTGTGCCTGGTCAATCGCCCAGCAGTGCAGCTGACTCTCAGCTTAACAGGTCTTTACTGCCCAAATCATGCCAATGCTGGTGGTGGCATCAGCTGTACCACCCCTGCCCAGCATGAAGTATCCCCATGGCAGTGTGCAAATGAAAGCACAGCTCTGAGTGCTGTGCCTGGTCAATCGCCCAGCAGTGCAGCTGACTCTCAGCTTAACAGGTCTTTACTGCCCAAATCATGCCAATGCTGGTGGTGGCATCAGCTGTACCACCCCTGCCCAGCATGAAGTATCCCCATGGCAGTGTGCAAATGAAAGCACAGCTCTGAGTGCTGTGCCTGGTCAATCGCCCAGCAGTGCAGCTGACTCTCAGCTTAACAGGTCTTTACTGCCCAAATCATGCCAATGCTGGTGGTGGCATCAGCTGTACCACCCCTGCCCAGCATGAAGTATCCCCATAGCAGTGTGAGAACAGACCTGTGGGCGGACTCTGGGCTGCCTTCTGTCCACCCAGGAAAGCAGCAGAGATCAGGGCTGAATTACATTTCGTACACCTGGTACACCTTTCTATGCCTGTTCTGGAATTTTTTGACCTCTAGACCCTTCTTCTGTGGTACCCCGAGGGGCCCAGGGCAAAATGAGTATGGAGAGCCATTGCATGCATGAGATAAAAGGTCAGACCATCGTTTTTTGGTTTTCAGTAGGGATTTTTTTTTCCTTTTTCTTCCTGTTGTTTTTGTGGGAGTTGATGCTTCACTGGTTGTCAGGTATGTCTAGTGGCCTGCATTGCTGCTCCTCCAGGAAAAAAGTCTCCAGAACGAGAGCTTGCATTAGCGGTCAGGTACAAATGCTTTAGCTGTACAACCTCCCTCACCCTAAGGAAACTCAGACTGTTCTGCTGTGTGGATGTGATCCTGTAACGTTTCAGCAAATTATACAAAACACTTTGGTTATTTAACACAATTGTTTACCTTCAGGCTATATTAAATCCAGGGCTAACTAGTAAGAGGGATTTAACCTCTTCTATACGGAAATACGGAAGGAAAAGCTTAAATAAATATAACAAGAAATTATAAGGCTAAATGTGACTATTTTCCATTTGTCAATAGTTATATGAGGTCAGTTGGCAAAAAGTGTGAGAAAAAAATGTGTCTACATTTAAAATATGACTAGAATTAGTTTTTCTAACAAATTGCTAATGTTGAGCCAAGTCCTGCAGCCCTCACTCATCCACAGCTACCGCTCCTCCTGCGCATGTATGACTGCAGTAATTTTCAAAAGCATTAATGAACAGGAGGAAGGGCTGCAGACTTTGGCATTACATTTTGTGAACATAATCAGGATTTTGTTTAAAAGAAAAAAAGGTAAAGTAAGTGATTTTTTGCATTCAAGTTAACACTTTCAATCAAAAGCATGGACCGTTGTTCCCAACTTCATTGTCTCTCTGTATCTTCCAAGCACCTTCTACTTTGGCACCTTTGAAAAGAAACTTTAATAAATAAGGAAAGGAGACTCATTACTAACTGTAATAAATAATAATAACTTAATCTCAATAAATATCTTCTGTATATTTATGTCTCTGGATGGATGCATTGCATCAAGTAGTCTCTGCTCACTCACAATGACCAAATAGATATGTAGTTACGCAAGTGACGTTAGTCCTTTGTAAACCAAAAGAAACACGTTTTGTGTAGACCGGGCTTGTTATTTCTTTTACTATACTAGGAAGATGTGCTTAAAAACTCAACTTGTTTTCATATGTAGCAGAAGAATGAAATCCTACAATCGTTTTGAAGAAAGACAAGGTGGAAATAACCAAACTTAACCAGTAAGTGGAAGGTTTGCTTTGTATCAATAGCGGCCCTAGAGAACTTGAGCCTGTGAATTTTGATATTTGCATGGTATCATTTTACTTATGAGGTTAATCTTATTATAGCTTACAAGTTGTCCTAAGTGCCTAGAAACCGCCCTCCAACGAGCAGTAGCGCAACATGTCTTTCAGTAAAGCTGAGGGTGCAGGGGATGAGTAAGGTACTCCTAAGTTACTTCTCAGCTAAGCTTCCTGGCACAGATGGTATAACTACAACACAGCGTGGTATGGCAGGGTTGTGTTTTTAAGCACATTCCTCATGGATCCGAGTCTCACTGACAGCAGACTGCGTCAAGCGGGAAAGGGAGCGCGCACGCCATCCAGCTGCTGGCATCTCCACCTGAGCTTTATTTCCTTTCCCGTTGGATGTCAAAAGCTTCCATCCTCCTACGGCACCTGGCACCCCTCCCATGCCCCGAGCTCTCATGACCCCTCATTCTGCGTTCTTGGTCCTCTTTTTTTCTGAGCAGGCGCTTCCCCGGGAACCTTGGTCCCTCTCTTTGCATTGTAGCAGGAATGCAAAACTGGCGCTGCCTCTGGCACGCAGCCGTCAGACGCATCCACACCTCTTTGCGGAATGTTTTTTCAGTATGTGGTAAACCAGGTTATCATCCAGAAAGGACAGGTCGTCGTCGAAGGCGGTGGGTCTGCAACAAGCTTGCCTCACTTTGTCAGTGACTAGTTTTTTCTTTCTGGTTAAGTTCTTTAAAATTTTGTCATAGGTGGTCTCGGCTGCATCACAAGATCCACTGCAATACCGGAAAATTAGCTCCTCTTTGGTTTCGTATCCCAAATCCAAGTCAGTCACATTTAAATGTATTTCTGTTAGGACACATCCCCGATTTTTGCCCTTTTGATTCCTCCTTCCCTTTCTGCTGGAGTTCTCCAAGTTCGTGGCCGTGTTTTGCCGGTTCCTCTCCCGCCTAGAAAAAATCGGAGTCTGTTTATCCGGCGACCTCCTCAATCTTTTAATGGTGGCTTGAATAAAGTCCACTACCTCATCAAACTGATCTGGATAATCCTCTGGCATATTAGCTGTTTGGGAAAGAGAGAAAAGGCTTTGTCACACGTCAGTTGTCACAAAGTTTGTCCATTCATGGCTCAAAAACGTTAAGACACATGCAAACTGCTCTGCCCATCACTTCAGATCACGCACCCAGAACCGTCAAAAATCAGAGAGAATTTGGAATGGTTTCAATCATCATGGAAATTCATTTGGGGCAAAATAAATGAGATATTTTTGTATCTCTGTAGATGTTTGCTGATGCTTGGTAGCACTCCAGCACATCTTTCAATGTTGAAGGAACTGTGTCAAAACTGAGTGAAGGAAAAGCATGTCGTGATACAAAAATTAGTTAATGGGTGGATTAAGCTACTGTAGAGAGGTTATACAGGCTCTTCCCAACAAAGCAGCAAAAGGATGAGTTTACTTTGAAGTGATTTTGTGTTTATAATTGTTAATTGTTGTCTTTTCACACCAGCAGCAGTTAGTATAGCCAAAGCCACCTATCAATAAAGTTTTTGGGCAGGACAGAGAGAGGAATTTACTGGGGTACCAGGCTGAGCTATTATTCCTGACTGAATGCCTACTTTCTTACTGCTTCCAGGGGATAATTATCATCAGCGCTTTTGAAAAACTCTTATGGAAGTATTTTGTATCACAAGATTCTTATTATACCGAGTAGAAATAGTTCAGAATAGAAGTATTATGTTAATTTTCAGGGGAAATGTTATTAATGCATTTTCTTTTTATTAAGTTAAAATACCAATTTCATTTTTTTTCACTTGGTATGTAACCTACCAGTGATAAATTATTCAGGTAAATTAGATGTTTAAATCAATGAAATGTTTTGATACTAGCAGAAAGAACCTCTTCAAGGAGGGTGAAATTGAATGTATTCTGAAATGTTCTCAGATTTCAGCTTTTCAGCATGATTTGGAAAAAAAATCACATTTTGCAACCTTCAAACTTCCCATGGACTAAATCCCTCAATGCGATCTCTCTCCTTTACTGAATACACTGTGTTAAAAGAGGGTCAGACTGTCAGGAGCCTGTGTGCAGGTGCCCTTATACCCTTAGGTTATATTGCTAATGACATCACTGAATCACTGTCTCTGAAGCACACAAATGACACTGCAGTATTGAGATTATTTTTTTTCTCATTAATTGTGAGAAAAATCAAGGCTTCCTCTGCAGTAAGACCTAAGAGGGTGTTTCTTTCTGTACTTAACTCCTGAGTGTCCACCAAAGTAACAGATCAGGGTCATGCACTCAGCTCTGCGTGTATGGGAGCTCCATCTCCAGAATGACCCCTACAAATACGCCTGGAACTGCAAACACTGGGAAAGAGATACCCAATGCAGTGCACCTGGTCAGGTGCTGAGGCAGGAGGGGCACCTAAGGCAAGGGCTCAGCCCCGTATTTCCCAAATGAGCGCTGAAGCCCTGATGGAGACCAGGCAGTGCACATACCCAGCTTAGATGTAGTAGCATGGACTCTGTTAACGGAAGACAGGAAGATGTAAGACTGCCTCCTATCACCAAGCAAGGGTGCACCTTCATAAACTCAATAAAAGCACAAAATACAGAGGAGACAGGGGCATCAGGATGTCAACTGTTGGTGCAAAAACCTGTTGCAGCACAGTGCATCTGCACATAAGGAGGAGGAACATTGACCCCTCCCCGAAGCAGCCACATCCTAGAGGCCCCCTGCCATGACAAAGCAGCAGTGGATCAGAAGTATACACTTCTTCATGGATGGCTCCAGGAAAATAGTACAGACTGATAAAAGAGTAATGAAGGCAGGCCATCTTCACATAATGAGGGTGGCACATTGGCAGTGGGCTCCTATAAACTGTAGAGTTTGGGACTGGGAAAAGTTAATTACACTTTATTTTACGGGTCTCTGTGCTAGAGGCAACAATCTCGCAGACCAATAATTGTCAAAAGACATGAAGGAGGGATGGCTGCTATTTATACAGCTACATGGGACCTGAACAAGTCAGGACCTGCACCAAGCCCTGTATTCCTGTGACACCTATGGTAAGTGCACCCTTCTTGCACCCCCCTCTCATTACTTCTATGGTAGGTGTACCAAAATACCCACTGTGAGCTGTACTTACAGGAAAGGGGTAGGTTAGATAGATGTGTCCATTGGACATACCATGCAAATCTTTCAGGACCAGCTGGTCTGCCTACAGCATACAAATACTGCCCTAATGAGCAAGGTCCAGGTCAATGTGATGGGTGGGCTACGTTCCTTAAAAGCAAGAAAGTGTAAAACTTTGCTAGACTTAGTCAAGCTAGATGACCCCTGTGGAGCTGACACAGCCCTCACTGCTGAAGTACAAACCCTGGCATGGATACAGTGGAAAAGGGGTTTGGCAGAGGCACTCCTTGCTGTGGGACTGGGTGGTTACTAAACTTGCACAGAAATTAGGTTTCTTATATTATATGCCAATACAGGAAGGATGTGGACCTGAGAGGATGGCTCTAGCTGTGTCTTTCCCCACTCTCACCTTCTCACTACAGTTGAGTATCACAGTCCACACCTCTGTCACATACTCCTTGTGACAACAGTGAGGCACAATGTTTCGCTGGCTATGGAGAGAGAAATACTACCATCAAGGAAACATTACTTGGGTTTAAAGAAATTAGTATAATGGTCAACCATCAGGAAGGGGTCTAGAGATTGTTACAGAGAAACTCAATCTACAGGTGGAGATTCTTGTCTGTAGCCTTCATCCTTATCCTTACCCAAGCCTGGTATGGTGCCAGTGCCTCAAGGGGAGTAACTAGACACACAGCCCACTTCAAGAAAATGTGCTAGACCTATTGACCCCAGTCAGAGTCTTCCCACCTGCAATGATACATGCTGTTACTGGCTGTGTGGGTACACCACACTAACAATTAATTAATGGCAGCTGTATTACTGAACCAGTGAATCCTTGCATGCTGTTGTAAGCAACAACATTCTCCGCCTGTGGGGCCCCAAACTAGTCATGATGAATGCAATGCTGCTCTTTTTGGCAGCTTCCAACTGGGCTGCCAAGGTACCCCAAGTTTGCTTCCATAATTTAGTCTTGTTTGAGGAACACCTCAAACCCCTGCGCCTACCAGCCTCTGGCGGGTACAGCTCTGAAGTATGACAGGATCCCACAAAGCCAAGTTTCAGCACACACTCGGTGGTGCGGGCCTGTGCTTTCAGTACTGCGTCAGCTGCAGCTGGGCCCGGCAACCACTGAACCATGGACCCACTCAATGGGGTTCATACTGACGGGGTGTGGCTCACTGCTAATTTTCTGCTGTTTAATGAAACACAGTCAGTGTGTGGTTGAAGGAAACCTGGAAAGCCAGGTGTGAAGCGAGGCTTGACTTAGCACACTACGCCAGGGCGCCAGTCACGGCTCCAGGAGGGATATTCAGCTGTCCAATAAGTATGGATGTAAAGCCTGAGAGCCTGAGACAAAATACTGTAAAAATCTGCTGAAGTAGGACCCTAGGCAACCAAGTGGAAATGCCAGCATTAACACCAGGAACAACGGGTCAAAACAAGGCATGAGAGCTAAGTGCTAAGGAAGCTACCACCAGACATCACACATGAATAAGCAATGACCACTGACCAAGGACTTAAGACCATAAAAGGCTAATGGACAGAAGGGAAGGTGGAGAAGACTGACAGCCAGACCACCCCATCCTGACGGGCCCTTGGTAGATGTGTTCCAGGGATGCCAAGATCTCCCTGCAACACAGCCACCATGCACCATTTATAGCCTCAAACCAAAGGTCAACAGCCTAGCAGTTTTGCTTCTCTAATACTACATGGACTGTGCTGACGACTCAGCAGCAGACAGAGCTTTCTGTGGAGATTTCACACCCCTGGGAGAAGCACGTATTATTATCCCATCCTGTAGCATATACATGTGTACATACACACATACAAATACATCTAATTATACACATATTTTTTCAAAACAAACTAGTTTACTGACAACACTTGCCTTCTGGTGGAAAAGCTGAGAGAACAAACACATGACAGATGCCTGTCACACTGTGCAAAGTGCCAGCAGAAAATACTCAGATACTAAGCCAATAAAAGCAGTAAAGATCCCTGAGCACTTGTCTCTGGTCCCAGGCTCCACTGTGTGAAGGAATTAAGAGTTTAAAATCCAAAGCCCCCTAGGATAGGGCAGGATGCAATTGCACAGGAGGGGACAGGACAGGACAGGATGGGCAAGCCCACAACAGCATGTACTCAAGGTAGGTTAGTGACAGCTGGCACACACATATGATACACCTCAAAGCAGGTGTTTCCCAAGGGAAAAGGAGTGTATGTCCTCAAGATGTTAAATCCTCCCTCAGGGAACACAGAGGCTCTGTGTATCTTGTTCACAGCATGGGAAAAGGTCCCCAGACCCTACTGGGATAGTGTGATGGGCTGAGCCCCACTGCTTAATACTATGGTGCCACAAATGCTCACAAGACCAGCACAAAGTCATGGAGGCTTTGTCAGGGTTTTATGTCATGTTCCTGAAAGTTGCTCCCAGACCCTCCAAATCCCCAGGGAAATCACTGAAGGCAGCCTGTGTATCACCACATGCACATGATTGCTGCTGCCTAACACCCTGCCCTCAGGAGTGTGGGGCAGGCAGCTGGGCTGGGTGAAACCAAGGCCAGCATGTGTCCTGCTCCTGCTTATCCTGTTCACCTGCAGCTCTCTTCCACGCTCCCTCTTTCACTGCCCTGCCAAGGACTTGACCAGCCAGTCAGAAACAGGCAGAGCCTTTTTCTCTGGTGACAGAGAAAGAATCTTTTTTCTGGTGCTGGAGCACCAGAATCAGGTGGTGTGGACGGCAGCTCATGTGCCAGTCTACCTCTGGGTACCTCCTCTGTATCTCGTGGCCAGGTGAACCAGGGATCTTGATCTGCCAGGAGTTTCTCATTTGACCAGAAAATGAATAAAAAAACTAAGAAAGAAAGAAAGAACCATCGCAGGGCTGAAGCACATGGGAATCTAGAAGAGCAACCAGGCTGGGGGTAGAGCTGGTCAACACCAAATGTCCAGAACTCCAGGAATCAAGACAAAAAAAGAAGAAATAAAATCACTAATTTTAAAAAATCAGTAATATTTGTGTCTTCAGCTTGGTGTTTTCAAGCCATCTGCTTGGTTTCTGAACCTTTAGGGCACACACAGATACAGTTTTGACTCAGGCTCTTGGGTTACGAGTGTCCCTCTTGAATACAAATTGGAATTCTCCACTCACTTGTTCTCTTGAACCTGAATCTCTGACCTGCTTGTCACCTGGGCACTGCAAGAGCTGGCAGTGCATACAGCCACAACACCCTGCAGCCAGACACCCGTGGTGGTCCCCACCGCCCTCTGCAGAAAGCCTCTCCAGAGCTCTGCTCTGGGCACACAGAGAAAGGTTCCTTCTTCTGGGCACCTTCCCTACTGCAAACCCCCCTGAACCTGCTTTTGCATTTCCAATTAATTAGAGACACCACGTGCCAGCAGGACAGGGATCTGATGTCTGTGCTACTTAGAAGAATAAATTACACACTGTTCAGAGAGACTTCTACAGAATACTGGTCTAAATGAATATACAAACCAAACTCATCACATTCTGAAGAAAACAGTCTCCATTAAGGAAAAACAAACAATTTATTTTTATCTGTTTAAATGTGATCACAATTACATTTTGTAAAACTATTCCTTTAATTTCACTAGCAACAGATTTATTTTAAAGCCAAATATTCCCCCGCAGTGGCTGTAACCCAGCATGGTAGAGCAAGAAACCCTCACTTTGTACCTGACCACAAATTGATTTCAGTGGGAACAGATGGATCTTCAGCTTTTGAGAAAAAAATCCAGTTACTCATTCCAGTGCCTGGTAATGGAATTAAAAGGCTAACTACAGTCTCTTCTGACCATGCTGTCTATTATGGTTTACAAGAAAAAGCTTAAACTCTATTAATTGCAAAATAAGAATTTATGCAAGTGGGCTTTCCCTTTTTTTTTTTAATATCTCAAAAAACTTGATGTTTTAAGTTATTTGAAACTGTTAGTACTTTATAGACTTGTTTCTATACTGATCTCAGCAAGAATGTAATCTCATCACCACAGTGTCATTTGACACTTTGCATATGCTGAGCTAAAGCGTTGTAATATAAGTCACAGAAGGTATACTAAAAATTATAAAATTAGATTTTTGTCTGACATTGTTGCTTTCATGCATGTATTTGTGGCAGTGTATAGCTACAACATCAAAACATCGAGCCAAACATTTAACAAAATTACCAGGATATTTCACTTAAGCACAGCTGTTTTTTAATTAGAGAAGTTCAAACAGAAGCATGCAGGCTCTAGTTTTAAGTACGATTTCAAAGTTCAAGGGGGTTAATCCAGCTCATTATAATGGTAAGCATTATTTAGAAAATTCAGATCCAGATCTGTTTTAGGATCAAATGGCTCCTTTTCAAAACCAGTTCTAGTAATTTAATATGTGCCCTTCATAACTAAAATATTTTAATTTCCTTTCTTTCCTGGTTATTTTGTAAAGTTTCCTCCAAAGTTACACTCACAAAGACGTTTCTTTTTAGGTCATTTACTACTGGGAAACAGGCAAACAATGTGCCTATATCAGTGACTGCAACGAATCATCCTCATTATTTTGTTGCTTATTAAGATTACTCTGGTGTAACATTTATTCATTAATTATTGTTGTATTTAGCTTGCTTTGCAGTAGTGTTCTCAGGAACTTACTACAGCAGACACGCCCTGTCCGAACACAGAATCCCCTCATCTCACATCACAAAGAGCCACTTTCGGGAGACCCTCACAGTAACCTCTCTGTGGAAGCATGAGGTTAAAACTTCTAATGTGATGCCTATGCTGTTCTGCAAAGTAAAAAAACATCAACTGTGTCAGGGCAAACCACTTATTTTATTGAAAAATAAATATTTTTCATGAAGAACAAAGACTATAAGGCAGGCATCAAAGCAAAGGCAGGTGTTAAAAATAGTTATGCTGAAAGACTTTCAGGATGTAAACAATTATAGTATCACCTCTCCAAGGCATGACTTTGCTTTCATGCCTTGCATGAAAATCCGTTGGTCTAACAGTGAAATGGAAACCAGCTGGTTGTGTCCATTAGGAAATAGAGCATCAAACACACCAGGGTCAGCTCATCTTTAATGTTTAATTCAGTTGTGGTTCACTACCTCACTCCCTGCCTTGGCAGCTCCCAGGACATGCTGTGTTCTCTCCTCTGACTCAGACAGCCCATAGAAATGGAGCTTCTCACAGGTGTCACTTGTCTCTCATGAAGGTAAAGTGCTAAATAACCCGGAGGATGACTCTGAGGCCACTCACCCTAGCTAGGTATGATAAGGCAGGACTGGAAAAAGGCACAGGGTTAACCTTACTGGTGTGCTTGCTCCCAGTGGAGCAGCCACATTTTGTGTCTGTAGCTCAGCATCTAACCTTGCTGCTTCCCATGCATTGGTTATACAGAGTGCTTTGTACTTTCACACTGCCATCCATGCCTGTTAATGCCTTCCCTTGCAACCTTTGCCTGCTTTCTTGCAGGTACGAAATGCTGGTTCCCATGAGGAGAAGAATGGAGAGAAACAACAGAACACACACACACAGAGAACAAACTGTTCCATAAACCACATCGTGGTTTACAGCTGGGGGAGTTCCCTGAGAGCCAGGAGAAACAGCAAGGGCAGACAAACTGCGTGAAGTAAAGGATGCTGCCTCGCGAGCTGATCTGTCTGCAAGAGTTTCTTGTTCTTCCTCTGATCCAGGCCAGGCTGTTCACAGGACCCTGCCCAACTCTGGGGTGGCACCAGGGACCTCCTCTGGCCTATCCCATCTGTCAGTTAAGCAGCAAAGGAGCAGCAGGAAGATGTGGTCTTGCTTCTGATTCAGAGCTCTGAAAAAACAGCTCAGAGGCACTGAGAAGCAGACAGCTCTTCAGCAGTCCCTCTTGAGGTTCTGTGGCAGTTCCTGCAGCAGCCTCACTGTACATGGCTGTGTGGGTACTCAAGCACCCATGAAGCAGTGCCTGCATCTGAAGAAATCACAGTATCAAGAGTGTAAAAGGGGGAAAAAGTGGCAGTGCCCTGCCTAAAGCCCCTGAGGGAGCAGGAGCGAAACCGAGGTGAGGCACATACCTGCCTGTTGTCTCCTCATTGAGGCCTCATACCCTTCAAACCCAGACCATGTTGAGTAAATATCCAGCTTCTCAGTAAAACTGGGGTTTACGCTTAATATTTGGGTTTGCCCCAATCCTGAGAGAGCCTCAAACGAGCAGGTACGAGTGGGACCCAAAACCTGCGACCCCTATTAGGAAGAACACATGCAGCCAGCTAACAGGCACAGCACTGAGGCGTTAATGGAGGAAATACTGCTGGTAATAAATTCTCCTGGTGCAGAAGTGATCCAGCCCAGACCTTGCATGACATAAGTAAAACCGCACATCGGTCACCCAGCCCCACTTTAGTGCCAGCTCACTGAATGGGAATGGCATTCCCAAATAAATAACAGCAACTGTTTCCAGGCTGTGCTTTTACACTGCATGCCCTGTTGGGTTCAGGGGTGATCCCAAGGTACAAGCATAGGCAGCAGAGCAGCAAGAAGGGTCGTTATCCCAGTCTCTTCCTGGGGGCAGTAATGCAGAGTGATGCCCCTCCCGAGGCCACCTTTGCCACTATCAGATTTTGATCTGACCTATATCAGTTCTTTCACTGTTGCCTTTCACTACCTGCATTTCAATGTGCTTACAATAGGAACGACACGAAAAGTTTTCATATTGCACTTTGGAAAATGTTATTACAGTAATCAGTCCCTGGCTCTAGGGCAGGTGCTACGTGCGCTGCTGCAGAAGGTCTCACGTTGGGATGTGTGGACCACGGCCTGCCAGACGGTGCTGGCATGTGCTCAGAAGAGCAAGCTCCTTCCCAGCCGCTACACTGGATCCACACCTCCCTGTCAGAAATTTCCTGAGTAATAGCTGGTTTTGCCAAAGAAATCTTACACGCTTGGGATGGGAGCAGAGGTAGTCCAGATGTTTGTATGTAGCTTGTAAGTTAAAGGGGATACAACCAGCTCGCCTCCAAAAACACGGCCACCTGAGAAGTTCTGGCATACTGCTGTAACACTGCCTGGCTCCAACACAGGAAAACAAGTATTTTGATTTCAGTGTTTGCCTCTTTTAAGACTCTTCCTCTTCAAGAATCATTAAAGCATTTGCACAAGTCCCGCCAACTTCAAAGAAGTGTATCTACATGTTTCAGTTTAAGTGTTGTACCGAATAGCCACACAGACAGCAGCTGAAGTATCTGCTAAGTCACACAATGTGGCTTTATGCCTTAAAAAGAACGCTGATATTTTAAATGACTCACATAATTAATTTTCTGTCCTTGATCTTAAATCCAAACATACTCTAATGTATATTTTGTGTCTTAATGCTTCATTTGTACCTGTCCCAAATAACACTTTTCAATTCTATTTCCCTTCTTCTCTTTGTAATCAGGACTGCATTTCCAAGAATCACTGACATCTTTCATTACCCTTCAAGAAATATTATTTGGTCAGAAATTACCGCTGGTTCTGTCAAAAATGACCATTCTGCAGTGTCAGCCACTCTACCAGCACTAATGTGACAGTGGCCTATTTAGATGACTGATGGTCCTGAGTATGGTTACACTGCAATATTTAGTATTTCTCATTTAATTATTATTTATTTACTAGCTCAGAAGCATGAGAATCCACAACAAGTGTAGTTATGTGGGGTGTAGCCTAGGTACTACAAGTTCTAAGTTGCAGTTGCATGACACGGTGTGGGGTAAAACTATTTGCACTAGATGTCCATTCCTGATCGTCCACAGTTGTGGGGGACGGGACTCAGCTTCTCTTAGCTTCTGTTGCTTTAAATATTCTAAACCTATTCTATGCAGGCCTAATCAGTAACAGTATAATTTAAAAAGGCATTACAACCTATCCATCTGAGGATGCTCCTCTATTGCACAAACAGTGCCTCCCCCATCAACTCAACAGTAGTCAGTACACTGCTGGATTCTGCAGCCTTTACAGAAAGGTTTTGCAGCTCGTTATCTGCTAGCCCTGAACACAGAGATTTCTAGAATATAGTGAAGAGGCCTATGAAAGGTGACCAAGAAAAGCATGGCCAGGTATGTCATCTAGCAACCCACACCTGCACACACCTAAAAGGATCTATACTTTCACTGGGAAATTTTTAAGGACCCTAAACTGACAAGCAGCAAATACATAAAAACTTTAACCAAAGGATAACTCTTAAAACAGGAATAAAACCATATTCTCTTGCATTTCCTCCTTAATACCTTTCACAGGAGTACATTCAGTATTTATACCTGAAGAGAAATCAGCTGCCTCCTTCTTTTCCTAGGTTTCTGCCCATGAATAGGCAAACTCCAATGTGTGAGACTTCTAAATGCCTAGAGAACCTGGGGGCACCTAGGCAAACAAGCTTTACTATGTACATGCTGGCCCAGGGACACTGGCACACTGGGTCTGATGCTGGCTGGATGCATCAGCTGTACTGGATGCACACAGATCAAAGGATGCAGTGTGGCAACCTGCTTAGTGTGACAGACACCTCTCCAATGCACTGGATGTACTGTGTATGGGCAGGTCACCTCTGCAGCTGCTGAGCACCTTAGCCTAAAGCACATATGCCAAACCATTGGCATGTTGAGCAGGAAAGCCTGGACAAAACATTTGAGAGTTGTGGCTCCTAACACTGCATGTGCCTAATAAATATTGTAGGGAAGGAAATGCATTCAGTTGGGAGCATAATTGAACACTGGCCTTCCCTTAGAGACCTAAAATATCACGGTTTCTTCTAGATACTTTCCATATTAGTTGGTAATGTTGCAGCTAAATGCAGTAACTACATGTTAAATACCCCTTAGCAGAAGTATGAGGAATTTAACACAGGTATAATACACACATACCATGGTGTGTTATAGCGTAACAAACACACTGAAGGAGCTCCCACAACAAGTGACCATCCGGTGGCCACCAAGTAGCTCAAACATGATGCAACAACCTCTTCCTCCTATTAGGAAGGAAAAGCCACGGCGAGATTTTTCACTTGATTGTACATGCTTACCACTAGATCTTTCTAAAGAGGCTCACTTGAGCATTGTGATTCTTAGGATACTCCAGTCTTCACACACATGTCGATTACGACCACACAGCAGCAAGCAGTTTTTGCTGAGAAACGTGTGTAAGTCAAACCAAGTGCTTAGCTCCTTCTGCACTGTCATGCTTCTGAAGCTGCTGACTTACTATTTAGTTTATTATAATTTGGTTTATATTTCTTCTGCTTGTAGTTGCTATTCAAGCTTATTGTGTCCTTTTCCCAGAGGACTGTATCATGAGGGAAACAAAGGAAGGGTCTTCTAACCTTACAGCCTCTACACCTACTCTTCTTTGTGTGAAATAATCTATCCCATGAACACCGATGCCTAAAATACCTACAAACACTGGACTCATCTCAAATGGACTGCACTTAGAGAGACTACCCTCACTCCAGCCTCCAGTCCACTAAAAAATGCAGAACACTGCAACTGCAAACACCCTCTGCCATCTCTAATTACTGCCCTGAACAGCAAAGGTCAGCACATTACACCTGATCAGCCCAGGAGGTTAGGACCTTGCCTGTAGGCTGGAACAAAGGAAGGTTTTGAGCCAATCTGAAAGGGATGGGGTAACATCAAGTGACCTCAGAGCACTTTGCAGAGAAAGCTATCCCATCAAGAGAGAACACAAAAAGGTGTCAAGGGACTGGGAAAACAGACGTGTGCTCCAGCAAGGTGTTTCGACTGCCCTTAGGAGCAGGACTTGATGTCACAACCCAAGTAACCCCTGCTACGAGTGATGCATGGGAGACTCGACCTCTCTGAAATAACAGCAATCCATATTTTGGAGTGGAACTACTACTCCTTGCCCAGCCTGCACAGGGATCACTTTAGGGGAGAGCGGTGCACCCCTCTTTGCACACAGCACCCACTCCTGCTCAGCACCCACACACTGCCTTATGCAGATGAGCCAATGTGAGCACTCTCACCACTTTCTGAGCTGCCTCCTGCAAAGGCCCTCTGAATAGCAGCTGACCAACAACCAAATTAATACCCAGCAGGTCCACCAGCAGATGAGCAGGAGAGCTGCAAGCATGGCTGCATGCCTGTGGCACATCGCCTTCCACTTGTAAAGGAACCCTTGAGGAGGTGAGGGAAGTCTACACGGTGTAAACACGACTTCTCCTGTATACATCACTGCACACCTTTCGTGTGTGGAAGGGTGTGTGCCACCAGATGGTGTGTGGAGAGAAACAAAGACGTTCAAAGACGTGGATGGTGGTGACTTGATCAAAGTGCTGCTGCAGTGTAAGGCAAGAGGTGTACCCTGCCCAGATGGAATCAGCCTCATGGACTTCGTGCTTGCAGATGGCTCTCCAAACACCACACATTTTCAAATTGACTAAAAATGCTGTAAAACTCAATCAGAGTAATTCGCTGCCCTCCTGCAGCCCCCTTTCTGCAGGTCTCCCCTGACTCATCCGACTTGGCAATGTAGCGGAGAGAAGAGGTTCTGACTCTCAGGCACTAGTGCTGAGTAAGCCACTGCTGTGCAAAGACCACAGGAACTTCCTGCGCTTCCTCAGCTTTTGTTGTCAAGAACAGCCCTGCTTACTTTCCTCTTGCAGTTCGCCCTGCCTATTTGTGATCTGCAGGGTTAGGAAAACAGACCAAACAGCAGCCCTCTCTCAGATGACTATCCTGGTCAATAACCTGCAACCCAGCCCTGCCTGGCAAAGCCTGTGACTGTACCCTGGAAAGAGAGGTATCTGGAAGAGGCTATCTATTGATGCTACCTTAGCTCAGGTAAAACACAGGTTGTCCTTCTTCTCGCTTCCTGTTTACTCAATCCACAGGGAAATAAAAAGGCAACAATGAGAAGTTTTGGACACTAGGAATGGACAAGTCCACTACTGCTGCCAGTCCCCTTGAGCTGCTGCAGGGAAACCAGCTCACCAGGAACCATACTCTCAGAACAAAGTTTCAAGATAAAAGCAGGCATTGTGCAAGTATTATAACCCTGGAAAGATGGAGCATTAATGTGCTCCCACCCTGCAACATTTGCCAAAACTACAAACTGATGGGTGCTGTTTTCCCCCTAATGATCTTGCCAAACTGGTGCTGCAGCAAGTCAATCACTGCCTTTTGGAGGACAGTACCCATCTCACCACACAGCTCACTGTGGAGATGACTGCGTGTGATGGCCCCGCAGCCCTGGCAAGCTGGAGCCCTGGGCGGAAGCACTTCTGGCTGACCTCCCTGTGTGGAGGGGCTGAAAGGACATCAGGGGCTTGCCGGTCTGTGAGCAGCAGGAGCCCGGGCTGGGACGCGCGGAGGCGGCAGCTTAGGCAAGATTCCAGCAGGGGGAAAACACAAGCAAGGAGAGAGAAGACTAAATGGGGAAGGACATGGATGTGTGTGCAGAAGAGGAGATGGATGTTGGGGAAGGGATGAAAGGGGAGTCATGGCACACAATTCCCTGCTCAGTGCCTCCACGCTGTGTTAGCCGGGCCGGTCCTGGAGAAACCAGAGCAGGGCTGCCCATGGCTGGAGCTGTGGCAGGCGCAGGGAAAGGACATGCCTCCAGATAAGGAGATAAAAATGAACCTTAATTACTGGGCACCGTCTGCACCCTGCAACAAGTTACAAAGAGAAGGCTGAGCAAGGGCAAAGGGAGCAACCTCCAAACTGCATCTGTGTCTTTGTTAACATCCCCACGATTCATGTGTTTTGCCACTTCTTACTGAGCCACATTAACTCTCACTTTAGAAAACCACCAGAGTTAGTGTAACACTCACATACCACTGTGAAAATCCTGTATCTGCTATTGTAGGAGATCTATTATTAGCGAGGCATTATTATTATCTGTCATTTGGAGTGTAAGCTGTCTTACTGTGAGCCGGTTCGTGGGGATTGCTCTGTATCAAGCTCCTAACCCTACCTCCACTACTCTTCTGTAAATTTCCATGAGGACATGCTAATTTCGGGTTCATGATCCAAGCAGGATTTAATGAAACTCAGGAGCACTCCAGGATGCATAAACTGCTTCCCACCATGGAGTTCAATCTCCATCAGGACTTGTGCCCACTACAGACAGTGAATAATTGTACCCACAGGTCTGAGCAGGAAGAGGAAGTGGGTCTGGTGGGGAAGGAGTTTCAGTGCCTGCATTGCAAAGGTGTATGTACCTGGTCCCCCTCTTGGCTCCTATGCATACAAGTAACTTTCCCATCTCTCCCAGTTTTCCAACCAAAGTGATCTTATAACTGCCAGGAACGTAGGGCTGGAAGTGGGGCGGGAAAAGGGGGGCATTGCCACTGCAATTGCCAACCCCAAGGTTCGGAGAATGACTTGGTTTGGAGCTGCTGGAGCCAGTCCAGAGCCAGTGGCCTTCCTTGGGGGAGAAGTGGGAGCAGAAAGTGTGTGGGGGTCATCCTGATGCCTGAGCAAAGAGGAGCGGGTTTAGCAAGACAGACAGCAGTGGCTACAAAGGGGAATGTTTCTTACAGTCACTGTGCACAGCATAGGGAGGCAGCAGGCTGATGGGGGAGAGATCATCTTCAGGCCCCGCTACCACTGAAGGGGGCCCCTTGGGAGGCGTCTTACCGGTGGGCAGGGGTGAGGTGGAGACTGTGTTGAGCAGCACCACGCAGACAGCCACAACATCCCATAACTTCATCTTAGATCTCCTTCCAACACAGGCCCCTGGCAGAGAGGAGAGGCAGGGTTAGCACCCAGTCACTGTATTTTCCCAGTCCTGCCTCCTCCCCGCCGTGACACAAAGCTGGGCAGCCTTGCATCCCTGCCAGGCCTGGGGACAGAGCAGAGGCAAACAGCCTATGCTCAGCTCAGGCTTCCACCCCTATCGCTTCCCAGAGCAAGTGACACGGGCTTTCTCCAGCAAGAGGCGTGGAGAGGGAGGCGCAGGATGGCCTCCAGCCCCTGCATGCCCAAGTAAGCTACTTTGGGGGGTGTGGGCAGTATTCAGAGCCTGCGCCCAGGGATGTGGGAGTGTGATGATGTCCCTGTGCTGGCAGGCAGGTCACCTTGTGCTTATCCTCCTCCAGCACCAGGGTAGTGCCAGGGCACCTGTCCCCAGGCTGGGCTAGGATGGACTGGGCTGTTCTGGGGTGTGGGCTGGGCTGATTTGTTTTACTACAGGCAAACCTTCCTTTTACTTGTCCTCTCCCTATCTCCTCTCCTTTTCGCTATCCTCTTTTTTCTCTTTGTCCTTTCCTGTTCCCTTCCCACTCTTCTTTTTCCCCATTTTCATTTTTCTCTCTTCACTTCCCTGTGTCTTTTCCCCTTCACAAGTCATATTTCCTTTCCCTAGCCTCTTTTTACCCGTCCCCTTTTCCGTTCTCATTTCAGCAGCTCCTTTTTCCTTCCTTTTTATTTCCTCTTTCCCCTTCTTGTGTGTTTCTATCTCCTTTCCCTTCATTTTCCACTCCTTTCCCTCCTACTTGTTTCTGTTTCTCTTCACTTCCCTCTCGCTTCCTTCTCCTCCTCTACCTATTCTTTATTTTCCTGATCCTTCATTTTCCCTTCT
>VZTU01003489.1:0-47513 GCA_013400835.1 Zapornia atra | reverse complement strand
CAACTCTGGTGGCACTGTGTGTGTAGTGTAATAAGATAGTTTTCTTTCCTTCACTCTATATTGAATCTGTTTTGCCCATGATGCTCATTGCAGAATGCTCTCTCCCAGTCCTAAACTCGACTCCTAAGCCTCTCTCTCTATATTTTCTCCCCTGTCCTACTGAAAAGAGGAATGATAGACTGACATTGGGTGTCTGGCCTCCAGCTAGGCCTAAACCACCACAAAAGGGACAAGCCAGGTAGGGAGGGTGGGGGAAGTTGCTTTCTGTGTTAAAAAGTGGAGAGACTGTGAGGAGCTCCCTCTGAGAAGTGGTCAGGAACAGGTTGAGAGCCTGTGGGTCAGAAGGAGGGATGGGAGTAATAAAGAACAGCTGGTGATAGGGGTCTACTACAGGTTGCCTGATCACAGAGAGACTCTTGACGAGGCCTTCCTCCTTCAGCTGCAGGAGACCTCACGTTCTCAGGCACTCATCCTGATGGGGCATTTAAATCACCTGAATATCTGCTGGGAAAGCTACATGCTGAGCTGCAAGAGATCCAGGGGGCTCCTGGAGTTTCAGGAGGTTTCAGGGCAGGTATGTCTTTCAGTCCTGGCTCCTCTGGTTTGGGAGCTATTGCTGGATGTTTACTTTGTTTTTAATTGTATGCGTGTGGAGCTGGGGAAAAACACCTAGGGAAGTATTAGGAGGGTTCCCTGGAAAAGGAAAGCTCTGAGCCCCAGCCTCAGAGGGGCTGCTTGTGGGCTACATGGGGAGGTTTCATGCCAGGTCTGTGTTTCATTGCTCACACCTTTGGTTTGTGTACTATGGCCAGATGTTAGTATTTTTGTCAGTAGTTGCTGGTAGAGCCATGAATGACATAGGTCACTATTAGGACTGTTGCCTCAACTAGGTCAGTGGGGCTGCTTGTGGGCTACATGGGAGGTCTAATTCCAGGAACATCTGTCAGTCCTTACGCCTGTGGTTTTGGATGTAATGCTGGACATTCAGTATTTGTGCTGGTAGAGGCATAGAATGACATAGTACTCTTCCCTCAGCTAGGAAATTACATAGCTAAAGGGCCACAGGGACAGTTTGTGGGCTACATGGGGATGTTTCAGGCCAGGAACATATTTTAGTCATTCCCCCTTCAGTTTTGAAGCTATTGCTGGTTGTTTAGCATGTTTAATATTGGACCCTTTTAGAGCCCTGTAATGACATAGGTGAGTCTTAGGATGCTTCCCTCAGCTGGGAAAGGCCTTATCCCCAGGTTCAGTTTGGCTGCCTGTGTGCCAGATTGGGAGGTTTCAGGTGAGGAACTTCATTCAATCCTGTGGTGACTCAACCCCAAATAATGGCTGAGCACCACAGGCCACTCACTCTCTCTGTTCTTAGGGATAAAGACAGTTTACTGACAAAAGCCCTGTGAAAGTAAAACCATAACAACCAATTACACTTACATGGACTGATAACACAGGGTACCTTACCGACCTGATGATTAGAGTGATGCAAGGAGCTTTGGCTACATTCAGACTGCCCTGAAAGCACACAGCCATACCCCAACCAGCCCCATTTATGAGGATGTGATGTCAGGTGGTGTGGAAAGCAGCCCAGGCTAAGTCACCTCATCTGAGCTGGCTGCTTGGGGAGATTTTTCTTCTGGCCTGTCCAAAACCAGGGCAAGTTCTCACACCTTAGGATTGGTATTTATTGATTGAGGTTTAGCATTTTTAGTTTTGGAGCTATCACTGGATGTTTACCACTTTTGAAATTGGATGCTAGCAGAGCTGGAAAATGACACAGGGCACTGTTACAGCTGTTCCCCTGACTAGGAAAGCCTTGAGCTCCAAAGTTTTTAGGGTACCTAGTTCACTATATTTGGAGGCTTCAGGTCAGGAACATCTTTCAAGGCTCACACCTTTTGTTTGGCAGTTATTGTTGGATGTTTCCTGTTTGTCAAGGTGGGCTCTGGTAGTACCTTAATATTATCTAATTCACTGTTAAGTCCTTTCCCTTGGGTAGGAAAAGCCTGAGCTCTCTAACCTTGGGGCTTTTTTCCCTCTACATTTCCCATTTTATGAATGACACAGATGAGAGGTTTGAGTTCACTCTCAGTAAATTTGTAGACAACACTAAATGAGGCAGGATTGTGTATGTGCTTTATGATAGGAAGGCCCTATAGAGAGAGCTGGACAGTCTGGATTGGTAGGCTAAGACCAATGGTATGAATGTTAACAAAGCCAATGCCAGGTCTGGTGTTTGGGTCATAATAACCCCAAGCTGTGATACAGTCTTGGATCAGAGTTTCTGGAAAGCTTCCTTGCAGAGAACAACCTGGGGTTTTGGCTCACATCATGGTGAGTAGGAGCCAGCACTGTGCCCAGGTAGTGAAGAAGGCCAACAGTATCCTGGCCTCTGTTCAGAATAGTGTGATACATGGGACAATTACCTCCTTCATCCTCTTATTTTCAGGTTTGGTGAGTACCCTCCTTGAGCTCTGTGTTCACTTTCTGGCCCCTCACTACAGAAAAGATCTTGATTTGCTGGAGCATTTTCAGAAAAGTCACGAAGCTGGTGAGGGGACTTGAGAATAAATGTTATGAAGAGTGACTTGGGGAACTGGGGTTTATTAGTCTGGAGAAAAAGAGGTTGAGGGGAGATCTAATTGATCTCTATAAGTGCCTGAAAGAAGGTTGTGGAGATGTGGGAGTAGATCTTTTCTTCCTAGAGACAAGCTATAAGACAAGAGGGAATGGCATCAAGTTACATCAGGGGAGGTTTAGATTGCATATTAGGAAAAACTTCTTTCCAGAGAGGGTTGTTATCCCTAGGGAGGCTGTTTAACTGTCTGTGGTGGAGTCTCCATCCCTGGAGGTATTTAAAAGATGATGGGGTGCTGAGGGACATGGTTTACAGTTGTTGGCTTGTTGGGTGATGGTTGGACTTGATGATCTAATGAGTCCCTTCCAACCAAGACAATTCTATGAATCTATGACTGTATGAATTAGGTGTTGTGCAGATCTGCATTCCTTCTTCTGAGCCTCAACCCCTCCCTCTCCTCCTCTTTTCCCCAGGAAGCCAAGTAGCACTTGCAGGCTGTTAGAAAATACAAGCCATCCACATTGAGCTGGGTAGTGCATTGCTTCCTCTGTTCTTTCCAGAAACCTTCTTGCACCCTGGGAGGGCTCAACTGGTTGGGGACCATCAGTCAAACTACAGCTCTAGTGAGTCATCAGGTATAAGGTGGAGGGGACCTGCTTGTTCCCACAGCAGGGATTGTTTCTAGGAGCAACTGCATCTGTACAGCAGGGTCTGGCTGGTGGTGGGGAGTTATGAGGTGGGGTTGTAACCCCAGGGATCTGGGTTGCAGTGTGCTTGGCTGACCGGTATTACTGGCTGCTGTTTTGTGTGGGTCACCTTCAAAGAAAGGGGGATGAAAGCTGGGCAGGGAGAAACCTAATGAAACTCAACAAGAGCAAGTGTAAAGTCTGGCACCTGGGGAGGAATAACTGCTGGAATCAAGACAGGCTGGGGGGGACCTGCTGGAGAGGAGCTCTGAGGAGAAGGACCTGGGGGTGCTGGTGGGTGGCAGGGTGGCCATGAGCCAGCAGTGTGCCCTGGGGCTGAGAGAGACAAGGGGATCCTGGGGGGCATCAGGAGGAGTGTGGGCAGCAGGTCACAGGAGGGGATCCTCCCCCTCTGCTCTGCCCTGGTCAGGCCCCACCTGGAGTGTTGTGTCCAGTGCTGGGCTCCCTGGGATCAAACAGCCAGGGATCTCCTGGAGAGAGTCCAGAGGAGCTACGGAGATGCTGAAGAGCCTGGAGCATCTCCCCTGGGAGGAAAGGCTGAGTGAGCTGGGGCTGTTCAGCCTGGAGAGAAGAAGACTCAGGGGGGACCTTATTAATGGTTATCAATATCTGAAGGGTGGGATGCAGGGGGAATGGCCAGCCCCTTCTCAGTGTCTGTGGGGACAGGACAAGGGGCAATGGCTGCAAGTTGGAGCATAGGAAGTTCCCCAGCAACCTGGGGAAGAACTTTTCCCCAGTGAGGGTGAGGGAGCCCTGGGACAGGCTGCCCAGGGGGTGTGGAGTCTCCTTCTCTGGAGAGATTCAGGACTCATCTGGACACCAACCTGTGTAATATGAGCTGGGGAGCTGCTTTGGCAGGGGGTTGGACCCAATGATCTCTCAAGGTCCCTTCCAACCCCTACGATTCTGTGATCTAGTGCAGTGGGCTGCTGGTCTGGCTGCAGTGGTCCCTGGCAGAAATCACAGTAGGACTAAGCAACAGGCAGGCTGAGAGTGAGTTTGTTTACCATTATGTTCTCAGTTAATTTTATCCAAGTTAGTTTTCTGCAGAGCACTGTTGTCTCTCCTGAGAAGACTTGGCCCCATTTCTTAGCTGAATTATGGGAACTATTTGGACACTTTTGTCCAAACACAGTCCCGTTAAAGTTGTTTTCAGCCCTATCAGTGGTCAAATAACAGCCACTGTTCTGCTCAGCCAAGGCGTGTAGCTCTTGCTTGCCAAATGTGTTACTTGCAAATCTGTTCTCTTCTCATTCCCCCACCTGTGATGTTGCTGATGATGGAAAGAAACATTTTTAACTCTTGTGTTTCACTGACTATTATGGACTGAGTGGTGTGGGTGACACAACAGAAGAACAGAAAGCCATCCAGAGGGTTCTTGACAGGCTGGGAAGGTGGGTCTGGGTGAACCTGATGAGGTTCAACACTGGGAAGTGTCAGGGGCTGCACTGGGGCTGGAGGAATCCCAGACACAGATACAGACTGGGAGAAGAGCTCCTGGGGAGCAGCCCTGCTGAGAAGGGCCTGGGTGTCATGGGGGATGAGAAACTGGCCATGAGCAGCAGTGAGCTGGTGCAGCTGGGAAGGGAGATGGGATCCTGGGCTCCATCAGCAGAGGGGTGGCAGCAGGGACAGGAAGGGGATTGTCCCTCTCTGCTCTGCCCTGGGGAGGCCCCAGCTGGAGTCCTGTGTCCAGAGCTGGAGGGGGACCTCATTGCAGCCTGCCAGTCCCTGAAGGGAGCAGAGGAACAGGAGGGGAATCAGCTTGTTAAAGGGCAGAGGCTGGCAGGACAAGGGGGATGGTGTGAAGCTGGAGGAGGGAAGGGTTGGAGGAGAGATTAGGGGGAAGTTTTTTCCAGAGAGAGTGGTGAGGGGCTGGAACAGGCTGCCCAGAGAGGGGGTGGGTGCCCCGTGTCTGGGGGTGTTCAAGGCCAGGTTGGATGGGGCCCTGGGCAACCTTGTGTAGCTCCAGGCCTGGAGGTTGGTGGCCCTGCCTGTGGCAGGGGGTTTGGAACACTGTGGTCCCTTCCAACCCAGACCATTCTATGATTCCCCTCCCTAAGGACTACAAGGACTGGAATGACCAGAGAAATCTGGGCACTAAGGCAGGCTCCCACACACTTGGGAGCAGCTCCTTTTGGGTTGTACAAAGTCCTCCATGAATAGCATCATTTTGAAGCTGCTCTGAAGAAAGTTTTACCCAAAAAACCACTCTGAAACTTTTGACCCTGAGTTAATTTGTAACCAATTAAATCAAGTTGGTTAATAACACATTTATAAAGGTTAGTTTGAGCACAGTCTTCCCCCTAACTTTGGTTCCAGGCAAGGAACATTCATGTCTCTGTAGAGTGGAGTGCAGGCATTTATATTCTCCTATTAATGTGCAGGGAGTGACCAGGTTTGCAAGTTAATTGGCAATCAATTAACTGCAGGTTAGAAAAAGACTGAGCAGGGGGAAAAAATGTCTTTGCTGTATGGTGTGGCCTTTCACTGACTGACTTCTGCAGCTCACAGAGGCTCTTTTCATTCAAAACCTGCCTGGATGTGTTCCTGGGTGATTGAGTCTGGGTGATCCTGCTCTGGCAGGGGGTGGGACTAGATGAGCTTTCGAGGTCCCTTCCAACTTCTAACAGACTGTGATTCTTTTAAGTAGAGACAAAGTAATGTGGGTGATGGAGACTCAGTAAGCAAAGATCCTGATGAACCCAGTGCCCCTCAGCAAGCCAGAGCCTTGTGCTGCTGTACCAAGACTGCTTTTTAATGTTAGGTATGTGCCACACAGTGACAAACTCCATGAAAAGATGGAAACTGTATTTTTCTGCCAACTGAAAATGTGGATTTAGTCAATGAACCCTGTGAGGACAAAAACACAAGGAAGCAGGGGAGAGCCCATGACCTTTGACTTGTAAGAGGGAGCCAGGGAGCTGATTGCAGCTCCTTTTGTTAGGGCAGAGGCCCAGACCCTGGTTACAGCATGTGTTGGTGCTGCATCAGTCATCTCCATAGCACAGAGCTCTGTTCCATCTTCAGGGGACCATATCACCTCAGCTCTCCGTCCTAGGTAACAAGAACATAGAAAACTCTTGGGATGGCAGGAGGCACATCAGCTCAAGCCTTCTCCTCTGGGTTTCCTTCCTTTATTCATCTCCCAGTCTTTTCTTACAGTTCATCCCAGGACTGAGTGAAGTCCCTAGCACACCAGAGCCAGCTCCTTCTTCCAAAAAGACTGCAAGAGAGGCAGGAACAGCCAAACTACGAGGCATTGCCTGAGTAAGGCCTCAGTCCCAGCCTAAGGACTAGGTCAGGCCCAGGACCAGCTTTGGGAGCAGACTGTGAGACAGCTGTAATGATCCTGAGGTGCCTGTGAAACCCAGGGCAGGCTCAGAACGCTCCTGCTGTCACCAGCAGAAAGGCTGGCCTGCTAAGGACCACACGTCATCTCCAGGGTTTGACTATTAAATTCAACACTCTTTTTGTGCAGAAAACTGTTCATGTGTCTCTACACTTCTATTTCCAAGTCATTAACTGGATCAATATACAACAATTACCTTTAACCTTAGTGGTTTTGCTGGTCTGTCTATAATTTTCTTTCTCTTACTCTCACTTTGGCTCTGCAGGGTGGATTGGGATAGATAAATGGCAATGTCTGGGTGATGAAGCCACTAACACATCTCAGGCTGAGGTTTTGCTCTGTGAAGACTTTGACTCAGTCCCAGGCTGGGCATTCATTCCCCTGGTGCTCAGCTGTCCTGCCTGCTCTGTGCCCATTCAGCCCCGTGCTCTCCTGTGCAGGTGGCCCCAGCCATCACAGACCCAGTGGTGAAATGATTCCTTTGGGTTTTGTTTATATCAGTTCAGTTGCCTGATGCAGCTCTCAGACCAGCCCATGGTGGATCTGCTATGGGGTGGAGATCAGCCATGAGCAAGGCAGAACTGCTACTCCTGGCTCCATGAAGGTGTCACCTCCAGATCTCACTATTGTTTGGCTGCAAGGTGGCACAGCTAAGACCAAGTGACAAAGCCCACAGCCTTTTCAGCATCTGGCTTCTCTCTTAAAACTCTCCTCAAGAAGATGAGGAGAGTTTCCAGCTGAGGAAGAGAAGATCAACTCCACAAATACACCTCAGCACAGGCCCCAGGGTGGCAGAGGAGCTCCTATGGTTGCAAGACAGACTTTGCACAAACCCCCCAAATAAACTAGCAGATGAGGAGGAGGTTGTGGAACAGCTACCTGACCAAAGCAGCAAAGGTTAAGAAATATATGTAATTTAAAAAATGAATTTTGGGAGCCTCATAAAATGGCATTAATGCTTCTCAAGGTGCACTCAGCTGGAATGTCCTTTCCAGTCCTACATTAATCATATCTTATACGACTCCCTTGAGACAGATGGTCCCTAGAACAGGTGGTTTAGTTATTATTTTTTATTGTGCTAGAATAATGTCACAGTCTTGAAAACTCTAGGCTCTGAGCCAAGAAGAAGTCACAAAGGTCTGGACACATCCCACCTAACTTAATGCTTGTAACTGAAGCACCTAAAGTGAGAAGCCTTGTAAAATAAGGAGTAACAAATCACTGCTCAGCCCAGGGACAGAGGGTGGCTCTCTCTGCCTGGACTAAAATCACTGTGAGGACTTCACTGTCTGTGGACATTGCTCAGAGACCAAATCTACACAGGGCACCTAATTTAAACCCTTCAATTAAGGGTCTAATACTCAGCAGGATGCATCTAGATCAAAACATCCTTCAGCCTTAGGTGCAAGTGTCCATGCGGTGGCTTCTTTGTGTCCTGTTTTCCTCCAGCACCCCTGGTTACAGGTTAGCTTCAAAGCAGCTGTGTGGTGGAGCACATTTCATGTACTCCAGCACTTGGCCTGCTGACTGGTGTTTAAAGCAGTTCCCACTTGCCATGGGAATGTCTTCAGAAGTTTTTTCAAAGGTGAATGTGCTCAATCTGTTGCTGCAGCCTAATTTACATATGTTTTGCATAGCACAAGTACCTTGCTTTGGGTGTTTTAACCCACCCCCTCATTACTGAAGCTAATTGGGAGTTGAGTGTATCAAGCTTTTTATGCAGGGATGCCCACCCTTGAGAAGGGGCAGGTTCTGGGTTGCCCACCCTTGAGAAGGGGCAGGTTCTGGGATGCCCACCCTTGAGAAGGGGCAGGTTCTGGGATGCCCACCCTTGAGAAGGGGCAGGTTCTGGGATGCCCACCCTTGAGAAGGGGCAGGTTCTGGGATGCCCACCCTTGAGAAGGGGCAGGTTCTGGGATGCCCACCCTTGAGAAGGGGCAGGTTGCAGTGAGTGCATGGAGAAAAGGCTGGCACAAAGCTTTGGAAAATTATGAGTGTTCCAAGGTTTGCAGGGAACCCAGAGAGGTTGTGTAGCATTTTTTTTCCCCACTCAAGGCAGGATTGACTGTGCTGAATCATTACGTGCTTGTCTAGTCTATGCTTATGCCTCTGATGATGGAGACTCTCACCATCTCCCCAGGCAATCTACTCCATTGCTTACTGGTGAATTTATTGAAGGCTTTCCTAATGTTTAACCTAATATTTCTGGCTGCAGCTTTTTGTCCTGGTCACTGGCCACACAGTACAGTTTGTTCCCATCCTCTCTGCAGCAGCAGCTCCCTGTATCTCTGCAGAATGTTATTATCTCTGCCCTTCCCTTTTTATTATGTTAAAGAATCTCATTCCACACTTTTTATTGCAGGCAGGTTTGTAGGGTCCTTTTAACTCAGGCAATTCTCCACTGGGTCTTCCAGCCAGTCCACAGCTCTTTTGAAGGCAGTGCCCAGTACCACCCTGAGGACTCCAGCTCAGACCTGTTTGGTGCTGATGCAGCAGGACAGATTTCTCTTTGCCTTGTTCTCCTGTTGGTGCCTCTCAGGAGGGATTTTGCCTTTGGTACAACAGCATCTCATTGCTCATTTATGTTCCCCTAGAGAGGCAATAAACTGTTCAGTCTTCTGTGCAGAACTTCTGCCATGACAAGTTTATCTAGCATGTATTTATGCAGTTGATATTCCAGTAAGTAATGCCTAGGACAACTTCATGCTGAATGTCCTCCTGACTTTTAATTTCTTCACTTTTTGAAAAATATCCATCTAGAGTGCCTGTGTGACCCTAAAATACCAGAAATGCTCTTCTGCTGAGCATCACTCCAGCCCAGGGTCCTGCCTCCAAGAGTGGTCATGCAGTGGGGAGGTGTGAGAAGAGGGAAAGTCTATGTGAACTGTCCATAGGTGCCTCCCCAGCCTCTGGCTGCTTGAGTATCTTCTGAGCCTGCTGTGATTTGAGTCTACACCTTAGGCAAGAAGCTTCAGAGGTGTATTACCTGTTGTATGAAGAACCATCTCCTTTTATTTCTTGGCTTGATATCAGTTGATATCTTCTTCTCTCTCACCTGGTTATGTGACAAATACAGTACAGACCCATGTGGAAACACAGTCAATTTGTCTTTTCATTTTGATGTTTCATCGTTGAAAACTGTATCCTAAGAGTGAGTGTGCTCATGTTTTCACTCCTCTACCTTGGTTTGTTCTACACCAGTTTCTATTGCTTATGACACCTGGGAAGGCATTTCAGAAAATAATTGTGGGAAAACGTTCCCATTCTGGATTTTACAGCAGCAAAGACATGCTAAACACAAGGGATATGATCCCCAGGGGTCAAGTAATAGAAGAATAGAATGGTCTCATCTCCGTGGCTCCTCTGACCCCTCTCCAACAGCCCCACATCTTTCTTGTGTTGGGCCCCAGCTCTGGACACAGGACTCCAGCTGGGGCCTCCCCAGGGCAGAGCAGAGAGGGACAATCCCCTCCCTGTCCCTGCTGCCACCCCTCTGCTGATGGAGCCCAGGATCCCATTGGCCTTGCGAGCTGCAAGAGGCACTGCTGGCTCATGGGCAGTTTCTCATTCACCAGAATCCCCCAGTCCTTCTCAGCAGGGCTGCTCTTCCTCCAGGGAACTAGAGGAAGAAGCTGTCCAAGGCCGAAGTACAATTTAAATCCCTATCAGTGTAAATGCTACCCTGTTGAGGGCTCACTGGCAGCAAAATGTCACTGTGCATTCTGGGTACTATGATCAATTGGCCAATACTTCAATTTTTAAATCATTTGTTCTGTTAAGCTAATTTAGAGCCAACATTTTTATGAACGAGGAGCTGGCAGGGAAACTCTTTTCTGGACAAAGCTGGGCCTCCAAACTCAGCTCTGTGACAGGTCACACATTATGAAAGCTGCTTCTTTCTTTTGACACTCTGTGTGTGTGTTCAAAGAAAAAGTTTGAACTGATGCTACCTGAAGGGAATGGAGGTCCAGAGTCTGAAGCTCTTCTTCACAAGATCTTGAGGCTACTAATGATTTGGAGTTGTAACATGCTAATTACTGCCAGGAACTTTGGCAGGAATGACCAGTTCAGGTTTCAGGAGCTTTTGTGATTCCATTAATGGTTTTATTCTATGGGACATTGACTAATTTGGAACATAGTACAAGAAAAAAAAAGCCCAAAACAAGCCAGCAGCATAATTTCAACTTCTGCATCATAAGCTAATCTGATCATTATTTCTTTTTAAAGCTGTAGCCCAAGCACTTTGGAAATTACTCATGAAATACCCTTTCTCACTTCTATTTCTAGATTCTCTGCTGATGTAACCCCATTGACTTGAAAGCATTTTACTCCAGCAGTGAATTGGGCCATGCAATGAACTAAAGAAAAAACACCTCATGCCCTGACATGGACATTTTGTTGGTGGATGAGAAACTGCCCATGAGCCAGCAGTGAACTCCTGCAGCTGGGAAGGGCGATGGAATCCTGGGCTCCATCAACAGAGGGGTGGCAGCAGGGACAGGGAGGGGATTGTCCCTCTCTGCTCTGCCCTGGGGAGGCCCCAGCTGGAGTCCTGTGTCCAGAGCTGGGGCCCAACACAAGAGAGATGTGGGGCTGTTGGAGAGGGGTCAGAGGAGCTACGGAGATGCTGTGAAGGGCCTGGAGCATCTCCCCTGTGAGGAAGGGCTGAGTGAGCTGGGGCTGTTCAGCCTGGAGAGAAGAAGACTCAGGGGGGACCTTATTAATGGTTATCAATATCTGAAGGGTGGGATGCAGGGGAAATGGCCAGCCCCTTCTCAGTGTCTGTGGGGACAGGACAAGGGGCAATGGCTGCAAGTTGGAGCATAGGAAGTTCCACAGCAACCTGGGGAAGAACTTTTCCCCAGTGAGGGTGAGGGAGCCCTGGGACAGGCTGCCCAGGGGGTGTGGAGTCTCCTTCTCTGGAGAGATTCCAGCCCCGTCTGGACACCGCCCTGTGTGCCCTGTCCTGGGGACCCTGCTTTGGCAGGGGGTTGCACCCCATGGGCTCTGGAGGCCCCTTCCAACCCCTGTGAGTCTGTGATTCTGTGATCCACACACTCTGCTCAGGGCTCTCTGAAGTGTCCCATGAACTACCTCTTCCCTAAAACCATGGCTTGGTAGGGCTCCAAGATTTTCTTGGAATGCAGCTGCTGGAACTATTCCCAGTATCCACCACTGAGAGGTCACCCATCTCCTACATGCTGAGGTCACCATCCTTTAGGGCTATATGATGACCAAGGTTATGTAGTAGGCATCTTACAGAAATAGTCCCAGTTTACCTAGAAGATGAAGCAGGGATCTTGGTTGCAAACAACACTCATTAAACAGAGACAAAGCAAATATTTCCTTCAAGAGAATGACCCCCACCTAGTCCCCCTCATCCTTGAGCTTTACAAGACGGTCCCCAGATCCTCTTCACCAGCTCAGGAGCTGTAGATGCACCAGCTGCTGTGGGAAGTTCTGCTTTTCCAGCCGACTTGCTGTTAAGTCTGGGAGGTTGTTTTCAACAAATTATCCATTATAAAGCAATACCAGAGGGTTGGGGAGGGGGGAGGAGGGGTGTAAACAAACGAATAATTGAAAAGCTGCTTGTGGCCTGGAGCAGCCAGTTTTAATTGGTTGTTCAGCTCTGGTTGGTTTAGTGGTTTACTTAGTGGCTGTGGCTGAAGCAAAATAAATAAGCTGGGTTAGAGAAAACAGAGACTGTGAGCTGTTGGGGAGGAACTGTTCCCTGTATTTCAGAACAGCCAGAGGTCTGATTTTAAGGGAGTTCTTTTTCATTTCCTCAGTGCCCCTAAGATCAGGGCTTTTTGTTCCAGGAGGGGATGCACACCACCACCTTTCTTCTGATGGTGCTCTTTGCAGCTAGAGAGCAGCTCTGAGGCCAGTGGGGCTTCAGGGTGGATGATGTGAATGTTGGAGGTGCAGCTGGTCTTCCTTTCCTTCCACCCCCACTTGCATCCTCTTCTACATCCCTGCCTGCAATGTTTGCTTACAGGTCTGATTTGGGGGAGGAATGGATGTGTCTGTAACAGGGTATTAACAGTAAAGGGGAATCAGAGGAATCTCATGTCTTCCCGTGGGGTCTGTCCAGAGCCTGATCACTGGCAGTAGTGATATGTCAGGAAACATCTGGCAGCAATCATAAAAGAGGAGGAAGAGTTCCTCTTAATGAAGAGGAACTAGATGGGCTCAAGATGCCTTTCCCTTCTGAGATCTCTTCTAAGGGAACAGGTCTGCTGCTCTGCAGGGGTATGGCTGTGTAAAAGAAAGATGATCCTAACCTCACAGTGAGCAGCTTCTACTCTTTCAATGTCCCCTTACTCCCAAATACACAAAATTTCTCATGAATGGGGAAATACACAACATTTCTCATGGATTTTGTGTATTTTCCCAAAGTTGAGGTTGATTCTGAATTTTCCTTGCCCCACATGAAACAAACTGCTTTTGCTTTATTAGTTAGGCATCCTCTTGCTCCCAAGCACAGCATTTTTCACAGGCTACATTTATTTCAGAGTGATCATGGTAGAGTTGAATTTGACCCAACCCTAAGATCCTGCAGGATGAGTGCACGCTGTAGCCACAGCTCTGGGCTGATTCATGGTCACAGCAGCATGCTCCAGAAGGTGAGCGCTTCAACTACAGCTGGTATACCTGAAGTATGTCTGCTTCAGCCAGGACAGGGCAGACAGAGAACAGAGGCATCATGGAAATTAAGAGACCAAATCCAAAAGGACTATTTTGTGGAGCAATGCTGAGCAGAAGAATAGAGAACAAAGGAATGCAGCAAAAAAGGAAGAAGCCATGACAAGCTTCACCAGAAGCAGTGTGTTATATATAGCCCTTGGATTTTCTCATTATTAGAATTGCTAGCTGAGCTAAAGACAATCAAATCTCATGCTTTGAGACAGGCATGGCTGCAGGCATCTGGAATTAAGCCCCTCTCCCTCTCATGTGGCACCATACAATTCATCAGAAATGTTAGGAACAAGAAAGCAATTTCCAATGGTTCAATTCAGGAAACCTGGCATCTTTTCCCAGCCCATCACTGGTCCTGCCTGGCCACAGGCAAGTCTTTCCCCTGCTGTGTGCCTGAATTTCCCACTCTTATGAAAGGAGACAGGGCTACCCCCTTGTCTTGAGAAAAAGCATTAGGAGATGAGGGTTGGCAAGAAGCAGTGCTCATTAGTAAGGGATTATAAAGGGTTAGGATTTGCTTCCTGGGAAGCCTGTCAAACCTTGCTGGGCCTTGGAGCAATGGAAGGGCTTGGTATTATGAGATCTGAATTCCTCCTCTTGTGAGGAAGGAAGTATTCACCTGGAGCAGCTGCTTCTCTACAGCTCTGCCCCAATCTCTCTGCCTGTAATCAAATCCATTCAAGCAAATTAGTTTTAAATTGAAAAAAGGGAGGTAAACCCACGCTGAATAAATTGTATCAGTTTAGTGAAGGGATAATTGCATTCTTCATCTGTCAGGAAAAGCTGACATTGTGATTTACACTCACTAACTCCAGCTTCACCCCGTAATGGGTGCAGCGATCTACAGTTCACCACGCTTGGCTTCTCAGTGGCTCTTTCTCTAGGTGTCTGCCTGTTCCTCCCCTGAATTATGAATTGTGCCCGATGTGATTGTATCATTAGTCCAGAACACAGGCTGGAGACAGCAATTTGCTTCTCATTAGGAGTGAAACTTCAAATTGTTTCCCACTGTTTGCCCTAAGAGATGTCAGGTGACATTACTGTATTTCTAAAAGAAATTAATACAATCAGCAGAGCCTGGAAGGCTCAAGGCAAGGGTACTGGTAGGGTAGGGCTCTTCTTCAGCTCACTGGTTTGAAGGTGACTTGCTGCGATAAATGGCTGTTAGTTATTTCTATCTGATGCTGGCTCTGGGGAGCCAGCTGGAGAGAGAGCAGTGGCCCCATCCTATTCCTGATGAGCTGAATCAGAGAAGCAGCCCCCACACACCGCTGTGTTAAGAGGCATGGCAGAGCGAACAAAGACTGATTAACCCTGGAGAAAGAAAACTCCTCTTCCATGCCTGCCAGATTCTGTGTGCCCTGCCAGTGCTCAGGCAGGTTTCTGGAGGAGTCACCGACCACTGATACCACACTGGGAGCTGTGTTCTCCCAACGACTGCCCATCAGTGGAGTGTGGGGCATACTGCTGAGCAGGCATTTGGCAGCAGGGGCTCACTGTAGGCCATGGGAATCCTTCATTAGTGAGCTGAGCACCAGGCAAGGCTGAGAAGCCTTTAGCCCACGTGCTTAACAAGAGTTTGGTTGCAGGGTTCCCAATTGCCCTCCTGCAGAAATGAATGAGGCAACACAGGAACGGGCAGGGAGAGGAGTTCATAGGCTGACAGAAAGGTATGCAGAAGGAAATTGAGTTCTGTAGGATCTTGCTCAATAGGTGGGTGAATTCATTACAGGAAATCTTCTGAGAGCAATTGTAAGTGGCTAATAGAGTTTGAATGAAACTGATAGCCCTGCTCTGGAGTGCGTGGGAATAACAGTCTCATTATGTTTCACAGGGCATCCCTTATATTCAAAGGGTGATATACTGAGTACAGAGGGGTGGAGGAGTCACTGATTGAAGTGAGACAAGAAAGACTAACAGGAGAAACTTTGCAGAGTATAATTACAAGGAAAATAACTTTGCTGGGAGAGCAATTACACTGTGTGTTAGTCTAACAGTGGAAACGCAGGAACTGTATTGCTCCACCTTGGACATGGAGCCCTGGAGAACTGGCCTTGTGAAACTGTCTTGCAGCAGTTGGTGCACAGTCTGTCTTCCCTGCTATTCCTACCAAGGAGGCAGCAGAGAAAGCCCTTTTGGCCAAAAGCCTGGTGAGATGCAGCCCTAATCAGAAGCACGTTAATTAAGTTAATTTACAAAATGCATTCTGTTGTTGTGTTGCCCAGGCGTGGAATCCATCACAGTAATTGCTACAGGGTGTGAAGGGTGGATGCAGTTGAATGCTGGCTGTGCTCAGGGTGAGTCAGGGCAAGTTCACCATGTGGCAGACTTAACGATAACGTCATGAAGGCAAGTGGACTTCTGGTCTTCTGGGGGCTCCTTGTCTTTGGATGAGCTTCCATTTGCCAGAAGGATTTGGGACCCCAAGGGTTGTGTGGTGTACCTAGAGCTTTCAGTGTACTGTGAGGCAGAGAACAAGGGCATGGGCTTCCTCAGTCAGGGCTTCCTTGCCTGCTTCTGCTCTTCTGCACCCTCTCACAGCACCAAGACTGGGGTTATCTTTTGTCTCAAGGGCATTTCCCCACAACTGGGAAGCAAAGACCCCTGGGGACAGTGGGGCGGTTTGCAGTCCTCTGTCTCTCCTGGCTGAGAGCTTTCTCCAAGACTTTCCCAACTTTATTTCCCCTATTGCTGTTTCTGTGGTCAGTTCTCCCTATGGATCTGTACCCCTTCAGCTGCAGCTCGACAGCACGAGGCAGGTGGGTAGTGCCTGCCTTTCTGCTGGCTCTAACCACCTCACGAGTGCCCCTTTTCAGGCAGTGAATGTCTGAGGGGCTTTCTACTTCTCCACAGAAGACTCAGATCAGCCATCTGATATATGGCCCCCTTGAATTCTCTTGTCAGCTTCCACTTAGAGCAGTTGCTAGACTGCTTCACCCTGGACATGGTGAGAAAACCAAGCAGCCCTGACCATTTCTCTGTGGGATTTGCTGAGCCAAACATGTCAGAGTCTGGTGCATCATTGGACAGTGGGAAGTGGTAGGACTAGAGAATATGTATGTGTGTGGCCAAGAACAGAGTAGCTTTGTCTAACCTGAGCTGATCTTTCATCTGAGGTCCTCCTTGAGGGCTGATGACTTGGATAAAATCCCCCAGAAGAGCAAAGCCTGTTAACTCCTCAGACCTGAGAGCATGAGACATCAGTCCCCCTGTTTGTGTCTTCAGCAGCCACACAGCTACTGTCCCATTGCCATATGGCTTTTAATAGGTACAAGCATGCTAACTAAAACCACAGGGACAACCAGAATGCTTTTTATGAAGGGTTTGATTTCCCACAGTGAGACCTGGCTTTTAGGTAGAAGTATTATCTTTTATAAGATTGAGTAGAGTTGGAAAAAGCAGAGAAGCTTGCCATTATTCAGGTCTGGAATAGAAGCATCAGATTTGAAAGCTAAATCCATTTTGAGGATGATTGCTCAGAGTTTAATTAGGGATGTATCAGTTAGTTCATCTCTGAAAGAAAAGGTAGGTGGTATGTATGCAGTAGAGCGGATGTTAGTTGTAGGGAGGATGTGATAGAGTGCTTATCTCCTAGGATAAAAATGGAGACAGCTTATAGCCATTGCAGCCCAGAAATGTTACTGGTGAGGATTGGTTTGCTGCAAATCAATATTTCCATGTGCTCCAAGTTTAGTCAGACTTCCTGATGCTGTTGGGGCTGGGCACTTGATTCCCATTATTCAAATGCTTTGGAGAAAGTGATGCCTCAGAAAGCCAGAATCAAACCTCAGTAGCCTTGGTGAGTGTGAAGCAGGATCCTTTATTGCAGCGCTGGGCACACAGGGGATCGATCGCTCCTCCACATGGGTGCCCCATTCAAGCCACATTTCTCCTGTTGATACAGATTAACTCTACAGATTCATCAGAATTCCTAAGACAAGGCAGGGTTATGCAAATTATTTCCAGGAAGTCATTTCCATTAACTCCTCCCAGCTAGAGCATGCTCAGTGACACTCAGGGGGTCTTCTGGGGGTCTTCAGGGATGAAGGCTGGTCATCTTCCTCTCTCTCAGCCCATGCTCTTTACAGTTTTCTCCATAGTTACGAAAAACACATTCCTGAGCTCAAAACACAATTCCTACACAAGCTAGTTTGGAATGCCTTTTAACTGAAAACAAGATATACTCTGTCTCTTAATTGGTCATTGGTCTCATTATTTATGGCTTCCCTATCTTCACTAGCTTCAAAGCTAACTTTTGTAGCTGCTTTCATGAAACAGCTCACACAGTTACAACACAGCCATATTCTCCTAAAATCCAACCCAAATCTATTCTTAAAATACACAAATTAAAGTTCTATTCATTGTCTCAAGCTACATCTACAGCAATCTATTCAGCATTATTATATTGCACTGAATCAAAAGGGGAAACCCAGTTCCTGCACTGTGTTTCACTGAGGGAATTCACATCCTGGTGTCCTGCTTTATTTAACGTTGCTGCTTTGCAGGAAACAATTTCACCGCTGTCTTCATGCTGCCTTAAATACTGTTTTCTCCATGCACAGTTTCACAACCTCGCCTCTTCATTTATCAGCTTGCCAGTGAAGACAATAACCTTCCCACTGCCTGTGTTTCAGCAGGGCTTATTTTGGGACTACGTCCCACAGAACTGAGCAGGAAATGATGGACTGCCTGTAGAAAGAGTGACATAGCCTTGAATCCTCCCAAATGTTTCATAAGAATTCCCAAATGTTCTGTTCAAACTACACAATTATTGTTGGTAATATTCCTCAGGACCCCCTCCCTCTTCCCCCCCAGTTGTCTATGTGTTCCATCTTATGGCTTACGTGGAAAGTTTCCTCTTGGAGGAAGAGGAGGTGTTTTACACACAAGTCACTAAAACCCCAATTTTTAATTTAATATATATAGATTATGGGTTTTTTCCTGTCTGAACTCTTCAGCAAGACCTGCAAGGTTTGTGTTCACACTTGCTCCTGCACTCATGATGCCTGGGTGATGTGATTCCTCAGACCCTCACACTGGAGCCAAGCACTGCTTTGGGTACATTTCCAACCCCTTTCCCCAACTTATTGGCTCAAATCCACTGACACCCATGAGTAGCAACAAAGGAAGAACCTCATGTGCATTTGAAGCAAGCCTCTCACATCTGAAAAGAGTTTTTCTTTGAATAAGGCCCAACACATACTGGCCATTAGCCATTTGCTTCAGATTAGACTCTTTTTCTTATTTTTTTGCAGAAAGCTGCTGGATCTACTGTGAAAAATCAAAGAATTCTGATGCTTTTTTTTTAACACAATTTAGTATCTTGTGCTAAATTAAAAGTGACTCCTAGGTTACTGGCTTCCCTCCTGCCTGCCACGTAATAAGAATAGCATGTATTTTGCTAATGTTTTCTTATTCATCATTTTGTCCCTGATTTTTAGCAAGCTGCTTCACCTTTTGTTCTCTGATTTCTCTCCCATTGCCTCTTCAGCAGATAATCTACCTCCTTGGGAGCTGAGCTCCCTGATGAATTATTCTCTGCATTACCTCTTGATCTGCCCTGAACCCGAAATCTGATTCTGGGTTTATCCATGGAAGACAAAGTACAAGTCCACTTCACCAGCTCTTCATCAGGGCTCGTTCTGGGGAAAATGTCTCGTTATTAGTTTGCATTTTACACTCATTCTTTCATTACCCTAAGAGCACTTTCCCCAGCTTGACATCCTTTAACATGTATTTTCAGACTATTTCTGGTATTTAACTTCACCTCTGCTCCTAAAGGCTTTTTTCCTTATAGAATCCCAGACTGGTCTGGGTTGGAAGGGACCCCAAGGATCACAGAGCTCCAACCCCCCTGCCACAGGCAGGGCCACCAACCTCCAGGCCTGGAGCTACACAAGGTTGCCCAGGGCCCATTCCAACCTGGCCCTGAACACCCCCAGACACAGGGCACCCACCCCCTCTCTGGGCAGCCTGTTCCAGCCCCTCACCACTCTCTCTGGAAAGAACTTCCCCCTAATATCTAACATCATAGAATCACAGAACCATAGAATGGCATATAGGTTGGAAGGGACCCCAAGGATCATAGAGCTCCAACCCCCTGCCACATCCTAAAGGAGTGATAAAAAGCAGAAAAACATCAGGTCCCTATTGCATGGTGTCTTGCAGACCAGACAAGCATTTTTCCCACTCCAGATCTTACTGGGGTCTCTTCCAGGCAGTGATGTGATGGCACCAGCAGTAATATTTTCAGGCCCAGTGACATTGAGGTGAATTCAGGGTGTGGAATCTACATGTGCACAGTACTTCTATGTGTTTGCTTGAAATGTTGATAGGCTTCATGCACACTTCATCCTGTTTATTCTTGCACTTTGAATGTAAGTGGCCTTTTTATTTTTCTTCTCCACCAAACCATTTAGAGGAAGAGTTTTGACTGACTGACTGCAATGCCAAATGAGTGTGGCTTTTTTAATGGCAATGCAGACATTACTGAGCCCTTTCTCTTCATCTCTTCAGGGCAATCCATGCTCAAATTAGATTTATGACCCTTTATGTGCAAATAGTTAATTTAATCATCATATACATTTAGTCTTCAGTGAATGCATCTCTTCAGCTCTGAGCAGACAGACAGGTAACCAAAACCATTGCTGAGTTTTGCCTTGTAGGGCTGAAATTATATTCTACCAGTCAAGGACCACTGTGTTTTATTACCATAAAGGCCCTTGGTTCACTGGGTGACCTTAAACAAATCGTTTAACTTCTTATGTGTTTGTGAACCCAGCTGGAAAACTTCACACAAAACCATCCAGCAGGAAACTTAGGGCAAGCCACATGCCGTGCTTGCATTTGAGCTTTCCTCAGGGAAATAAAGCACAAATGAAAATTGCAAACCATCATCAACCCATAATAAATGTTTAAAACACATGCTGGAGTCAAGAGAAAAGGCTGAAATTTAAACATGAAGCAAGCCAGACTATCAGTTACCAACCCAACCCTTTTTTTGGCTGTAATTTAGCCCTGCTTAACTCTTCTTGGATCTCAGTTTCTGCAAGCATGTTTGGTACTTTTTATATTATGACCATATGGATTGGATAAACTAATTGATGAGCTGACAGCAAGCTGCACCGTGCTCCCCATCTTAATGATTTTACCCTGATATATCTGTCACCTAGAGGCTTAACTAGAGCAACTCAGTTCTTCCTGTACTGAGATGTTTGGGGACCGGGACCTCAGCATGAGCACTGACCTGCACCCAACCTTGGCCATGCTGCTCTGGCACAGTGCTTCGCATGGTCCCAGCAGGCTGGGGAGGGAGATGGGGGGGGGTATCAGCTTCATTTGGTTGGCTCCATGGATCATGTCAGCCCAGAATATATCACAGAATCATAGGGGTTGGAAGGAACCTAGAGAGATCATCGGGTCCAACCCCCTGCCTAAGCAGCTCCCTATCCCATATTACCCAGATAGGTGTCCAGATGAGTCTTGTGTATCTCCAGAGAAGGAGACTCCACACCCCCTGGGCAGCCTGTCCCAGGGCTCCTTCACCCTCACTGGGGAAAAGTTCTTCCCCAGGTTGCTGTGGAACTTCCTGTGCTCCAACTTGCAGCCACTGCCCCTTGTCCTGTCCCCACAGACACTGAAAAGAGGCTGGCCAATTCCCCCTGCATATGATATAGGTGTAAGCATAAGATGGCTGATGTTCCCAAAGTGGTACTGCTTTGAAGAGGCATCAGGATACACAGGTCCTTAACAGTGGAATTGATTTCAAAGGGACAGGCAAGACCAAAGGATCACATAAGGATGGGTAAGAACTGTATGATAGTATCAAAACACCAAACAGCTGGAAGCTAGCCCAGGAGTGGACTTCTGTCATTCCCCCTCAGCTCCTTAAGTGAGGACCTGATCCATGTGCCAGTGTCTGACCCAGAAGAGTCCCAGTCAAGCTACAGCTTAGGGCAAGTTTGGGAAGAAAAATATAAAAAGACATAGAAGGAGGAAAGATATAATACAATGAAAGAAAGATGTGGGGCTGTTGGAGAGGGGTCAGAGGAGCCACGGAGATGCTCAGAGGGCTGGAGCAGCTCCCCNAACAGGAGGGGAATCAGCTTGTTAAAGGGCAGAGACTGGCAGGACAAGGGGGATGGAGTGAAGCTGGAGGAGGGAAGGGTTAGAGGAGAGATTAGGGGGAAGTTCTTTGCAGAGAGAGTGGTGAGGGGCTGGAACAGGCTGCCCAGAGAGGGGGTGGGTGCCCCATCCCTGGGGGTGTTCAAGGCCAGGTTGGATGGGGCAACCTTGTGTAGCTCCAGGCCTGGAGGTTGGTGGCCCTGCCTGTGGCAGGGAGGTTGGAGCTCTGTGATCCTTGGTGTCCCTTTCTACCCAGACCAGGCTGTGATTCTATGATGTTCAGCATGGCAATATGTCCTGAGGTGAAACTCTTCATCTAGAAATAGAAATAATTTAGAAATTTGGCAGAGAGCAGGCAAAGAACAAAGACAAATGCAAAGCTCAAGTGTTTTGTTTGGTAACAATTCAGGAATGGGAACGATTAAATGCATTTGCACATTCATGTTAAAATCAGTGGACTATTTCAGAGAAAAAGAAACTTTAAAGTTGAAAATTCCTATTTCAGCCTTTTCTAAACAATATTTTGAGTGGGTGGTGTCCGAGGTTCCTCCCATTCATACATAAGAAACCAAAAAGCAAGCAAGGAAGCTGCAATTTGGCAGCTAAATGAAATAATTCATTACAGACAATACAGAATATTTCATTAGAATGAAAGAAACTTTGTTGAAGAGCTTATCATACCAGGAAAAAAAGAAAGGAAGAAAAAAAATAGAATTTTTTTTTTCCATTTTGTGGGGGGGTTTTGGTCAGTGAAGTGAAACATCAGTTATTTATGCAGCTCTAATCACAGAATTCCAGACATCTGGGTGCCTCAATCACACTGATTCGCTCTTGTTCACAGGTGACGTTACTCCCTTGTATGAAAGAGTGATTCACTTAACAGCCTAACCTGTTGAGCAGATGTAGTTAAAATCTTGATGCCAAGTGGAAATAATGAGCACACTCCCAAATGCATTAGCTGCTCTTCTCCCTGAAGTCAAAGGGATCATTTTGACTCGTATTTGCTGTTTCATATTATTGCCCAATTACTGTAATCTCAGCTCAGCTTTTAAAGGTCATCTCTGCCTTTTCTCTCAGCTCAGAGGCCAGGGACTGGAGAGGGTTTATCCATAGGTAATCAAGCCAATGTAATGGTCACTGATTAGAAACCATCTCAGCTCTTTCACCAGTCAGGTGGTGTATGCCCTGTGGAAGGCATTTCTCTCATCTCAGTAGTGCCTCAGGGTGTATTGAACACAGAATAAAGGCATCCAAATCAGTCTTGCCTGCTTTCTTCCCATTCCTTGGCCCAGAAAATCCCATGCTATGTGTCAGCCAGCGTAGCTCAATGGAGTGGTAGGTCAGTTGTGGCCCAGTATGGCCCAGCGGGATAGCAGGGTGCTGTCCCAGCATATGCCACCACCCCACAATTGTGGCTGATGGTCCTAGGAGCTGCTGTGATTTGCTAACCAAGTCTATCTTGCACCATCTATGCACTGACAATTTGGAGGGTGAGATCCCTTCCTCATCCTTCAAAAGACCTGCTGTACCTAGGCTCTTTTGGGAAGGAAGATGGTAGGAAGAAGCCTTTTGATGCACTTTCTGTTTGCAATAGCTTTTCATTGTCCCAAGAAGGAGAATTGATCGAGAAACTGCAGTGAAGAAATGTGGGGAATTTTGCACTCTGTGTAGAATGAAACATATGGCTCAGAATGAGTGGAAAATGAGGAACAAAAGTCACAGATTTTTGAAGCTGAAGGACCAGCCTTGCAATTTCAAGACCATGAGTTCCTCACAGAGAGCACAGCCAGTGTATCTGATTTAGCTTTTGTAGGTAGGTCTGACCATATTGACTACACCTCCAATGACTATGTTGTGCTTTTAACAAGGCTGGTTCCAGTGGAGATGTCTACACTGTTGACACCTACCCTCAGGTACATGCTACTTCATTTTGTCCAAGATAAATAGCAGGCCATGTGAATTTACCTGAGGTTCATGTAACACCTGCTCTGGACCAAAAGGAAAAGGCACTGAATCAGACTCTACCTGGATTTTGTAGTAATACATTTGAGGACATCATCACTAACACATTAGTTGCTACCTGATGGCTTTTCATTTAGCAGAAACCTGTAAACAAGAAGGTCTGACATTCTCAGGTCTAGGAATCACTGTAAACTGATAGTAGAGGCCTGCAGATGTATAAAGAGAGAGCTGTGGGAAAACAAATCTATCAGGAAGATCTGGGGATCTGAGTGTTACCCTGCACTTCACAAAAATAGAGATGAGAATTGCCTTTGTGGGAAAGAGGGGTTGCAAACAGCAGGGATTTTGCAAGATAAGCTGCTTCAGGAAGAGACACAGGTCTCTTGGGGAGGTTTCAGGCCAGGTATGTCTTTCAGGTGCATTAGAGATGGTTCCCCCAGGGAGAAAAAGAACTTTTGTCCAACTCTGACAATGTGGGGTGAGGATAACAAAACAAAATGGCTCGTTCCTCCTGCCAAAGTCTCAACAAGATTGTAATAAAAGCAGCTGAACTGCCAACTCCCAGGGCACATTCCACTCAGAGTTCTTTGGTTTAGCTTTGCCTAGCAATTGTAGTGCTGCCATCACACCAAAGACCTGTCCTTTTGAGTGACAGCTCAGAGGACCTCGAAGATGGGTAACTTATTTACTAGTCTGTTTTATTCTTGACAGCCAGTGTGGTGTTAATGCTGATTGACAGTTGTTGTTTCTGTGCGGGAGAAGGTGATGTGAGTAACTAGGCCTCAAAGAGATATGAGGGGCACTTGGAATCAAGGGCTTTGTCATCTGAAGACTCATTTTTTGCTGTTCTGCTCAGTCAGTACCCAGATACTAATGGCTGGGACTTCCCACTCCTTAGCACTGAGCAACTGCTGAGCCTTGAAGGCATTGCGGGAGGAGGGAGCTTGAAGTGGGATGGGGAAGGCTGAGGATGTTTTTGGAGGACTCTTCCTTCCTGTCATGGAAGTTTGTCATGGTTTGTCAAGCAGTTGACTTTCTGGGTCAGGTCTGGGTTTCTGGATCTATTACCAGCCACAGCACAGAGACATTCCACAGCTTTAAGCGTGGCCTTGTCTCCTTCTCTGAGCCTTGTTCTCCACCATCCCAAATCCACAAGAAGCTGTCTCCACTCCTATTATATACTGCTGTGGAAAGGGGGGTGCTTAGGAGAGCAGAGAGGAAGAGCTAAGGTTCTTTTGTGGGCTCTGTGTCATGTAGAGTGGTTGAACTACCTTATAAACGGAACCTGGGTAATAGCCCAAACCATGATTTATGGCAGCTTCATCACTGTGAGGTTGGTTTGAAAGACATTACACAGCGCTGAATGTGCTGCCTGGGCAGAAGTGATTCAACTAAAATGTGTGCAGCTTGCACAGGACTCTGCATTTATCTCATAAAACACCCAGCAAAGAAGCATCATAACTCATGAAACTCCTGGGTTTTAGCAACAGAAGGAAAGGCTTTGCAACAAGGAAGGGATAAAGGATATCACCCAGAAATTATTGTAGAAATGTGTGTCTTTAAAGGAGTTGACAATAATAAGGGTTTGATTATTTCTGAAGGGGCTTAACTGGCCTTTATATCCAGATTCCATTCAAAATGAATAATTTTCCATTTAAAAACATATTCTCTCCCCCCACCCACCCTGCGAGTAGGAAATGAAGCTAGATGACTTTGTATCCTTAAAAAATGTATTATCCAGATTATCTTGGGGGAGATTTAAAGAAAGAAACCAATCTCTTTGCAGTAGTGAAATTTCAAAGCCTGCTAATTTTACTGTGACGCTTTAAAATAAAGAGACAATTTAATTCTTCTGATGTAGCAGTGTTGTTTGGTCCTGGCTTCATCTTCAGGTGCTTCTGAAAGGCACTGGAAAATAATAATCATGTTCCCTTCTAGACATATAAATCAGGCTCTCTTCAGCAATGTAATTTTAGATTGCAAACATAAAAGTTGAGGAAGAATTTCACATCTCTCAGTGTAGCTGTTTGCACTGAAGGTCTCCCTCAAGTGATGTCTCAGCTGCCACTAAGCTTGCAGCTTATTCCTACCTTGTGTCTTCTGGGCCTGACTTTTGGACCATTACACTTCTAGGAGCAAACTGACTATAAAATACTACAGGAAGAAGGATTTCTCAGCAGGGCAAAATAAACAAAACTGTCTCTTTCTAATCTGGAATCCTTCTGGATAATTAAGAATACCAAGAAAGGATCTGCAGGTTTATGTGCTCTGCTTACAAAATGGGTCAAGTGAGGATAGAACCAGTTTCCTTTGTGCCTGTTGCCCAGTCTGAGTTGATGCAGGGCCACTGGTGAGGTGAACAGGAGTTTAGCCTTCAAGCCCAGTCACTCTCTGACTCCCATGGAAAATCAAATTAAAAAAAAAAATAGAAGGGAGAAAAATTGCCACTCTTCCCATGAAATGTGTATTCCTGTCTGCTTTGTGATGAACAGATTCCTGGTTTTGCATGCTTCCTTTGTTGTTTATGTCCATCTATATCAATTTATAGATGGTTACTTGTTCTATCTTCTCAAAGAAAATTAAACTTCAGAACCCATGGGAGACTCCCTTGCTGATTCTGCCAATGTCCTAAGGGCCTGGAGCATCTTCCCTGTGAGGAAAAGCTGAGTGAGCTGGGGCTGTTCAGCCTGGAGAGAAGAAGACTCAGGGGGGACCTTATTAATGGTTATCAATATCTGAAGGGTGGGATGCAGGGGGAATGGCCAGCCCCTTCTCAGTGTCTGTGGGGACAGGACAAGGGGCAATGGCTGCAAGTTGGAGCATAGGAAGTTCCCCAGCAACCTGGGGAAGAACTTTTCCCCAGTGAGGGTGAGAGAGCCCTGGGACAGGCTGCCCAGGGGGTGTGGAGTCTCCTTCTCTGGAGAGATTCCAGCCCCGTCTGGACACCGCCCTGTGTGCCCTGTCCTAGGGACCCTGCTTTGGCAGGGGGTTGGACCCCATGGGCTCTGGAGGCCCCTTCCAACCCCTGTGACTCTATGATTCTAGGATAGGAGGGGGGGGACACCTTGCTCTGCATTACATGGAGGGAGGAAAGCCACCATCATAGGAAGATGTCCTTTGTAGTGCTGAGATCTCAGTTAGTTTGGAGATTTAGGAGTCCAGAGGGGTTACTGATTTCCATCACTTACCTCCCCCCTCACAAGTACCAGTGTTAGTGGGGCGAATCCTATTCCTGCTCGTTCTGTACATTGAGGTTAATCCTGTGAAAGGAGATGGAATTTGAAGAGCCTAGGCAATTTTAAGAAGATTGTCTCCAATGGAGATGCCTACATGCCTACCATTTTCCATCTGCTTTACAACAGTTTCTAGTCAAAGCCCAGGGGCTGTGAAAAAGTGAGGAGCTCTGGTCCAGTCCTATGATCTCTCTCAACAAGACATGCACCCACCTGCCTGCTGCAGCACCTGCCCTTCCTCTCTGTGTGGGTTCCAGGGATGGCTCCTTGCAGAAGTATCCCCCTCCTCTACTATTTCTAATCACTCTGACCTTCTTGCATTCCTGTGGTTAATGGTTAGATCAGATCCCACCTATCTTGTGCCAGTGAGAACTGGGAGAAATCACCTCCTCTGGGCTATATGGAGCAAAATGTGTTCTGTGGTCATGGTGAGATTGGCAATAAAATCAGCTGTAGGAAACCTGGGAGTCATAATGGCTGTATGGGAGCATGCAATACCAGCTTTGAGGCAAGTGGCCATGCAGTCCTTTTGCTTGGAGGAGCACTGTCAGTGAAGGTCTCAGAGCAGTGAGATAACTTTTCAAGGTGGATTTTCAATGTTTTGTCTTTCACCTGCAATGACAGAGTTGAGTTCAAATCCTTATTCCTTGCAGGACAGAGCAGCTATTTGCTTTAGGGCTTTCATGTCCTAATCCTACACCCTGTTCATGGAGCTACTGGAAAAACCTTGAGGAATAAAATCACCACATCTGCTCTGCCCAGAGTTCCTCCTTCCCATTCTTACTGTTTCAGAATCACAGCTGTTTATTCAACATGCCTCCTTTTACAGCTTATAACCAAACACAATACCCACAGTCAGAGAATCCCAGTTTGGTTCCAGTTGGAATTTTGCTCACACAAAGAGTTTAATAAGTAACCCCAAGTAATGAAAACACTCAGAGAGAGCACAGCTGAAGCACAGATCAAGCAGAAGCTGTAAAAAAAGTTTTAAACTGGTAGGCTGGATGGAGAGAAACTTTAACTTTGGGACTAAAAGTTTATAGTGATCTGCTTATAAGCTTAGATCTGTCTTTCATAGCCTGGGAGTGCAGACACGGACTCTGGGCAAGCTGTAGCTTGAGGCCACTGTTTACATTTGTTTGCCTCTGGTGTCTTGCAAACAGCTCATTAGCTAAAGACACGGGTAGAGACTTCAAGTTGGAGCCATGATCTGGCTCACATTTAATACTACTTGCCCTTCACACACAATTTGTTCCTTTGTTGCCCTTTAAGGGCTTTCTTTTCCAGAGAAGAACGTTGCTATGAAGCAATGCTAGAAGCCTTATCCATGTCCAAATGTGTTTTTATTTGAGCAGAACAGGATCAGTGCTTTCTCTATACTCCTCATTGGTGTTGGCACATCTCACTGTGTTTGACTTTCGGGGTGCTCTGTGGCCTCTCCCAGCCTTGGACACTTGGAGGGGGGGCTGAAGATGCATCCCTCTCTACAATGCCTCCAAGCCATTGCCCAGCTGAGTTCTAAGGGCTGTTCAGAGGAGGCAATGCTTCCAGTGCCCCCTGCCCTCTCTAACACCCCAAAACTGAGTTGACCATGGGAAATGGTTATGCTACTTCTTTTCCTGAATGGCAAAACTAATGAGCTGGAACGTTTTCCAAACAATTCTTCATGTACATAGAGGCAGCTTTGCTTCTCCTCCTTGATACTCATGCTGTTAAACAATCATCTTCTGTCCTTCTCCCTTGTTCTCTCACGAGTACCTTTGCTTTACTGCTGACTTTTCAAAGCTGCCTCAGTTGAGACACCTTCTTTCCAGTGCTGCTACCTTCAAAACAGCTTTTTTAATGTTAAATTACCCTGTAAGGGTAAAATCATTCTTTGAGGTTTCCAGCATCTTGGTTAACCACTATACCATTAAGCCAATTTGCATCACCAGCACTGCTTATACAAAATAACAGCTACTTTGTCTTTAAAATCCATTCCAGTATTGGCTGCTACTCAGCACTAGAGCAGCTGAATTACAATTAATAGCATCTTCAGCATAAGGCTTAGAACATCATGATTGGGTTAATACTTAACTTTCAAAGTTTCCTCGTCTCTATGAAGAACTTGCTGAACTTATTCTTTCTTCTCTTTATCCATCCAGATCTTTTGGGTTGTTGGATTTGTTCAGTCCCTTTCTAAAGCAGTGAGAAAACCTGTATGAAAAGAAATGTGGAAGGGTAAGACTGCTTATACTGAGCTAACAAGTATGATTTCATTGTGGTTTTGATCCTTTCCATCCCTCTGTCTGAATTCACAAGGGATGGGATTGATCTCAGGGGCTGAGTACACAGCATGAGGCAATTGTCCTGAGTTCCCTGGTGGTCACTGAATTCAGGCAACAAACAGGAGAACACAATCCATCTCTCAAAATAGAGGTGTGATTTACAGAAAGAGGTGAAATGCACTTCCCTGTGTGTGTGTGTGTCTGTCTAGCATTTATTCAGATGATCCCCATCCCTAAATCTGGATGAGAAGTTGAACCTTAACGATTCTGCTTTTGTATTTTCTTTTAGAAACTTGTTGGGCCAGAACAGAGAGGTTCTGACCCAGAAATAACACCCAAACATCTGTTGACTACATATAAGAGTCAAGGGGTGTATCTGGTGTCTCTTGTAACACCACAGCCATAGAAAACCTGGGCCTTGATTCAGTTGCCCACATGGTGCCATCTGAACTCGAGGTACCTGCATGAGGCCATCAGCCATGATCTAAGACCTAGGGGAGACCTATGTAGATTTTGGAAGTTAAGAGTGATACAGGAAGGACATGATGCTCAGCCATGCCCCTAGCTCACAGGTATGCATTTGTATGAACCCCAAGCACCCTTTGATTCTGTGGTTCTTCAGGGCCTGATGCCACCGACCTGTCCTCTCTGTCAGGAACATGGAGGTGGTGCTGCAATACGAGTGCTGAATAACAGTGAGCAGTCCTGACTGCCTCCCTGGTACTGATTTAACTGCCATTTATTAGTAACTTACCTCCTGTACCATGGTTCCTGGGTGTTGTCATGCCATCCTGATGAGCTAAGGTGGAGAATTAGTTTCCATCATGCTCAGCAAAATTCACTTTAGGCCATTTTGGCTTTGCATCCCAGAGGCAAAACATGACACATCAGCCATACCTCAGCACAGCTTTGCTTCAGCTAGCAATGAAAGAGGATGCAGAATAGCCCCTGGGGATAGTCCCTATCAGCAGGACATGGCGCTCAAAGCCAGACCCCTGCCTCCACTGCAGAGCTTGTCTTTGTGGGTAAACTATGAAGGTGAGGATCTGGATTCTGGACCTGGCCAAGGCAGAGTGAATGCTGTGTTTCTTGGCATTTATCTCCCTGTGAGAAGAATGTGATGTGAAGGGGAAATATCCTCCTGATGTAGATGGTCTGCAGGTTTTGGAAAAGAGGCAGAGATGGCTTGGGGATGACGTGCAAGAGAAGAGCTGTGTGGAGAAGGACCTGGGGGTGCTGGTGGGTGACAGGGTGGCCATGAGCCAGCAGTGTGCCCTGGGGGCTGAGAGAGACAATGGGATCCTGGGGGCATCAGGAGGAGTGTGGGCAGCAGGTCACAGGAGGGGATCCTCCCCCTCTGCTCTGCCCTGGGCAGGCCCCACCTGGAGTGTTGTGTCCAGTGCTGGGCTCCCTGGGATCAAACAGCCAGGGATCTCCTGGAGAGAGTCCAGAGGAGCTATGGAGATGATGAAGGGCCTGGAGCATCTCCCCTGTGAGGAAAGGCTGAGTGAGCTGGGGCTGTTCAGCCTGGAGAGAAGAAGACTCAGGGGGGACCTTATTAATGGTTATCAGTATCTGAAGGGTGNGAGCCCTGGGACAGGCTGCCCAGGGGGTGTGGAGACTCCATCTCTGGACATCTATCTGTGCAATATGAGCTGGGGAGCTGCTTTGGGAGGGGGGTTGGACCCAATGATCTCTTGAGGTCCCTTCCAACCTCTATAGTCACTGAGAGAAGGCGGGAGTGCAGAGGTTCTCTAGCAAGTGTGGAGCAGGAGAGAGGGGATTGAAGGCTGTAGTGCTGCCTTTTTTCCAGATTGGTTTATAGAATTGCTTTCTGGTCAGTTAGTTCCTTGGGGAAGGAAAATATGTGGAATTGAGGACATTTGAGTGTTTTGGGGGTTTTTTTCCCCTACCTGTTCTTTCTAAATCACACATTTCCTCTGTGAGTATTGGGTGGTTTTTTTGTTTTGTTGGGGTTTTTGTTTGTTTTGCCGTTGTTGTTGTCGTTGTTATGGTTTATTCACTGAAAATATTGATTCCCCATCAAAAATTCAACAGCTTTTTGGCCCCCAAACACCATTTTTCAGCCAAGAAAATGGCTTTTCATTTGCAGAAAAACCCTTTGCTTTGTTCCAAGTCCCATTTTGTGAACTTCTTTTTTAGCATAAAAAGCCCCCACTCACACATACAAAAAAATAATGTTGATGGATAATCTTTGACCAGTCTCATTGGGAGCATGAAGCTGGTGGTGGCTCACCTCCTTTGGCTACTTTTTTTTTTATTTCATGATCTTTGAAAAGCACCATTTATTTTTCTTACAGCTTAAATGAAAGCATGGTGGAGGCAGAGGTCTAGCAGACACATCCTTTCTTCTGTTTGCCAGACACTGAAATATAAATCTTCTTCTATACCTCTTCAAAAGCTTTTAGTGACATCATATTTGGAAAAGCTGTTAATTCCCATCCAGCTTTCTCCTCTTGTATCTCCCAGAGTGAAATGTAACACTATTCCCATTGTATAGATCAAGAAACTCAAAACTGGGGAAAGGAAATGAAAGTCAATGGTAGACTCCTGGTTCAGGTCCCTGTCTTGCCCTAGCTCACACCTTCCCTGTGAACGTGACAGTCATCCTCTTGGAAGATACCACTTGCGTTAGACGTGATTTTTGAGTTAGACCCACAGAGGGACAAGGGGGCAGGACAAGGGGGAATGGATTAAAGCTAAAGGAAGGAAGGTTTAGATTAGATATTAGGGGGAAGTTTTTTACAGAAAGAGTGGTGAGGGGCTGGAACAGGCTGCCCAGAGAGGGGGTGGGTGCCTCATCCCTGGGGCTGTTCAGGGCCAGGTTGGCGGGGGCCCTGGGCAACCTTGTGTAGCTCCAGGCCTGGAGATTGGTGGCCCTGCCTGTGGCAGGGGGGTTGGAACTCCCTGATCCTTGGGGTCCCTTCCAACCCAGACCAGTCTGGGATTCTATGATTCTATGAGGGGCTCAGAGGTCATAGGCCAGAGAGAGGATGCTGCTTTTGGCAGGGGACTAAGGACTGTGTTATTAACATGCAGTCAAGAAAAGAAGAAACAATTCAGCAAGCATGGCTGCTTCACATGACTACTTTGGACATAAGGACATGCAGCAGCTCTGCTCCCTCTACCCTTGCTGCCTGGCCCATGGCACAGAAACGGGACACAACGAGCCCTACAAATAGTTAAAAAACATATTTTCAGGCTGCTGTTCCATCCAGTGCAAGTCAGCTAAAGGAGCCTTTGAAGTGGGATTATACAGTGTATCTTGTTTCCTCTTTTCTTCTGTGTTCAGGCGTTTTTTGCTCTTGAAGCCATGTTAGAAAGAAGGCAGAGGAGGGAAACCTCTCCTCTGGTTTGTGTGAGGCTGCTCTACAGCAGCACAGCATCAGTCTCATTGGCCATGGAAGGGCTAAAAAGTGGGTTGTTGGTCTAATAAGGGGTATTAGCTGTCCCTAGGAGCCTTCCTCTGAAAAGAGAACACAAACCAACAATAGCCTGAAGGTGAACTTCAACCTCTAGTTCCCTTCTCCTGAAAACTTGTTTCCTGCCTGGCGTAACAAGGCTTTAGGGCACTGAACACACAAGCACTTCTCCCAGGTTACCTGCTGTCCTCCTTGAGTGAGCAATAAATAAAAGGTTTCCCCAAAACCCCTCTGCTTCTACTGCACATGTAAGCTTGGTCTGTGAAGCCCCAGTCCTGAGCATGATGCTCAGAAACACTGGCTGGGTGTTAGGTCCAAAACTGGTCCCAGGTGATACCTGTTAGGTGGTTTTTTTCCTGAACGTACCGTGGAACCAGCACAGATTGTCTGGCTGCCCAGGTTAATGCTGCAGCCATGGGTAGAGTCACAGCTGGGGACACCATGAGGAGCACGTGGCACTCAAGGCTTCCACACCACGAGGAGCATGTGGGCCTCAGGGCTTCCACACCACAAGGAGCACATAGGCCTCAGGGCTTCCACAGCACAAGGAGCATGTGGGCCTCAGGGCATCCACACCACAAGGAGCACATGGGCCTCAGGGCTTCCACAGCACAAGGAGCACATGGGCCTCAGGGCATCCACACCACAAGGAGCACATGGGCCTCAGGGCTTCCACAGCACAAGGAGCACATGGGCCTCAGGGCATCCACACCACAAGGAGCACGTGGGCCTCAGGGCTTCCACAGCACAAGGAGCACGTGGGCCTCAGGGCATCCACACCACATGGAGCATATGGGCCTCAGGGCTTCCACACAAGGGGCATGTAGGTCTCAGGGTGTCCACCCACTCCCCAGAAGCAGATTCTGCCATTCTGTGGTTAAGTTCAGCTGCCAGATGCTGCTGGCCAGGCTCTCCTCAGACATTGTGCCAGCACTCTGCAGGGTGTCTGCCAGGTCCTTGTGTGAACAGGAGATGCACACATCAGGGAACATGCTGTGCTCACAGCTGCTCCCAAGATCCCTCCTTGTAAGCAGTATCAATATCCCCTTGGCCTCAGGGAGCTAAGGACCATTGTAAGCTCTACCATCTACTTTTCAAAGTGCAAGCAGTGCTGCTAGATAGTGAGAAGAAAAATACCACTTAACAAAAGGGCATTTTCTGCCAGATACTGCTCTTCCCTCCAGCTACAGGGAAAATGTCACATGATAAATGGTAACCATGCTGTTTAATACGTTGCTGAGAGATGCTGGGATCCTGCAGTGTTGAGGAGAGGATGGAGCCATTGTAGAGCAGATTGTGCTTGTTTTAGGCATGTGCTAAAAGTGGCTTTTAGACCATCTTCAGGGATTAATCTCTTCCAGGGGTTGTCCACATGGAGCTTCCAGCTGAAAGCTAAGAATCATGAGGTTTGGATCTAACATCTAGCTCTGCCATAGGTTTTCATTGTGTCTTTAAATGCACTTACAGCTTTTTCTTCCAACAGCTACTCAGTTTTGTTGGTCTGATACTCAGGAGTTCTCAAACCCATACCCATGTTACCAACCCTGCAGCTCCCCCAGCTCTGTCCATCATTGCCTCCAGCAGCTGCATCCTGCATGAGGTGTGAGGAATGAGAAGACCTCTTGGTCATGACGATTCTTCATCCATTTCCTGGCCTTACCTCAGATGATAATCTTTTGGGAATCTGTTTGGGAAATTGGGCTGAAGCTGGAAAGTGTTTTTAAAAAGAATCAGAGACCTCAGGTTTGAAAGATGGCTTTCAGTTATGTAGTCCCAGACTTAAAATGAGGGTGTGAGGAGGAATAAGGCATCCCTTGGAGCCACAGATTACAAAAAACTATTGCAAATTTGCTGCAGAGCACCAAAGGGAGAGAATTATTCCTGTCTTGGCCCAAACTTGGTAATATGTATCAAGCCTTCAAATAATAATGAGATTCTTGGTTTTAAAGATATTTTAGGGTTTCTTGCCTTTTGCTTCCAGGTTTATGGGCCCTGAACACTCTTTTAGGCTGTATTTAAGAGCTTTCCTTGGAAACTGCAAGGTTTAGACTTCTTTTTTGTTTAATGCTACCTGAGAATTTCACAGGGCTGAAGAACTGAGGTTTTAATACTACTGTATGCCTTATAAAACAGTGAGAACCTGCAAAGCTGGATACCTGTGATGAATTTTCTGCTGTAAACACGTGCCAATATCTCTTGTCTTCCTACCAACATTGTCCTTTCCTCTTCTGTTTTACTTACCCTGTTAATGGGACGAGCAGTCCGATACCTTTCCTAAAGCTTCTGTCTCTCTATACTCTTTGTCTAGGGTGAATAAACAGAGCCAAAGGTACAGAGATACAGAAATAAAGGGCACAGAATCTCAAGCTGATGTTCAGCTGCCCTTGCCATGGCTTTGTATCCAGCCTGGGAGGTGGAGGATAAAGCCAGGAAAGGAAAGAGCTGTAGCTGTGGTATTTTATGCCTGTGGCATTGGTAGGAGAGATTAGGCAGGGTCATTAGCAAGCCCCAAATTGTTTGATTACCCTCACCAGACTGTGCAAAGGAAACAAACCAGGAGGAAATTGGCCCACTGGGGCTTTGAGATTCTTCTACTGATGTTCCTAGTTTTATTATTTGTGTGTTGTGCTTAGTGGAAGGTTTGAAAGCAGCCAAGTGGGGCTCATTGGTTTCAGCAGCAGGACTGGATCCAGCAGCATTGAATGCACGTGTCCATAGTATAAAATCTGATAACACTGAACCAGAGATAATAGGGAATAGGGGGAGATGGAAGGAAAAGCTCCTTAGTTCTTTCCCCACTCCCTTGGTGTGATATGATGCCTCTCCCAAGAAGGCACGAGAGGCTGTGACAGCTCTGTGATCCATGAATCCTGTGCTTCTGCTGGTATTTGAACACCTCCTCTAGCAAACTCCCCCCTGCCTGCAGCAGCCTCCTGGTGTGCTTGTGCCTGGATTCCTCACTGCCCCTCTCTGCCCTCTGCCCACACACTGCTCAGCTCCTGCCCTCACTCCTCAGTTGAAGTGCTGGTGTTTCCTACCCCAGGCTGCAGCTCTCTGCTGTGCCAGACCACTTGGTCATCTGAAGGCAATTCCTCTGCAAGATGAGTTTGTCATGTCCTGGGCTCCAGCCCTGCTCTGTCTTCTGGCTCTGGTTTGTTTCCCAAAGCAGCTTCTTGCAACGACCTGTACAGTAAGGCCCAGACTGACATCATAGAATCATAGAATGGGCTGGGTTGGAAGGGACCCCAAGGATCACAGAGCTCCACCCCCCTGCCACAGGCAGGGCCACCAACATCCAGGCCTGGAGCTACACAAGGTTGCCCAGGGCCCCATCCAACCTGGCCTTGAACACCCCCAGGGACAGGGCATCCACTTCCCCCTAATATCTAATCTAACCCTTCCTTCCTTCCCCCTTATCCTGCCATTGTCTATCCTTTTAAAAAGTTGAATCCCCTCCTGCTTATCAGCTCCCTTCAGGGACTGGCAGGCTGCAATGAGGTCCCCCCACAGCCTTCTCTTCTCCAGGCTGACCCAGCCCAGCTCCCTCAGCCTCTCTCCATAGGGGAGCTGCTCCAGCCCTCTGAGCATCTCCCTGGCTCCTCTGACCCCTCTCCAACAGCCCCACATCTCTCTTGTGTTGGGCCCCAGCTCTGGACACAGGACTCCAGCTGGGGCCTCCCCAGGGCAGAGCAGAGAGGGACAATCCCCTCCCTGTCCCTGCTGCCACCCCTCTGCTGATGGAGCCCAGGATCCCATCTCCCTTCCCAGCTGCACCAGCTCACTGCTGGCTCATGTTAAGACATCCTTGCAGAGGAAGAGATGCTCAGTTTACCATGCCCTATTTTAAGCAGTGGGTATGTGTTGATTTTGCTCTTGTCCCTAAGTTGGCATTGCCACTGAACTGTTCACTGGGTCAGGATATTGAACTGTGAAATACTCTGACTTTGTTTGGGCTTTCAGAAGAAGCTGAAGCAGCAGAGAAACATAAAATGAATTACCCTCTCTCTTCACAGAGTTTATTAGCATTTTCTAGTTATACAGTGGTCCAGAACAAGCGTACCTTCAATCCAGATGTTTTCTGAGTGGCAGTGTAATTCCAGTTGACAGTTATCAGATATCAGTTCAAAACTTTCAATAAGGATGAATAACTGGAGACCACGAGCAATCCCATCCTACTGCCTTGGATCTTCCTGCACTAGAAACAAGAGATGGAAAAGATCGTTTTGGTTTGGGCAGTACCAACATCCAGGGTTGGGTTAGTGTTAACAGAACAATTGAGGATTGTATTTTGCTGGTCTACAATGAGCACTATTATCCTTTTGTAAAGGAACTGAGTTTAATCACATCTGGCAGACCTGCTGGGTATAATGTGTCCCAATCTCCCATTACATTTTCAATTTACATGTATTACCTTTCTCTGGGAAAGTCCCCTGCACTTCTGCCCATTGAATTAAATGGCTATTATGAAAACAGAGCAGGACATTTTAGTGATGTGGCTGTTTGATTTTACCCTGGGAGGCAATTAGTGCTAATAAGTCCTGTACCCAACGCCTCTCTCAGATTTGTCTCAAAAGTGGAGCATATAAAAGGCCTCAAATGGAGAAGTGGGACAAAAGTTTCATAGGCCAATTTCCTTTCCACCAAACCTGCTGATCATGAAGAGAGAGCTGTGTCTGTGTACAGAAGATGAGAGTCAAATTCTGTGTCTTTTTACACTGTGTAACTTCTGTACAGTAACTCCCAAGGGAAGAAGCAGCATTCAAAATCAATGCTAGTTTAGTCTGTGTCGTACAACAAAACAAATGCCATCCAAAACATGCTTGGGAGCTAATGATGTTAGTGAGATAAATAATTAAAGGAGAGGGGAAAAAAAGGCAGGCATTTAAAGGCTCAACAAAAGTGGAGGAAACACATTATAGACCAGATTTGAAAGGAGATGAAGACTTGATCCCTGTAATCTATATTGATCAAGGCATTTCCAATATGCTCATCACTGGCAGAGAGAGGAAAGGAGGAAAGTGTCATTAATCACACAACGGCTCTGCCTAAGGGCTCAGTCAATCACCTCCTTGTACTATCCAGGCACAGGATTCCTATGCAGAAAGACACACAACTTACCAAACAATTTGCAGTCCAAGTGTGTGTTTTACAGGCAGGATCACAAAGCCTTTGATTTGGGGCATTAGGACTTAACAGCTGAAGCCTTTGGAGCCTGGAGCTTGGCAAAAAGATACCATAGGCCAACCTGAAAAGAGCATGCACAGGGAGCTGCACTGCCATGAGACTCAGAGAATCTTTAGGGTTGGAAAAGACCTCTAAGATCAAGTCCAACCATCAACCCAACACCACCACATCTACTAAACTGTGTCCCAAATTCCACATCTACATGTTTTTTGAACCCCTCCAGGGATGGTGACTCCACCCCCTCTCTGGGAAGCCTGGTCCAATGCTTGACCAGCCTTTGGGTGAAGAAATTTTTCCTAATATCCAATCTATGAAGTAGGAGGCTGGGAGACAAAGTGTAGGAGCTGGAGCTGGACCAATGCATGGTCACTGACAAAGAATCTCACTGACAAAGAGCCTCATGCTGTGCTGAAGCTGCTTACTCTGAAGTGGCCCCTGAGCTCCTGAGAAGCTGACATGGGGCAGAGGGACCTGAAGTTACAGGATCTATCTCTTCCACCTTAAAGCCAGCCAGGTTTCACTTCTGTGAGAACCTGCAGCCTTATGAGACATAACATCTCCATGAGCAGCTCACAGGAAAGGTTCTGCTTAGAAACAACCCCATCCATTGCACTGTATTTAACAGATGAAAATATTCCCACATTTTTAATTACTGTGGACATCTGTTCCAGTGGCTTATTCATCACCTGCAGATTTTTAAATCTTTGCAGCTTCTAAATGCAATAGCACACCAGGGACATAAGCAATAAAGGCCTTATTTTCATGCAAATATGGCTAGCAAGAAGAACAGCAATCAGGAGGAAATAAAAATAGAAGGGATAGGTGAACATTTATCAGAACAATGTTGCCCAAAGCTCTCTGCAAGATCTTGATTGGTATTTAGTGTTAGGAAAAGGGAGAAATGAAAGGTAGGGAGTGGATGTGTCTGTAGTTTTGTACCCAGTTGCACAAAGGCAGCACAGAGCTGTAAAATGTTGTGTCCAGAGAAGCTTGTGTCAGGTCTGGAAATAATAATGAAACAGCAGTGAGGAGGGTGTACATGGAGTAAGGGCACTTCTGGAGACTGTTTTTGAGTTTGTTTATTGGTTTGTGCACAGATGCCTTCAGGGATCATGCCTTGAGATCAATTTTTAATGTGCTCAAAGGTCCCCAAGATTTTGCTTTGGAAGAATTATAAACCAAATGAGCATTGTGCTTAACAGAGGAAAGATCCAAGTGATAGCAGTTGATCCAGTTCTGGGCTCCCTGGGATCAAACAGCCAGGGATCTCCAGGAGAGAGTCCAGAGGAGCTACGGAGATGCTGAAGGGCCTGGAGCATCTCCCCTGTGAGGAAAGGCTGAGTGAGCTGGGGCTGTTCAGCCTGGAGAGAAGACTCAGGGGGGACCTTATTAATGGTTATCAATATCTGAAGGGTGGGATGCAGGGGGAATGGCCAGCCCCTTCTCAGTGTCTGTGGGAACAGGACAAGGGGCAATGGCTGCAAGTTGGAGCATAGGAAGTTCCCCAGCAACCTGGGGAAGAACTTTTCCCCAGTGAGGGTGAGGGAGCCCTGGGACAGGCTGCCCAGGGTGTGTGGAGTCTCCTTCTCTGGAGAGATTCCAACCCCATCTGGACACCGACCTGTGTGCCCTGTCCTAGGGACCCTGCTTTGGCAGGGGGTTGGACCCAATGATCTCTCAAGGTCCCTTCCAACCCCTATGAGTCTGTGATTCTATGATATGGGGATACAGCTGGGCTTCTCCACCATTCATGGGCCAGTAGCACTGAGCACAGCCCAAGGAAAATGGGCATATGTGGATCATAGGAGCAGTGGAGCCACTGCTTCTCCTTGCCTACAAACGCTTTTCCTCATCTCAGGAAAGGTTCCTGTCCCCTGTGAACTCTTTTCAGTGTCTTTAAAATTGCTGCAGAAAGCACTTCAGAGATTCACCTAGTCAGATGTTTCAGATAAATATTAAAGGCAGCATGGATAAAAATTCCATGGGACTTAATGTAAGTCATCTCCCTCCTTCCCCTTCTGAAGAGTAAGTGAATTCTCCTGGAAGCAAGAGAAAGCAAAGGAATGATAACAGAGCAGGAGCCTTGGAGAAAGCCTGCAGCTTCCTCCAGTCACTGCTCCACTCACCAGCCAAAGGTAGAGAGATGTGTGTGTGCTTCTCATTTCAGAGTTTGCACACACTGGTGCACTTCCATCCGGAGCAGCAGTGGCTGGGCTGCCCTTGGCCAAGCCTCAGGTGCTGCCTTCCCAGAACCCTGCTCACCAGAACCAGCTGGAAGCAGGGATGTATTAGGGGGAATTTTTTTACCGAGAGAGTGGTGAGGGGCTGGAACAGGCTGCCCAGAGAGGGGGTGGGTGCCTCATCCCTGGAAGTGTTCAAGGCCAGGTTGGATGGGGCCCTGGGCAACCTTGTGTAGCTCCAGGCCTGAGGTTGGTGGCCCTGCCTGTGGCAGGGGGGTTGGAGCTCTATGATCCTTGGGGTTCCTTCCAACCCATGCCATTCTATGATTCTATGATGTGTTCAGAACCAGCCAAATCTGGAATCTTCTGATGAAGATGCCAGAAAAACAGGAGGGAGCAGGCCTTCAGGCCATGCTGCAGATGGCCAGAGTGGAATTCATCCCTTCTGACCTCAGATATCTACAAACCAGCCATCTGCATTCCAGTCCTGTATAAGCACTGACCTTAGGACATGAAAAATTTCACCATAAATGCAACTTAATTTTCTCAGAGAAATACATATTTCCCTACACTCCTGCACCCCACAATCTCTTGTCTTGCCCCAAGGTAGTTCCTGACACATTCTCCCAGCCACACTGCCATGCATTCACAAGTACTGCCAGGTTGTTTGTTAAGTCTTGAGATCTTGCTCTGGGTATTTCTACTAAATCTGCTTATGTGTGCCTAGTATTTATTTATTTATTTATCCGTTGCCTTATGCTCCATGTAGCAGCAAAGTGATTTCTTTGAAGGCTGCATAGATTTTTTTTCTCTTGTGCTCTATTTTTCTCCTGTACTGAACTTGAAGGCTTGGGGAGGGAAGGAGAGAGCGAGTGTTTTCTTAGATTTTTTTAAAAGAAATTGCTGGAGATATTTACCTATTAAGAAATTTGTACTGAAAGACAGACATCCCCATAGGTTTTCAGCTCCAGTTGAATAAAATCATCTACAAACAAAGGCAGCATAACAAAGGCAAGTAGGAGAAACAGAATAAAAAGAAGCTGGAGTGTCCTGTTCTCTTCTAGCCCTTTTTCTCTGCAGACTTTCAGCAAAAACTGATCTCCAGCTCTATCCAGCCATTCCCTTCTAAACATAGTTATTGTGTCCTTACTCTTTTCTCCAAGCAGACTTTCCTCAAAGCTTCTTTTGGTGCTAGAGCTGTATTCTGCAGTGGGATCATTTCAAGCAGAGGTGTCTGTTTGTTTGTCCCAGGCTCAGAGGCAGCTGGCTTTAAACCAGAGCTTGTGTCTGGTTTATTGTCATTACAAACCCATCTGAGAGCTGGGTACATAAATGCAAAGCCCCATCTAATCTGCTCTAGGCTAAGGAAGAAATAATTGACTCCATTGTAAGGGAGGATGGTCTCTCGTGTAATCAGGAGGGCAACATGTGTCGTGCAGGGGATGAAGCGAATGGGTCACTTGCCTTTGCTCTGCAGGGCTGTGCTGTCCCAGGTGCTTTCCCCCCTAGTTTCTGCACATGGATGTGCTGGCTCCTCTGCTCTTGTGTCAAGTGTAAGTTATTTGTCTTGGCTTTATAGGCCCTTGAGACCTACCTCAGGGTCTTTACCATCATCTCTTATTCCCTTTAGACAGCTTCAGCACACACTGGAGACCTGTCCCCTATGTCCCATCACCCATCCATTCGGTTTTTAGCCAAGGGTACTTGTGCTGCCTGCCATGCTGCTCCTTACACATGAGAGGAACCCAACACAGACACACTCAGCACCTCATGAGCCTTCAGAGTCTTCCCCAAGCCCTCCTTTCCCAAGATCCTTCCCCTGGCATCTGTGAAATAACTTGACAGCAGTTTCTGATCAGCAGAGAGCAATCCCTGCCCAGCTCTGCTGCATTACTCCCTCCAGTCCTCCCCTCATGGTAGCCAGCTGTAGCCCTTGGTGCAAATCCTCTCCATCCTTTCATCCTCCTGTGTTTTGCACCACACCTGGCACAACCAGGTCGTAGCCTCACAGATCTTGATCCTACAAATAACCACTAACTATAATAACTACAGCTACAAATTACAGGCTGTTTTTTCTGCCCCCCTGGAAGCTCAGAGCCTGCTGCTGTGGGCCTCATTCTTTTTGAGCATAGGTTGCAGCGTGCTGGTCCAACATCCGTTCAGGTATTGATCACAAGTCTCTTCTCTATTGAATTTCTCTCCAGGCAAAGGAATGAATTAGATTCTCTATCAAAATAGTGGAGCCCAGCAGCAAATAGAGTATATCTGGGCAAAGAGCTTTCCAAGTTGTTTTGTAGCAAGCAAACAAAACTGTGAATCTTTTTGTGCCTGCTTCAAAAACAAAAGTCTTGGATTGATTTGGGAAATAGTGGCCTATATTTTCATCTTGTGTTTGTGTTCTTTTCATTGAGGCTGCTGAAACTTGTGTTTATTAGTCACAGGAGTGACACAGGTTTTGTGAAAGAATGCTCCTCTGGCTGTTCTACCATGCCCAAAGATTGAGGTCAGGTTCAAAACCGAAGCTCCCAGTCACTTACTCTTTTCCCACTGTGGGCTCACCCTCAGACTGGAGCCTGGAAGCTTTCCAAGTGGGGAAACTGAGGCAGGGGAGAGTGGAGGGAGATGATTTCCTACAGCACTGGCATGGACACTCCACTTCAGCCCACATCACACACGTGGAAGGGTTTTCAGCAGGGAGACAAAGGAATCTGGGCTATTTTTACTCCAGGACAGTGAGGGAGAACATGTCAGACTGAAATGGGACATTCAGGGGACACGTGCATGGGTTGTGCAGCTCAATCCTGACACACACCTACTTTGAAGATGGTCTCGGGCAGAAGGTGGCAAATGGGAAGGCAGGAAGGCAGGCAGGAAGGCAAGCAGGAAGGGAGGCGGGAAGGCAGGAAGGAAGACAGGCAGGCAGGAAGGAAGGCAGGATGGAGGGCAGGAAGGCAGGAAGGAAGGAAGGAAAAACAGTTGGTTTAACCCTGTCAGAAGTCCTTCCCTTTGCTCATGGAGCAACCTGGCATTGGAGAAGGGCCAGGCTGCCACACCAGCAGACCTGAGGTGCTCCCCACAAGCAGAGCAGCTGGCTGTCCTGTGTGCTTAGTGACTCCCAGGCAGGATACTGGTGTTTTTCCAGCTCCAGCACTTCCTCCAGCAAAAGGAAAGGTAACCCTGAACCACGGTGCTTTCTTCCCACCAGCTCTCTAGAAAGTGAACTGTGATGGCTACAGCAGCCACAACTTCCCAGCTCTACTGATCCATGTGAGACTAAAGTCAAGGCTGGTCTGTAAGAGAAATTTCAATCCAAATACTAGTGTAGTGAAGGGCAGGAGATCCTGGGATCCCTCACCAGCCTCATGCTGTCAAGTTCATAGTCTGTGACTCCCTTATACATGCACAAGGCTTGTCTTTTATCACAGTGAGGTTCATTTTTTTTCTCCACTAGTGAATGTCTTTCAAGAGAAAGGAGAATTTTCAGTGCAGCTATTTTCTGATTAAATGATTCCCACTGAAATCTGGGACAAAAAAATGTTTCCTTTCTCACCCAGGCAAAGGAGTAGGTTTCAAACAACTACAACTGCACCTCTGCAGTTTGATCTTTCACTGCACTTTTTCCATTGTCAGTTATCAAAAAATACTTTGCTGTCCACTGAAATGTCAGAAAACCTATTCCTAAAGAGTGAAATCACATAAAAAGACATTTTAAAGACATGGGCTCTGGTGATACCCCTGTGTATTCTCATCGACCCTTCAACAAGTTTCTTCTCAGTGTGGATTAAGCTGCCAAGCTCCCTCAAGGGAAACAATCTCCTTCCCACTGCCTTTTTGGCTTTTATAAGCAGCCTGGTAAAGACTTTCAGAAAGATGCAATAGCATGCCAAGCCAGTAAAGCATCTTTTTCTGTTCCAGACAGGGTGGAAGCAAATTCCTCTGTGTTATTTACTACTCAGGGTTGGGGGTAATAAAAGCCTCTTGCAGCTACAATAAAGCAGTAACTTTACAGAACACGAGTGCGACTTATGGGCTTAGCAGGGGAGACCACACTGCCTCTGGAAGACCTGTGCAAACCTCCTGCATTTCCTTTAGCAAGCTATAAACTAGGGGAAAAAAGCCATCAGAGAAAGTAGGAGGTGGATATGGTGGTGGGACAGCCAGTCCTTGAGATAAGGCATGAGAGGCCATGACACAGGGGTCACATCAGGGAACCGATCACCAAGAGCTGCCTGTCCTGCCAGGAGTGAGTGACTCCCTGACTCACTGAGCTCAACATCCTGCTCTGTGCAAAGCATCACCCACCAAAGGTGTTTCAGGACAAGTGAGAGAAGTCCCCCAGCTCTCAGGAGCTGAGTTTGGCAGACATCTGAAAGAGAAGTGGTCTATAAGTGATTAGGACAAATCCTAATACAACTGTATTCCTGTCTCCTGACAGCTAATTATTGCAGAGCTTTGTAGCCAAGGCTTCGTTGTGGTAGTGTCATTGTTTAATGAATCTCCATTTGTTTTCAATATTTAAAGTATCTTCTATTCTCTAGATGGCTTTTTGCCATCATAAAGGGGCTGTGCTCTCAGAGATCAGGCTGAATTCTCCCTTCTTTGGGGGGAGAAATAATTGCCTGTGCAGCAGACTTGCAGAAGAATGGGCTGATTGAAAGGGAGAAAAGGAAACAAAAGATGTTGTTTTGGAAGACCTCATTGTGTTAAGCAAAATGTTTCCACCACTGAAGGCTCCAGGCAACATGGGTGAGGGAAGGACTTTAGGTTATGGCTGTGTGTCTTGTTTCTACTGTCAGAGTAAATTGAGCAGAACCTTGGAAGCTGTTGAAATAGAATCACAGCATCTTAGGGGTTGGAAGGGCGCATGGGATCCAACCCCCTGCCAAAGCAGGGTCCCTAGGACAGGGCACACAGGTCGGTGTCCAGACAGGGCTGGAATCTCTCCAGAGAAGGAGACTCCACACCCCCTGGGCAGCCTGTCCCAGGGCTCCCTCACCCTCACTGGGGAAAAGTTCTTCCCCAGGTTGCTGGGGAACTTCCTATGCTCCACCTTGCAGCCATTGCCCCTTGTCCTGTCCCCACAGACACTGAAAAGGGGCTGGCCATTCCCCCTGCATCCCACCCTTCAGATATTGATAACCATTAATAAGGTCCCCCTTAGTCTTCTTTTCTCTGTCTTGGTCGGTGTTTTTCCCCTGGTCTTTCAGCTGTGTATTGAGGGGTCTGTGTGTACATGTACGTGGGCTGCTGAGAGGAGACTGCAGTTTGTAAGAGGGTTTGGGAAATGTCCCACCTGCCCCTTGGCCTCCCCAGAGGTAGGAGAGGCTCTTTCTTTATCTCCAGACAATACTGCTTGGCGTATTCCTGTGGGAAGGCTGCGTCTCCGTAGCGATGCTCTTTAGAAAAGGCAAACAGGCTTTGTGAAAGTGATGTCTCCCAGGCAATGCTTTTGGAAGGGGAGAAGCTGGTGTCTTACTTGGAACAAAGAAATTCAGAGCATGAGAACAGGACGTCAGTGCTGACCCCGAGTACCAAGAAAACATCATAGAATCATAGAATGGTCTGGGTTGGAAGGGACCCCAAGGGTCACAGAGCTCCAACCCCCTGCCACAGGCAGGGCCACCAACCTCCAGGCCTGGAGCTACCCAAGGTTGCCCAGGGCCCCATCCAACCTGGCCTTGAACACCCCCAGGGATGGGGCACCCACCCCCTCTCTGGGCAGCCTGTTCCAGCCCCTCACCACTCTCTCTGCAAAGAACTTCCCCCTAATATCCAATCTAACCCTTCCCTCCTCCAGCTTCACTCCATCCCCCTTGTCCTGCCATTGTCTACCCTTTAAAAAACTTGAATCCCCTCCTGTTTCTATGCTCCCTTCATCATGACACCAACTGCCCCAAGTCCTCCCTATCCACCACTCACCTTGCATCTCCTGAGGCTTTGGTCCTTTTGGTGAGGCAGGTCTCCTGCAGTGCCATGTTTCTTGGTGGACAGTTTCTGAATGATCATCTTCCTTTCTCATGTGTGCTTTGCTTTGCCCTCAACCAAAATTCAGGTGGAATTTGTGCTGTATGGGAACAGGCTTTCCATCTTGAGAGAACATTTAAATAATTTTCCTGTTTTGGACTGGAAGAAAGAATCAAAAAAATATCTGAATATTCTTTTATCTCTAACTGAGGAAGGAAAAACTTGAGCCAGTCAAAACATTGGGTCTTCAAGCTGTTTATTTCCATTTGACCTTTAAAAAAACATTTGTAGCATAAACCAACGTTACATTTCCAAGCTAGAACTTAGTCCAAACAAAAAATACTGGTTCTGTTGAAAATGACAAAATAGGCTTTCAACAGTTCCTCACCATTTTTTTCCTCCAGCAGGAGATTCATGAAATTGATCCTTTCACAAGGATATTTTGGGCTTCAACAAATTGGCATTGTCTGGGGAGGAGACATTTTGCTAGCAAGAAATTTAGACCAGGGATTTTTAGGAACAGCCACATGTGGTTAATCTGTTGGAGTAACAGTAAGGGCAGGTGATGGAGGAGTGCAGGAATGCAGCCTCTGCTATGCATCCCCCATCAGTCTGGGCAGGGTTAATGCCATTTAAATTGTTGCCTCTTATCGATAGGTCGCTAAATGCCCCTGATTGCTCAGGGGATGCACAGGGGATGGTGTTCCCCATCCATCTCCTGAGCTGATGTGGAGACCTGGGGGCACTGATGTGCATGTGAGTGCCATCTGCACACCACAGCACATCTCCTCGCTCTCCCAGGCTCTGTCTGTTGACACAAATGCATTACTGACACACTTCCTCCTAAATATCTGTGACTGCAGCTTTAGCTATTAATCAGTAATTAATTTTTTATAACATGTGTGTGAGTAGAATCCTAATTTATTCACTGGACCAATTCCAATCCCTCTGGCTGCCGCTCTGCCCTGTTAGCTTTGACATATTGCCTGAGAGCCCTTTTTCTTCTCCTTCGGGGGCTTTCAGCCTGAGGGTCCACGTGGGTCCCTGAGGGACCCAGCCTTCCAGGCTCAGGGGGGCAACAGTGTAATAGTTTCTCTAATTGTTCTAAATTTGGAAGGATTTCTGTTTTGTCTGAACCATCTCCTGAACCTGCCTTTTATCCCTCTCTGTTTGGCCCTCACTGAATCACCAGGTTGGAAAAGACCTTTCAGATCATCAAGTCCAACCATTCCCATCCTGTGCTAAACCAGATCCCTGAGCACCTCATCTACCCTTTTTTAAATACATCCAGGGAAGGTGACTCAGCCCCTCCCTGGGCAGCCTGTGCCACAGCCCCACAACTCTTCCAGTAAAAATTTTCTTCCTAATATCTCATCTGACCCTGCCCTGGGGCAGCTTGAGCCCATTGCCCCTTGTCCCATCTCCTGTCCCCTGGCTGAAGAGTCCATCCCCCACCTCTCTGCACCCTCCCTTCAGGTAGTTGTAGGTCATTCCAGCTCTCCTGTTCACACTGGCAGGTCACAGAATCTCTGTGTGCATGTCTGCATTCTGGCACATTAAAGAAATGTATTTTCTTTCTCTTCTCCCTGTGTTTTAACTCACCACCTTGGTTTTCTGACCACTCCCAACCATTTCCATGAGATCTAGCTGCTGATGTGGCTTTCTAAGTAGGTCTCTGAGCAGAGCGTGGGTTTTTGGTGCACAGGAGAGCGAGCTCACAGCCTGAGAAAACTGTGTCCCACCCAACCTTCCCTCTCCCAGCAGAGATGGGAACTTCCCAGCATGAATAGGCAGAAGTGTGCTCCTCACCATCAGAAGGA
>VZTU01003487.1:0-13787 GCA_013400835.1 Zapornia atra | reverse complement strand
TGGAACATTTTGTGCCCTGTTACAGTTTTGGTTTTTTTTAAAAATACATAAAGGTAGTATCAAAATGGAGAACATGTTTGTATGTATCGCATAACTGGCTGATTACAGGCAATTAATTAAATAACATCATGAAAAGTGGATGTTTTATGGTTACAAGTACTCAGTTGTAATAATTAGTGGGTTTTTTTAGAATTTTTGCTGAATTAAAATATTATGTCCTAAACTATTCTTAAAGTCAGCAGGAATCATAGAACATCCTTTTGTCTTAGTGTAATGAGGAATTAGTGAGGTGTTAAAATAATCTTTCAGCTGTATATAAAAACATTTGTACTCAATATGCGTTGTTTCTGGGGAATGTAAAAGCTTTCTAAGAGTCTTCTTGCTTTCCTTAAGTTGAAATAGACTTTAAGAATAGCTTGTTTTGGCTTTTTTCTAGTGATAAGTAGCTAGCTCTGCTAGTGCAATGTATAGTAAATCACTGGAATATATTTGCTAATAAGATGGTGGAATAAATTCGTTTTTAATTGAGCAAAATAATTATTTAACCAAATGCATGAAGTTAGGTTCTTTCTAGATTTGGATGTTTTAATCAAGTGGGATTTTTTACAAATTCTTCTCCAGTAACAAGAGCAATAATTTTATTTTGTGAGAGAAATTAAACCTTGATGTATCTTACTTGCAGGTTTCAAAGGAAAGCACAAAATACAAAACACACAATACTAGCATGAAATTGAATACTACTGGACTCCCTCAAGTTCCTCAGATTTTAACTTGAATGGGAAGTTTTTTAAATGCTGCATTTCCCATACACTGTAGGAATTGGACACACTTCTTTGCAACCTCTTAGAAATCAGTACCTTTGAGTGGCATAGTTTGTTCTTACTTCCCTTTACTACTTTTGTTTGGTGAAGGGGCTGGTGAGACATCAGAGAGCTGTAAAAAAGCACCTGGTCTGCTTAGGAAGTAGTTGTTCATGTACAAGGAATAGAAGCTGTATTTACTGGGGAATTTCTGATGTAGTGGTCTTGTTAGGTGGGACACTAGACAGAAGTTGTCAGCTCTCTGGAGTAATCACTGATAACCCAGAGTATGTGCAAACACAAAGATTTAAGGCAACTTTTTTCCCCAGTGCATTTCTTTCTGCTTAAGCACCTTCAGTAGCAAGGATCCTCATGTACAGTCTCCCAGCATATGTGAACTGTATCTTTTCTTAAGAGTGCATATTCTGGACATCTTCTCAAAGAAAGGCAAAAAGTCTTTCTGCAGGATCTTGCTGGTGTATCTTTTGTACGTGCTGGAAGGTTCAGGCTGGTACGGTTAGCAAACTAAGGGAATGAGAGGGAAGAGCAATGCGGTAGAGCTAGTTGCAACTTCACCAAAAACTGCTTTGGCACCTGAGCTACACTAGATATTCTAATTTTTGGCTTTTTATAAATATTGTTAGTGTTGCATAATTCCTTGTTCCCTCCTTTGTTGCTAAAATTTAAAGCATTCTTATTAGGGGTATGTAGGATGCCTTTATATTTGTGCGTGCCACAAACACATTCTTCTGGAGGTAGTTTCTGGGGTTCTAGTTTTCCGTTGGTATAGGAAGATTTGACAAATAATAGTGCAGCATTTCTAAAAACCCAGGAAAATAATTGAAATAGCATGAGTGAAAGTGTCAGACATAAAGATATCTTGAGTGTAGATACACATTCATTCTTTGGGAAGGAGAGACTAACTTGGTGAAGGGAAGTAATGGATTGCTTTTTCTGTAGTGTTGATGTAGAAGCAGTTAATCTGTCATACATGGGTCACTTGGCTTGATTTTTAACACACTCCCTAATTCCAGTGTGTGGAATTCAAAGTAATGCAGTCCTTAATTGGTGAAACTTATTTGTGAACCACTGGAGGTAAGGTGAATCCTAGAGGATCAGCCAAGTATGGAGTGAGAACAGCTGTAACAAAATGTAGGGAAATACTTCTAGCTTTTGCTGTGTACAAATGCTAGAACAGGCAGTACTTGCCTGTAGTACATTGTAGTACATTTCCCTACATATAACACACATGGGTGTGTTATATGTAGGGAAATGCCTAAGAAGTCTTGAGTTAAATGCTATAAAAATGGTGTTTTGAGTATGTCAGATGTATCTGGTTCCAGTAATTCTGTTTGATAATGTAGCTGGCCTGGCAGGTAAGAGGAACAGCAGTTGCTGATACAGCTGGATTCTGATAGTCTACACTGCGTTCCTGAGTTGTGGTCACTACTCCTTCTACCTAGTCCCTTCACAAGAGAGTCAGAAGTGTTTTTTCCTATGGAGTTCTCAGGTAGGACTTTGAGATGGTGATCTGAGGAACTGAATACTGACAGCAGTCCAGTGGTACAAAATCTTGAGTCTTCTGTTAAAACAGCAATTGGCTTAAACTATGATAACTGATTACTGATGACTCAGTGAAGACTACGCCTCAGGTGGGGTATGTGCTAATAGGAATGCAGCTTGTAAGATATAATTGTTCTGAGTTAACTTAACCTTCCTGAAGTCTCAGTTGAAGTATTGCCGTGTCCAGGCATCTTGCTTTAAGAAATTAACAAATTAGAGGGTCCAAGAGAGGTAACAAGAACAGCCAGAGTTTTAGAAAGACTAGTTATCTAGAAACGAACAAGGTGCTAATCTATACAGTTTAGAAAGAAAAGATGGGGTTGAGCTACTTTGGAACAATTATGAAGGTTCTTTGTAAGGAGAATATTCTGGGAGTAGCTGGGAAGGAAACTGGCTTAACATTTAACAGAATGAGTTGCAGTTTAGGTCAGCAATTTCTCAACTAGAAGCCAAAATTCTAAATAGTGTTCAGACAGACAACGTGGATAAAGTTGCAAGCTTGACAGTAATACAGATTTATGCTTTTTTTCTTAGTATTCTAAATGGTTGTATTTAAATTTTTATCCAGTTTATCTTAAGATTTTATTATTCTTTTAATTATGATCTAAGTTAATAAAATACTAGAGGTGCTGATGTTTTTCGTGGGAGAGAGAAAATGTAATGATGGTCACCTTGAGTGTTTGTTATAAGAGTGGTTTAAAGTCAGGTTTGCAATATTTCAGCTTTATCAGTGGAGTGGGATAGACATCTAAAGATGTAGTGTGCAGGAAGCATCATTGTGGAGAAAGGCAAGTAAGATGCTGGTTTTCATAAGCATTTCAGATATGTTGAATTGTAGTACTGAAAGCTGATTTTAATTAGCTGAGGAAATGAAAGCTGCCAACTTCTTCATAATTCCATTGAATAGTGTTGTTTACCAGGATTTAGAATACTGATTTCTGTCCTTACTTCAGAGTTTCTGTTCTTTTAGTATCTTCCTTGAATTTAATCTTCAGTATGAAATTTCTAAATTTATGTGTCCTTTGAGCCTGGTGCTTCATCTCAGCACTGTAGCTGTCACAGAGTACTGCTCTGTGTTCTTAATGCTGCCTTCAGTTAGTGCTTTTTTTATTTATGTCATGATTTCCAGAATGTGTGATTGAAAATAATGAAAGGGAAAACCCACTGGAAAATAACTAGGAAATAATCTTACGTATGGCTAAATGGCGGTATTACTGTGTTAAGCGTAGGCAGGGGGTTGTCTGCTGACATTGAAGCTACACAACAAAACACAAAATGCTTGCTTTATTTGTGCACACAACTGAGTAGAGGATATGACTTATAAAAGGATGTGTTTTTGTCGTGTGTCAGTACATACACACACGTTATATGTGCACATCCACACACATACAGCAAATACAGTGTTTTCTGGAAATTTTGCCCATGAGAACTAAAGTGAATATGCAGCAAGCCTCAGTTTTTTGGTTCTGTTTTCTGAAGGTCAGAGAGCTGCACACTACAGTGAAGAACAGTTTCCATAGATGTGGGTGGCCAGCCAGCAGTGTGCTGTCAGCTCAAACCTACCAACCAGCACAGAAGTAGATAAAAGGAAACTTTTTTCTTTTTTCTGTAGCCTCCTCAGCTGTTGGTAGGGAGCAAATGAATCATGGGCCTAGGGGCATTTCCTGAAGGCCCTGTGCCATTATGGGACTTGACCTACACCTGGCTTCCCATCAGTCCCACCGCATAGAAGTTGAGTGCATGTCTGGTCATGTGGTCATACAACCAGAACCTGTGTTGTTTCTGTGATGCGATGCATATTGGCCTGCTAATGAGCATGTCTGGTCATGTTAGTGGTGAGGCACAGTGCTTGTAGTTTCTCTAAGAGCTCATAAAACTCAACAAGAAGCAAATTAGGACTACCACTGCCCTATTTTCACCTGAAACCTGTATTCCTCACAGTAGTGAGTCACATAGGTATCTAATTATGAAAACAGTAATAATTCTTTACCTTCAGGTATTAAATGTAGTGTTCTAAATGTATGAACACTTGATGATATTTTAGAGACAGAAGTACATCTTGTTAAATTTCAAATTAATTTTGCTTACTTGCTTTTATAGAAGTAATATTATTTTTTTTTCCCCAGTTTAACTTCGTTGGAAGAATCCTTGGGCCCAGAGGACTAACAGCTAAACAGCTTGAGGCAGAAACAGGATGCAAGATAATGGTCCGAGGGAAGGGCTCAATGAGGGACAAAAAGAAGGTAAGCTGCTGAAAGGTAGTGAGGTTTCGTATGCATAGGTTTATTTCCTAACCGAGGTTAAGCTCATGTGTGTCTCACTCTTTATTTGTTGTGTTCCTCCTATATGCTTTTTCATTAACTAATGTTTTTTACAGACCTAGTAAATAACACCACCTACCTCAAAGAAGTTAAATGTGCAAGCTCCATAATGGGGCAACTGGGAGCTTGTCAAGCAATTACAAAGTATTCCTCAGTAATAACTAACTTCTAATGGTGTCATGTTTCACAAAGTAAAGGTAAAAAATGAAATTACATCTATTTTTCTAAGTCAGAGCTGTTAACCTTAAAGGTGTTCTTAATAACTTTCCTCTGTTGAAATACCCAAGTAATGATTTGCACAAGTAGTGTGGCCTGGAAAAAAATGTTAATGTATTTCCGGCAGTGAGCTCTGTCTGAGTGAACCAAGCAGCACTGTGTTTCTGGAACTGTTTCGTGTTGAGGTGGAGTTGCAGTGTAATTAGGGCTGTTTCTTGCCCTGCCCTGTAATAATGCATGTTCTGCCCATATAAATAGAGTAACTACACTTCCCAGGATAGAGCCATCCTGAATGTCAGGTTGCTGTGGTAGTAAGTCCTGGAAGTAATATATTTTTACAGGATTATTTTCTGGCTGTTTTCCTCCACCTCTGGTTATTGCTGCTGAAGGTGCACCAGCATCTCCTCTGCAGTTTTGAAATGTGCTCTTTGTTCCCATAAGTATTACTAATTTGGGGGGGGGGCACGACATTTAACATCTAAATAAGTCCTACTGTTAAGGGGTTTTAAACTGTAATTTGGCAAATAGAACATGTGGAGTTGAAATTTTTGTACAGAATTGTGAAATACAATTTTCCTATAATGGGGAGGGGGGAGGAGACATTCAAATTTGAGTATTAACATTTCTGCATGCTTTCCCTGACATACCAGATTCTGTGGGTTTAGATGCGATATTTTGAAGCAAGTCTTTGTTTAGCAATATGTGAACAATCATATTTATGTAGCTTTGTGACTCTTAATAGTAGTAAAATTTTTAACCTATTCTCTTGTAGAGTGAGAATTAAAAAAAGTACTATTCTGGGGCAAGAGATTTAGTGAAAATACTGCCTCCTTTTAAGGGTCTGCAAACTTTGCCAGGGTTTTGTAAGAGAAGACCAATCAATCTGCTCTTGGAAGCTACCACTTTGGCTAGTAGGTTAATCAGAAGACTTAATGTCTAATTATGTGTAACAAGGTAAATCTTCACTATGTGGAATAAATACATTAAAATTTAGTTTGCAACGACTGTCAGTTCTAAAGAAGAGTACTGATATGTGAGAATTAAGTACTTAAAAGTTCATTCAGCTTTTTTCCTATTTAAACATAGTTTTAAAAAGACACTGTATGTTAATCATACAATTCTGTGTGAGCCTATGAACAGAAGAAATTAATTAGAAATATTTGTCACATGGCCAAATCACTTGAACTAGCATCAAATCTTGAAATTTGCTGACAGATTTCCCCCAGAAAGCAAGGGAAATACTCAAATTGTTTGTATCTGAGGCTCAGCTGGTAATCAGAACATCTCTCTAGGCAGCTTTAGACAAATTTAAAATCAAAACCTTAATTACTGAGAATATTGTGATTAGAGCCTGGAGGTACTTGAAGGTTATTATTGGGGAGGGGAGAGGGGTTGCAGGCATCCATCAAAAGCTAATGAATGTGTAACTTTATTAAGACAAAGGCACTCTTGCTTAGTCTGAATACACCTCTTGTTAGGAAGTGAGGAAAACTAGCAATTCTCACACCAATCACTGAATGCTGCTTAATAAAAGGGAAGACTGTCCAAAAGCAAAACATTGTGTTACATGAATTCCATAAAGCAGGCATTGATGCCTGCTTTAACACAGAGTTAAACAGAGTTAGCTCTGTGTTTTTGAACCTATTGACTGTCATTGTCACACGTAGGGGGTATGAAGCCTGTCTGCTTCAGCTTCTGGGTTGTGGCAGTCTTGATCAGCTGCTTTGCTTTTTTTATTTTCATTTATTCCTATTTCTGTTCAAGAATCCTTTAGAACAGTGCATGAGGAGAGGACTTCATTCATTTTTACATCATGAGGAGGAAGCATCTCATTATGATATCCAAAGTGCTTTTTGTACAGTTGGTAGTTTGAAAGAGAGAGGCAACTATGCAGTTCTAAATTTGAAGAACACGATGCCTTAAGCCACTGCAACAGCTCCAATTCTGTTACATTTTGCTCCGTATTAGATCATTTGAACTGACTTGTAGTTCCTGACCTACAGCTCAGTTCTTCCTGCATCACTGTTGACATTGCAAGCAGAAATTATGTAAGGTTTCACTAAAGACAGGGTCTCAGTACTGGCTGGTGTGTCGTTGTCACAGGAAATGGATAATTCCATTTCTTTGGAGTTTCCAGGTTTGTTTTGGATTTTTGTAGTAAGGATAAAAAGGAATTAAAAAATTATCCTTGGTACTTATGCAAAGCTTAAGGAAAAGATTACAGTGGGAAAATTTAACTGTCTTGCTGACAGGATATTTTACTACATTTACATGCTGTATAGAATTGAAGTATTATGTGTTTATAGTAGAATCATAGAATGGCATGGGTTGGAAGGGACCCCAAGGATCACAGAGCTCCAACCCCCCTGCCACAGGCAGGGCCACCAACCTCCAGGCCTGGATCTACACAAGGTTGCCCAGGGCCCCATCCAACCTGGCCTTGAACACTTCCAGGAACGGGGCATCCACCACCTCTCTGGGCAGCCTGTTCCAGCACCTCACCACTCTCTCTGTAAAAAACTTCCCCCTAATATCTAATCTAAACCTTCCTTCCTTTAGCTTCAATCCATTCCCCCTTGTCCTGCCATTGTCTGCCCTTCCCCTCCTGTTTGTATGCTCCCTTCAGGTACTGGAAGGCTGCAATGAGGTCCCCCCGAAGCTTTCTCTTCTCCCGGCTGAACAAGCCCAGCTCCCTCAGCCTTTCTTTGTAGGGCAGGTGCTCCAGCCCTCTAATCATCCTTGTGGCCCTCCTCTGAACCCTCTCCAACAGTTCCACATCTTTCTTGTATTGGGGGCCCCAGATCTGGACACAGGAGTCCAGATGGGGCCTCACGAGGGCAGAGTAGTATTTTAATACCTTTTGGTCTCTGAAATACCATGAGATAAACTTCAATTTCCAATGGAAAGTCTAAAAAACCTTAAGTTTGTCTTATAATGTAACTGACGTTACATATCTACTTTGTAGTGTCTTGTTTAACAAACACTATTATTGCTGCCCTAATTATAGGATGATCAACTTTTATGTTCTGTGAAAAGTACTATCTTTGAACAAATAATAAACACATATGTTGAGATGGGATATATTTAGCATATGGCAGCAAGTGGTAAAGTTGGACTGTGTTTCAGAATGAAAGGCTGACCAACCATCATTATTCTTGCATTCTGGGAATAAATTGTGATGCTCAGGCCTGTTGCCTCTAAAATCTGCCTCTATACAGAAGCATGCTGCTGTTTGGCAATTTCATGTATCACTGTTGAAAGATCATGGCCACCATAAAAGATCTTGGTTTGGAATGGCAATTAAAAAAAAATTCTGTAACTAGTTGCAGAAGTGGGGTTTTGAGTATTTGTCACTACTGTTAGCAGTAAAGGCAGAAAAAAATTGTTTAAGTTTTTGAGGGCATTTGCATCGGAAAATGAAAAGCAAGTCCATGTGCATAACACATGACTAGAGTGACTGTCCTCTTCTTTTGAATAAATGAAAATCCCTGTCTGACCATGCCATTGCAGTTTCTGGAGGTCAGATGCTTGATTTTACATTTAGGATTATAACTATCAGAATCAATTGTCAATATCCATCATTAAGGGCACTACTAGTTTAAAATTCATTGACTTCTACTAACCAGAAACTTTCAGGCTGAGGCAGGGTGAAGTGGCAGTCTGTACACTGAAAGTCATGGTATGAGCAGGCAGCCTGGCGAAGTTTGAGACATTTGCAGCTTGTTTCTGAATCTACTGCGTTATATGCAGTTACTGAACGCATTCAGAATGCAGTATTTAAGATACAATTAACTTCAACATCTAGCATCTTCTGTAGTGCTGTTTCCTCCAAACACACCTTCTCACAAGTATGAATGTCTGCGTTAAATTTGATTTCTCAAACTAATTCATCAAAATTGGGAGGAATTTGTCGTACTTAATTTTGGACCACTGTAGTAATTGACATCTTATACTTAAACTAAACAAAGAAGTTGTATTCATGTAAAGGTAGTACTGAACTTAAATATTCAACATAGCACAGCTGCCATACACTGAAGAATGTACCGTATTAATCTGTATGAGAATTTGTATGTAGCTGTGTGGTGCAGAGGAATCTTCTAACTTAGAATGCAAGCCTGTTTAAGAACATACTCGGTGGTCAATACTGCTTTGCCTTGCTTAAAGGTTCATTGCAAAACATAAGATGTAATGAAAATAATTTAGGTTTCTTGTAAGCTAGTTTTTTTTTTTCAGTAGTGAGTACTTCAGAAAATAGGCTTTTCTGTTCCAATTTCAAAACCTTTATTGCATTTGTAACCACTTACTTTGAATGTAAGAGGAGTTTCAAAGCTTGATTTATTATTACTATTTTTTGTTAAAGAACTGCTGAAGCTTGACTTTTTTCCCTTTTCACCCACAAAACAGAAGTCTCTTGGTTTTGTCCCTGGTAGTCTCTGTGTGGTGACCCTCTGAAAAGAGTTTACAACATTAGCTAATAGTATTTAAAAAAAAAAAGTCATTACAGAAAAAAGCAATCTTAGCAAGTTACTGGCTAAATTACATAATTAAGCACTAAAGACTGACTGGTGGAAACCATACTTAACAAAATTCAAAAGGCAGCACTGTTGAAGGTAACAGACATCATTTCTTGAATTGTCCCTGACTGAAGGCTGACTGCTTCTAAGTCCGTTCATGGTGGTTTTGTACTCCAGAGTCTCTTTGAAATCTGACCTGGATACATCTTTATGTTAAAAAATGTTCTGTTCACAGTAGTGAAGAACATGGTGTAGACAAACAGTCTTATTTATGTATGGAATTGTGAATTTTACAAGAAGAGAATGTTTTCCGTAAGTCAAAGGTAAGATTTGACAAACAAGTCTTGAAGTAATTTATTGCAGAAGTCTTGTAAGAGTCTGTGGAACCCACTTGACTGTCAGGAGCAGAATGATTTTATTTTGAAGGACAGAAAAATTAGATGCCTGAGGGCCTTAATAATTATTCAAAGCTATATTAATCTTTCAGAAAACATTACTGATCTGTATCCGAGGCAATGCCTCTTTTACAGGTGTTTATTTCAAACAGCGTACCTTTGCTTTTTATTGGTTGCATACTGAATATATCTAGTACAATTGGATAGATTTCTGCACGTGCTTAATACAAAGTTGCAGCTTTGAGCCAATGTTAACACTACAAGATATGTTTTCCTGTGTAATGTGAAAAGTAGCTGAAGCCTTTGGCTGATTAACTTCTCAAAGCTTGGTTATATGTAATTTTGTTCTGAGAGCAGTTAAACTGGTAAACAGTTAACTGGTTATTGAGCTAGTTAGATATAGAAATAAAGGACTTTAATGCCATTAAAGAAGTATTTTATTAAAGCTGCTAGAAGCTTGAGACTGGAGAAGTGTAATCAAAGCCAAGCTGGTAGAAACCGATGTGTATTACATTTTACTTTCCTCTTGTTTTTCTGTCAGCTCCCTTTGAGCTAAAAACCATATGATTAAGAGGCAAGAGAATCTAGATTATCTTGAAATTGGAGAAAAGTAGCATGGAGTGCAGTGGAAAAAGTGTATATCAAGGGAGGGGTGAATCATTGCCTGAACATCTGTGTATAAACAAGTCTATTTTATAAATTTAAATTGTGTCTGTTGAATGGTAATTGACTCATCTTAATCTGTACTGTGGTAGAAACTGTCTTTCTGTAAAATTACTCCTAAGCTTTGTTAGGTGGGAAGCACAGAGAGTGTTAATTGCGTAATAAAAAGTTGACTAGGCTACAGCTCACAGCTGTTTGTATCTGGCATTTGAATAGAAGTTTTTAAAGGATCAGGGGACAAGTCATACTGAATTGTTTTGAAGTACTGACAAAACTGTCTGCAAACATGTATCTACATTTTACTTTGTCTAGCAAGGTAGCGAATGGTTGAAGTCTGAAAGTTTCTCCACCCTTTGAGCAGAAAACAGTGAGAGACAAGTTACTGAACTAGGTGATAGTTTTAGTATTCTGTGAGCATTCTTACGTACAGTCATATGATCTAAAACTTTAATCTTTTTCCGGGGTAATAGTGTTGAGCACACTAGTAACAGTAAACGATAAGAGTCGATTCTTGTGAGATTTCACAAATTACAGATCCAGTTATGTTTCCCTAGCTTTGTGATGTGCTGTGAAAGACAGCTAGTGGTTTTGCACACTTTACCACTGTTCTCATTTATCAGCACCACTAAACTTTTTCTTGGTTCTAGATTTTTCTAGCTTATAGCCTTAACCCATTGGGCTGTTTTAGTGGGTGATTTCATGTTCGGTGTATGGCTGGCTTTTTTGAACTTTAAGAATTAATGTTGTGATATTACAAGCTTGCTTTCCAGAAATAATTTGTGTTCAGCGTTGCATTCTGAGTTTATTTGCTGAGTATCATGAAACTCTGCTTGGATCTCTTGTGTGGGAAAGGCCATACTGAGTTTGAGGCTTCACAGAATTTCCCTGTCTTGGATGAAGATTTACTCTATTTAAATGTAGGAATGGATGCAGAACCTGTTGATGCAGGGAGTGCTTCTCAAATAGGTACCAGGTTGGCAGGTCTTCCTGTGTCTAAATTTTTTGGGGAAGGGGCTGCTGACAGGCAGATTACTGGTTGTGCTTTACTGTCCAGGATATGGCTCCTTAGGGTCAGATGTAGCAATTCGACTGAGACTGATAGGAAGCACAAAGTAATATACTGCTATTGCAAACTGAATACTTAATTACTAATTGAACATTTAGAAGATAGAGATACTTGATTTTCTGTTACTTTATTGTTTTCCAGATAGGAACAAGTAATCTGTAGTACTTTGTTGTGGCAAGATACTGGGTTCCCTGTTAACGTGAAAAATCAACTGTATGATAACAATCACAAATTGTAACTCCTGAAATGTCTGAGGGGTTCGCCCTTTAAGCTTGTTTTTAGATGGTGACAGCTTTCCACAGTTCTTAAATGTGCTAGCTCTGTGTTAGCTTTCATTTTGCCTAGACTTAGAGTAAAACACATGTTATTAAGCACATACTTTTGCTAGGTCTGGCCTCTGGTACAGTATATTAAGGATATGCACGAAATTCAGTTATCTGTGTGGATGTTAATGGTATGCAGTGGGATGGGATCCTTACTTTACAGCTTATCCAGCTATAGTGGCAAAATTTTATTGTTGTTTACATTTCTCATATATATATATATGTATGTATATAAAAAATTGGCAGACACCTGCATGTCTTTATTAGCCTTTTCTGAGAATAATTAGCATCTTGTCTGTTAATTCAAATATTTCATATCTTTTTGGGCAGTAAATTCGGAATGTTTTAATGAATGTAGGAGTCACTGAAGTGCATGCACACTGCGACTATAACTTTAAAAACCCTATGTATTTAAAGCTCATAATCAATTTAAAGTATGTGTTGAGTATCTGCATGAAAGGAGGACAACTTGTTAAGGCTGAGTACACAAATCTGTTTATCTCTTAAAGAAAACTTGTTACTCTTACACTTAATTTAGCCATGGCCAGTATGAACTTGCTTGGAGACTCTTTCACGTAGTAGAATTTTGGGCACTCTGTGCAATTTACCAGATGAATGCCATAAACTCGCTATGGAACACACATAACACATACTAGTCATAATTGTTTGACGTATTTGTTAATGCAAGGAATTATTGAATGTCATTTGGATCATAAATTAGTTCAGTGCTATACTCCTACAACACAACCAAAATCTTGTCCTTTAACCGTAATAGCATGAAATGAAGAAAACGTTAGGCTGGTTTTGGATGTTGAAATTAAAATCTGCAAAGCAGTGACTTCATTCAGACAGTAGCTCATGTGTACCTCTCAAATGGAATAACTGGCAGTTGAGGGAACAGGAAGAATCTGGCTGTAAGAAAGCAATGGGAATATCAGGTTCTTGGTTGGTTTCATTAGAAGATGTAGGATTATGTAGAAAATGTGAGCAAGAGTGGATGGAATTAGTACAGGAAGGATGCGTCTGGTTGATACCAAAANTCTGGTTGATACCAAAATATCATGGATTTGCCATAGAGTTGCTGGGAAGCACCAGGATGTTTTCAACTAAGATATCTGGGGAATGAACACATGTACAGTATTGTAGCGATGAATCCAAAATAATTTATGGAGCAGTTATATTTTCATTGCAAGAGCTATGGGAGATTTTTTTTTCTTGAGTCTTTGTGGGATCGTGATTCTCTCAGTGTTTCTGTTTCTTTTGTTTTGAACTAGGTCAACTTCTTTGCATCCCCTTTCACAAACTTCATCCTTGTTTGTTATGTTCGTTTTCATTGCTTTGACTTATGGTTTCTCTCCTAGTTCTGCAGGAATATCTTCTCTGTCTTTCAAACTTGGTCCTTGCTGACCACCTTCTGAATGGCCATGTGTGTTTTAAGTCAGCATAATAGAAAGATGTCTCCTCTGAAAATACAACAAGATGCTGTGAAAGTGCACTAAACTCAGGTTTGGTTTCTAGCAACACTTAGATATTTGCATGAAGGCAGCAAATGCTACAAGCACTGGAGTTAAAATAGTGGTGCAGCTGGGGTACTTGAGTAATTCAAGCAAGGAAGGTAACATCAGGCATAGGAAAATCAATGACAGATTTCTCATGCTGCTAGTTAACAGCTAAAATCATTTCACATGCAAAAGACCATCTGAAAGGAAAAAAATCCAGCAGCAAAAATATTAAAAATATTTCCTAAAAGTCAGGGTAATTGGTGAATTTGCACTATTTACTTGCCTCAGTCACTGGAATATGAACTTGTGGAAAATGTGAAGAGAAGTTGCCCTCACACTAGGCTAGAGGTAATTTGTGGATATGACATGAAAGATACGTGAAAATTGAAGGTTAAGATTAATTGGTAACTCAACTAGAATTATT
>VZTU01003485.1:10000-64150 GCA_013400835.1 Zapornia atra | reverse complement strand
GGAAGAGAGGAGGAAGTCAAGATGCTGCTGGCTTTCTATCAGTTGCTCTGCCAATGCTGTGAACTGGTAGGCCATTACATTGAGCTTCTCTTCCTGTGATCAGTACTATATGGATCACACTTACTCACCCTTCAGGTATATCACAGGGCTAGTTTTTAGTAATGTTTGATGTGCAGTATCTAACAGGCGAGTCAGCTTAACAGCGTCCTAGAACCCACCAGGAAATACCTTTCAAGATATAGTCACATTGCTATAGCTTCATTTGCTCCAAAAGGAGTCACTTCTCATATTCCACAACTGTTCTGTAACACAAACCAAAGCATGACAAGGGGAGACCATCAAGCGCTTTGCTTGTAACCCTGTTGTGAACTAAAACATGGGTGGAGATAGAGCTGTGGCTTAGGAGAAATGATGAAGCAAAAATAGGTCCAGGTCTCAAGCGTTACTACCAAGCTGCCATCTTTAGACAAGACAGTCTGCACATCGTTGCAGAGGAAGATACAATCTTTGGTTATTGAAAACATTCTTAGGAAATATCTGACTTCTTTGTTTTATGCTGTAATGGCCTGTATTAATTTCTGTAGCAGGGGTTTGATTCCTTGCATGATATGTTAGTTCTTGGGATGCATCACATCTAATGAAGCTTTTTCGGTTGCTCATGGAGTTAAATGTATCATACATACAAGTTGCAGTTGCAAGGTGTAAATTAATAGTGCATAAAAATTCAAGATTATTTATATTTCACTTTAGTAAGAGTAATCTCACAAAATCATAGAATTTAGGCCACAAAGGAACTCTTGAGGTCATCAGGTCCATTGACAGTACATAAAGCAGGGCCAATTCTGAAGTTGTATCAATCTTCAGAGTTAAATCGAATTGCTCAGGGCCAGAGCTTCCTAGTCATTTGAAAGCTGTAGTAGTTTATTGTTGAATGTCTGGCAGTTTTATTGCAATTTACATTTTCTCTGATTGATCTCATCTGTGGTAAAAGGTATATATTACCGTGGCATCCACTGGCCTTTGTTAGGACTGGATCTTGCCCGTAGCAGACATGGTAGAAAGAGGTGGAAGTGGCTTCTCTCTGAAATGTGGGCTATGATGGCAAGATAAAAATGCTTTCTAGTAGCAGAAGCCATCTTTCTGTTGCTTTGTTTGTACAGCGCAATGTCTAGATTCATGAGTTAAGATCATCTGTGAACAGTGAGAACACATGGAGTAAACCTTTGCGTTCCCAAACAAGTCTATCACAGTGGAACACATTCATCATTTAATCCAAGAAAACCCAACAGACTTTTACTGGCTACCTTAAAGAAAAACATGCAAGTACTCATTCATGTCTATACATGGTAACCTAGCAGTGTGTTTGTAGTTACACAGTTTATATACATCAGTTTGAGGTAATTTATGGTTTAATTAATGTGAGTATAATTTACATATTAGTAGCGGCTTTATCTCTTTATGCTGAGATACCTATAGTCACTAAAAATACCATTTATCCTGCTTCAATAATGTCTGCCTTTCAGCATCATTGAGGAAGATGGGCTCAAAATATTAGAAGTCATAAATTTGTTGGAGAAACAATGACCTGGAGGTAGCCAATGAAGGGATTAAAGAATTTGATGCCAGAGGCAGCAACTGTGAGGGTCTCTTCATCTGAAAATCTTTTTTCCTGGTGCTAATAAATTTTACTCACATTGAAAGGCGAAGTAGTTATTAACTCTGAAACCACCTTGTCATGGAATTGCTGCGTAGTAGAAAGCTGAGTTTAGGCAGTGTCACATGTTTTCGGGGTCAGTTTAATTTTGCAGTAAGGACTTGTACAGTGGTCATTCTTGTGCTTTCTGACAATAATTCTGGAGGATCTGGAACATTCCTTGAGGTCTTCCATACCTTCTGACATGCTGAAATAAGAACAGAGTTGTTGCATGTGTGAGGCTGCAGAGGTCCAAGTGGCTTGGGTAGGAAGGAGATTGCTATTGAAATTTGGGGCAGGCAGTGTTGGGAAGTAGTAGTTGTTTCAGTAATTTTAAAACTTTTTAGTTACACAGGGAATTTTCCGGTGTCTCTACTAATGGTGCACAGACTTTGCCATGCTGAGCGTACTGTTTGCAAGCTGTGTCAAGCCTAACTTGGAAGATTGCACCAAGAGAATAAAAAACACCACCAAAATAAAGCACAGAAACAACTAGAAATTCAGCTCAGACGACTGCAATTTTTCTGCTTGTATAAAACTGCCTTAGTGCCTTGTATAAGTGTCTGTCCCTGACATTGTCATTATATCACTACAGTAGCCTACTGTAGTTGAGTGGCTCATCAGATCGAGGCTTTATGGAAAGTAGATTGTCATGGGTAGGCATGTGATGAAATCCCTTAAGGATAATAAATATCACTTGCAGGAATCCAGAAGCATGTCTTTAGGAAAAGAAAAGAAGATTTCCTTCCAGAATCCTCGTCTTCATATGCTGCTATTTTTACATAAATAATGAAAGAGCTGTTTATTGTAACCACTGAAGATGTGTACTAACTTTGTTTATATACACACCAAACCCTAGGCAATATCCAGAGACAGCCTTCACATGCAGCAGGGCTCACTTCTCTGTTCTGTTACCTACTCTGAGTAAATTTCAACAAAAAATTAATCAAGGGGTCATTAAGATCTAATCTATCCTAGTCCATTCCTGTTTTCACCTGGACTATAATCAGACTCATGTAGGGTTGAAAAGATCCTTAAGCTCACCATATCCAACTGAAAACCTAACACTTCCAAGTCCACCACTAACCATGTCCCTACGTGCCATATCTACACATCTTTTAAATATTTCCAGGGCTGGTGACTCAACTACTTTCCTGGGCAGCCTGTTCCAATGCTTGGTAAGCTTTTTGGTGAAGAAATTTTCCCTGTTATGCACTCTAAAGTTCCCCTGGCAAAACTTGAAGCTGTTCCCTCTTGGTGTACCATTCTTTACCTAGAAAAAGAGATACATGTGCACGTGGCTCTCTTCCTGTTTCTGTGGAGCTGGAGCAGAGAAAAATCCCCATGCTTCCCCTTCTCACCTATTACACCACTGCCTGTGTACACCCACATTAAGTCAGTATACCTTTTCTAATGTATCCTCTCAGTGTGAGTAAGTTCAGTGTCTGGTGGAGCATGGGGAATGGATGCTAAAAAGTAGTTGATGTTCTCTAAATTTGGGTGGGAAACTTTGGTAGGCATGTGGCTAAATTTCTGGAAGAGATTGGCATGAAACATTGTAAGGAGAAAGCAGTAGCTTTTACTACACAGGTTTGTATGCAAGCTAGCTGTATAAAGTTATATAGAATTGTATTTGTGTTATTATGAAAACACTGTAAAAACTACAAGAGGGATGTTTAAGCCAGCAGCTGTATCAACTGTATAGAGAGCATTGCATTCAGATTGAGGAATACACTCTTGTGCTTTTTCTCTGTTAAAGAGCTGACCCTGCTCTTAAGGAGTGAAGGGCATCTGAATCCAAATGAGAGACAATATGCATAAAGAAAATGGAGTTACATTCCCTATTCTAATAGGTGGCAGAAAATCTATAAAGAAGCTGTTTGGCAATCTAGTTGCAAGGCATGTAAAAAACCAGTAATGCAGCAAGGTAAGAGTTACCCATATGGAAGGTGAGCCTACCATGTACTAGCATTATAGAAGGTCTACATGTGCTATGTAGTACAGCAAGAACATATGTATAAGTAGCATCATAACCACAAGGTGATGGTCTCCAGGGAATCCTTGCTTTAATCCAACCCAAATATGGGCCTCAAAACCTCTGCAGCGCAGCCAAGCTTCCTTCTCAAACTCTGGAACCACGGATTTCAAAGGATACTGTGCAGGGAATTGCTTCCTGTTCTGGCAGCCATACAATGCATACCTGGCCATGGGCTGTCCTCCTTCCTACAGGAGGGAAATACATCCAGCCACCAAGTATAGATGTTCTCAGATGAATGGCTATACATAATGCATATTAACAAATAGATTATATTACTCCAGATTATTTTAAGGAGGCTTGATGATACAAAGCCAAAGCTCCCAGCAAACAGTTATGAGATGAAGTTAATGGTGAAGTCACAGGTTTGGGAGAGAGGAAGTAAATCCATACCTTAGCTTTCCAAAACTGGGCTTGCTTTAAAATATCTAGAAACCATTTTGGTTTGTCTTGAGTACTAACTGTGAAATATGAAGTATGGAAGAGAGGAAAGGTTTACAGTTGTCTTGTGAGATAAATTTCTTGCCTACAAGCTATACAAGTAATCTTTCTTTCGTAGTAAATCTCTGAGTTCTTCCATCCTACCAAGTTATGACAGGCCACAGATTTGGCCCCATTAACTAGGTTGGGTGTGGAAGTTACAGGGGGAAATTTTATAGCTTGTGCTTATTTGAACAGAGGATCATGGTGGTTGTCACAGTCTTTGCATCTATGAAATTTCTATATATTTCAAGTGTATGCACTGTCAGCAAAGATGTACCCACTGTATATTTGTAGCCCTGGTTGCCACTTCTGTTTCATTAAAAGGAAGCCTTGTTCCTTGCTTCTGTATCCTTGTTCATAACTCGAAAATAGACACCATCATCCAGTGACCTGAACATGTTTGCCATAGCATATTATTAGTCAGATATGTGTTGTTTCTGGTTTTATAGCAATTGTGCTCAGTAGCTCAACATAAATTTGTAATCCAAATAGAAATTTGTTCAGTCTTAGTGCCCTGCAGAGGGTACTTGTTCCCTACAATTAGATGAATTGGAACTGCTTGATTTTTACAATGCCTCCTTTCTGTTTCTAAGTTCTCAAAGTTTCCTTCAAGCTATTGGTGATCTTGTCATTCTCTAGTTCTCATGGGTTTTGTTCTTTGACTCTACAGTGGAATTTCATGGTGACTTCTAAATCTCTCATTTAATAGTTAAGTGTATAAGGGATTGAGGTTCATTTCTGGTTCTTGGGAGATATTTTGTGCCCCTGGTTTTTCTGTATTATTACAGGGTCATTTTTTAGCAAAAGGAGCAATGAGCTAATTCCAAACACACCCTCTGGGAACTAATCTGTATTTTTTGACTCCTCAATACTGTGATGCTTTTGTATTTGTCTAATGCAAGGCTTTAATTTAATCAGTGTTCTTATGCAGCCTTCCTGATTAAATAAGAGTGTGTACTTGGTAACTCCCCAGATCACCTTTGATCTGTTTTGTGAGTGGCCTCTCTAGAGGGTCTTAGCAACACTGAGCAAAAAACTTGGTGTCAATCCATGGCAGAAAAGTTACCTTGCCCTGTGGAAACCCTCCTGCTCCCTTGTTTTCACTCATCTCTTGTAGTGAGCAGTTGCTGTCATGAGTAACCTGCTGTTTAGTGCAGAAAGCCTTAATGCAGCTGTGCTTGTGATTCCTGATGAGCTTCATGAGAGACTACACTGCAGCCCTCGGAGGAATTTGCTTCTTCAGCTGAGCTCTATCCTTCTCAGAGCCACACTGCCCTAGATGACACTGTGTTGCTCATGCTGGATGTTGCTGTAATGCAACCGTGTGAAGCAGGTTGATGAAAAAGTCATTATAATTTTCAGTTAGAAAAGGCAGAACTTAAGCAAGTGTCTAAGTGTTAAAAGATTTATGTTCTTTTCATCAGCTTGTCTGAGATTTTGTACAAGGCCATTTGGTAAAGTTCAAGGGTAACTTGATTTTGAAATTTTTGTTGTTGTAGCAGGGAGAGTGTTTTTCCTGATGGAAAAAGAAAAATTTGTGGTATAGTATAGCTTTTTAAAAATAAATATATATTTAGGGGAAGAAGGAGGCTTGTGTGTTAGACAAAGAGGTAATTTCTAAACATAGAAAGCATAAAAACTGTCTCCCTATTGAACTGTGTAGTTGAGGACAAAACGGTTTTACGAGACGACTGCAAACAATAATCACTCTGATAAAGACAGAGGCTCAGCCTCTGCGGAATGGTTCTGGTGATAATCACTCAGCTTCTCATTCCTGCGGTGAAATCCAGAAAAAAGAAGGCAAAGGACGTCTGAGTGTAGTAAATGGATAAAGGGTAATAGATACTTTACATTCCAGGTTTAAAGAGATTGTAAAAAGAGAAGTAAAAGAGAATAAGGAAAGAACCTAGCTTTTTATTCTTTTGGGCAAGAATGTCAGAGACTTCTGCAACTTCAAGAGACTTTGTTTGCGATGTCTGGAATGATTTTTCATTGATTTTTCCTGAGGGGTCCCCAAGATGTATTTTTAAGGTGAGGTGGATAAATAAAATACTGTTTGCAGCTTCTCTATGCAGCTTTACAGTGAAAACATTGTAATAAATGCAGCACGCATGCAAAACATCTGTCAGAACCTGACATTATTTCCTCTTTATAGCTAAGAGTGTGTTTTCATTAATTGGTTATAAAATGAAAATATCAGAAAGCTTGTTCAGAATGCATGGTAAGAAACCATAAATGCTTCAAGGGCTGTGTTCATAAGTGTGATTTTCATGCTGACATTTGAATGAGCCATGAAACACAAGTAGATGAAACAGAAATGTAGACACCATTGAAAAGTCCAAGAGTTGATTTGAAAATTCTTCTGGTTTACTAGTTACTGTTAAGGCATGCAACATGCTTTCAAGTTTATTCTTTTAAAAAAACTCATATCTTACATGCTATGAGCTAGTATGTGAAGGACTGTCTCAAGAGAACATATGCTCACATATGAGGTCATTTGAGCACTTTGCAAGGAAAGCAAAAACTGTAGTTTATGCATCCAACTACTAATTTACAAGTGCAAGTCTTTTTTTTTTTTTTGGTATCAAGTTTAAGATTATGGACCATCATAAAAGGGATGGAGAGGGAAGGAAACTGTTCAAGAACTTTTACTGCTTTGAAAGGGGAAGCAGTTCAAAGTAGTGTAGAAGTACATGCATTCACTGGTCTGATCACAGCATTGAAGTTGTTCCTAGAGTTTAAATGGAATCCAAACACATCTCAGGTCTTTGCTTCAGTGAGCTATGACAGGCTTATTGGTTTGATGACATAATTAACAGATATTTGGCAGAAGTGTGAGGGCCCAAAGGGACCTCAACTCGCCTTTACCAGTATTGAGGCCTTCATGAAACTTGCATCCTTTCATGAAACTTTTTCAAGTATACTGATGTCTGTCCAAGGTGTGTAACAAACATTCATAAGAAATCACAAAACATCTGTATCTGTGTGTGGGGTTTGTTGTTTTGTTTGTTGTGGTTGGTTGTGTTTTGTTTTAGTTAAACCTTTAACTTTGAAGGAAAGCGGCAAAATGTCAGGGTTATATTACAGTGCCTTTACTTAGTGATTTTGAGGTAGACTACAGTGCTGTTGGTATCCCAGGCAGGTAGTGTCATACCAAATTATTTCCAGATTACAAAGAGTGTTTAAAACATTTCAGTATACTATTTTTATCTTCATAAAAGTGTATTTTTTGTGACCGATACCCGTTACAGCAACAGCTTTTCAGTTAGATGCACTTTAAAATGAAAATTCTTTTAAATGTGTTTTCTCCTCTGGTTTTTACCCCTTGTTAAAATTGTCATTTAAAGTATACCATTGTTAATGACTCTTCATTTTTCTGTAATTCTGAACAAATGGATTAAATTCTAACATATAGAACAGAGTATTTCAAATAATTTCAACTTAATCAATGTTTGCATAGCATCATAAAGTTCTATTTGAACTAGTGGTATGAAAACTTAATTTATTAAATAAAGGGAAGGTAGCAGTTTTCTATACAACTTCCTGTGTGAAGCCAGGAGTTGGATTTGATGATCCTTATGGGTCCCTTCCAACTAGGGATATTTTATGACTCTACCTGCCGAAAGTTTTCAAAGGTCTGAGAAGTCTTATATCTACAAGTTAAATTACTTGCCTCACTTCCTTTTAATCATTATACATTGTGTAACTACAAGTTATATTGCAAGCCAATGTTCTATTTTCTCCTCTTTTTTTTCTCCTCTCCACTTGAAGTAAAGTCTGAGTTCAATGAAGCCAAGGGAAAACTCAGTGTTTTGTGGAAACAAGGCTTAGAACAGAGGACTTGGTGATTCTTTTTTCACTTCCACTTTCTCACTTTTTTCCTGTTTGTCATGTGATTTTTCACAAGATGGTATTTTTCACAAGATGGTCAGCTGGACTTCAATGTACTATTGTCTGGAGGTCTGCACAGAAAGAAAAGATTAAAGTAGTTATGTGGCCACTCATTAATAAGGTCAATAGGACACCTTTCCAAAAAGTACCATTTTGATTAGGCAGTACAGTCTAGATATATTTATTTATTTTTAATGTAAATGCTTAGAATTCTTCAAATCTAGCAGTGTGTATTTGAAAAGTTTTGGTAAGCTTTTGTGCAAAACCTACACTAAATAGAACTTTGGAAGTCTTCTTGGAAGCCATGTTGCTTAAATTATGTTTGGCAGCCCTTAGTGTTGTAGCACATTATAGGGAACACTTTCTCCTCTGTGCTTTGGCATGTTTTCCTAATGGATTACATTGCCACACTCAATGGACTGCTTTGTACTTATCAGTCTCTGCTCTTTTCTCTAGTCATCTCTTGTAAATATGGCCCCAAAATGACTTTTGATGATTTGATGCTTATCCCAGTCTTTCAGGAGATTCTTCAAAGCAATTCCGAACAAGAGCTTTGTTACAAACATTGCATAATAGGGTCTATATCTTTTCTCCTTGTAGCATTTGGCTCTTCAGAAGAATTCAGAAGGCACCTCTTTGAGTCTCAGATGCTACTTTTTCAACAGGATTATCTTGATGGGATAGGTGTATTTTCAGTCTGATTCAGTTGTTATTTAACTCAGAAAGCTTTATTCAGCTCTGAAAGATTGCAGACTTTTCCTTCTTGGAAACTGCTTTCGTGATGGTAGATCTGTTGTGTCTAAGGGCAGCTAAAGACTGCATCTATTTTTCAGCTGGCTTTAGGAGTTAGGCCCGTTTTCTGGTAACCATTCCTAAGTGTTATAAACCCTGAACCTGCAGAGAGTCATGCATCTGCAGGGTGATCCATTGATTTCACTGAAAATACTTGGCAGAATCTTTAATTTAGTGATAAAAAAGCCTTTTATAACCATTTAACTTTTCCACCCAATAAAAACATAAATATCAAGTCAGAAATGTACAGAATTTCCAAATTGATGCAAGTACTTAGGGCACCCTCTTTTATTTTAATGATTATCTTTTGGGGGGTTTTAGTTTGGGATTTGATGTGGCTTTTTTGTTTAGTTTTTTATCATGATTTTTAAAGAAAATCTAGGTTTCTGAAAACAGTTTACCCTTTAGTATTGCTTAATATTTTGCATGATAGGCAGTCACTCCCAACTGCACGTTTGAAAATTAGGTTTTTCAAATTCTAATCCTAATTCTGACAGAAGTGTAGGCTGAAGGCATCTGCAGCTTCTTGCTATATTCAAGTATCTTCTTGTATTTTCTAGTCTAAAGAAAATCTTCTGTAAGGACCACGTCATAAGAATTATTACCTATATTATGGACTTATGGTAAAGTGGTGACATTTCCATGTCAGCTAGATAGAGAGTTAAAAATTATTCATGCTTTCTGACAGTCTTGGACACACCTTCATACGTGGATTTGCTTTTGCTGGGAAGTAGCTGTAAGTCTCTCATCTGTCATGCAAGTTCTATGTAACTGGAAAATTCAGGTTTTATATCTGCAGAATTGTAAGTCTCAAGCATTCAAAATTACATACCCACCTTTGCAGCGTTTTAGCCCTGACTTGAAACAATTAAGTAAATGTTTGTCAGGTTGTTTTATTTATGTCCTGGTTTTCTATGACTTCATGTTTTCTAATTCTTCTTCTAAGGACAAGGTTTCCAAGTTTTTAGAACAAGATGAAATTTTAATTGCCTCAATACCCTAACAAGAAGCTATTTAAGCTTTTGCATTGATTATTTCCACTACCCACTTTTAACAAAAAAATATTAGTACTAGTTCTGGTGTGGATGTACCCCATGTAAGCAGCAGTGTTCCCTTCCAAGTAGTTAAAGCTGCTGTCACATTGTTGTGATGGGGAAGCGTCTCCATTTTCACTTTACATACCCACATGAAAGTCATGCCTCTTCTAAGGTCCCACAAGAAATCATTATCAAAGGCAGAAATACATACTAATCTACACTTATGTGACCTTTATTTCCTTGTCTGTCTCTGCAAGGGTTTTTACCCTGTTCTTCCTACTAATATCTTAGCTTTTTCCCTTGCTTTTCCCATCACCTTGCACACCACTCTTCTTGGAGAAGACCCACCTTTACCACTCAGTTTTTCCTTCCTGGGTTATTCCACACTGCTCTCTTACTACTTCACAGAAAAACTTTTCAGATCCTTTGCATGCTGAGCATTAGTTCTGTACAACTGTAATGCTGCTTTATTGCAGTGTGAGACCCAGCTGGGGTGAGAAGGGTAAGGGACAGCTATGCTGCTGCTGCTTCTCTGCTCAGACATGTATAGTGTCCCATTGCTGGCATAGAACTGCGGGGGAAACAGGGCTCAGTGCACACACCTCAGGCTTAAGAGCCTTGCATCATCAGCAGAAATGGACTGATTGTTGTGGCAAGTGTCAGTTCTTGCCAGGTATGACACTGCAGTATGAAGGTTTCAAGTGCTGTAAGGACAGCAATGAGTATGCTGAAGTTTGGGGCTTCTCTGAAATTAAAAAGCAAAACACAAATAAAAACTCAGCTGAACAAAAACTGAGCATATTAGAAGTCTGTAGGTTCCAGGGTCTGTAAAAAGAAGCTGCTTTGGAATAAATCTGACCTGATAGTGACCTTCAGAATAGGCTGATCTTCCCAAAGGAGCTTCCTAATTTGTACCTATAATGAATACATCATCTATATAACCAATTCCTGTATTTGAACTATGCCATGTTGGTTCTATTATATGATGAGATACAGATGTATTTCCAGACACACCAGGAAGCTATTTCTAAATCATCTTTTGCTCCACTGCTGACTAAATAAAGTGATTCCAGGCTTTCAGGATTTAAAACAGGTTCCTATCTAAACAGTTGTTGAGGGTTACTTTATAATCCCTGAAACCACAGAGAGGGTCCTGCTATTTCACAGGATGCTTGCCTGGTACGTGGAGGAAAATTAGAGTTAATAGCTTATGCTAACCATTTTCTTCCACAGTTTTCAGAAGCTTTATTCTGTACTGTAGCATGCACGTGTCCTCATGGTGACAAAGAAACTGAAGCCTGTCCCTTTCTAACTGTATGGTCCTTATGTTCTTTCGATCAAGGCAACCAAGCCCTCTTATATGCTTGTTTCCCAGGATTGCTTTCAGAGGAGTGGCCCTTTAAAAAATCAGAGTGGAGCCACAACAACTTGAAAGAGAAAGCTGGGGCTAACTTCACCTTTAGGTAGCTACCTAGAGCAACAGACTTCTATGGTTTTGTGAGACCTTTAGCTTTGTGACATGTTCTGTCTACACGTATGTTTGCTTCTATGACTTTTCTAGCCATCTTAGGGTTGACCATAGATCATCCCATTATAATTACTCCTGATCCTGATGAAGTCCTAATTCTGTACCAGTGTTCTGTGTCTCCCCATTCTGGGAAATGAGCTCATCTTTGCAGAAGTGGCTGTCAGCTTTTATGGCTCTGGTAATTTTTTTCCTGACAACACCCAATGTTCCAATTTTTGCCCTGGTTGTTGGGCCATCTTGTTCAAACTGATTCTTTCATAATCTGTTTGGGCTTGGAGCAAATACAACTATTGGCTCATATAGTAAATTCAGCTCTGTATTAAGAAAAGAAATCATGAAAAGCTAAGACTTTCTCCATGATGGGCAGTATGCTGCTCACTCAGGAGTGTCAGGTACACTTCTATCTGTCACATGGGTTTGTATTGACTATCTCTATGCCACCTGCGTCCCCTTCTCACTTGCTTTGCACCAACCTGGAGCAGCAGTTCTGACCTCCAGCATGCTCTCAGCAATATGCTCTGGACATCTGCAGTTTCAGCTGTCTGCTGTTACAGGGGCATGATTTGCGGTCATGTTTGCAAGACAGGCTTCTCCAATGCTGCTTCCCTGGCTTCTGTAAGCAGTTCTTATGTATAATGAGTTGTACATACCTGCAGTCTCAAATGCCTGAGTGCTGTAGCAAGAATATGTGTGCCTACTACAATGAAGACTCTTTTAAAAAGCAGCAACTGCTTTGTAATGTGATCAGAAGGGGGAAATATGTGTTTCAGAGTATGCTGGGCACATTCTGAACAGAGGCTTAGGCAACTTTGATATGCTATAACAGCATTTATTCTTTTGTTTCTTAAGGCTTAGATCCTTTCTGAAAAGGTTCCATGTCCCATCTGGGCAATCCTAGGAAACCTCAGTCCAGCACCTTTGTGAACCTGACACTGTTAGATATGGTGCCAGGAGGTGTATGTGTTTCAGCAACAGATGGGCAAGCAGCTCTGCTGTAGCATTCTTATAGGAGATTCAACAAAAGTTTCTTGTATTGCAGCCTTACAAAAGGCTCTTCCTACCTCTTGTTAATGCAGTTTTGTACTTCCTTCAAGAAGCAGTAGTTATAAGATTTATCTGATGCCTTTTGGTGCTCTGGAATTATTTGGCCTCATATGGATGATAGTGATGAAAGCTTAGAGCTAAGTCACTAAACTTAAAGACAAAACTTAAAAGTTGTATTTTGCATGATATTTGTGATACATCTGGGGAAATACACTAATGCAATACTAAAAAACCTAATTAGATCAAATACAAAAGTTTGTATACAGATTTTTCAAAATCTGTCTGGCTTCTAAAACAATGATGGAAAAAGTCCTACTTAAAATAAGTAATACTTCTGTCAAGAGTTTCTCTTAGACTGAATTTTGAGCAGAACCTCAAATGACCTATTTATGGTCAAATTTCCTATTGGGCTATTTTCTAGTACTCTTTACAGCTGGCACCACTAAGGTAATTCAGCTTGACTACAAGAACAGTTTGGGGATGTTAAAGCCACATTTGTAATGGAGATTATTGTTATTCACTGTATCTTACCGATTAATATGCAGCAGTAGCACACACATGGAAGCCCTATTCCACATATATAAGATTGTACAAACTGTGCATTTGTTTTTTGTAGCAGCACTACCCCTAAAAAATATTTGTAGACATGGCAAAGTGGAAAAGGAAGGGCCAGTGGTACCGGGGCATGCGTGACTTTCAAACTCTCAGTATCAAAGCTCGCAGTAAAAACAAATTAATCAGGTAGTGAGGAGTATAAAGAAAGTACAGATCTTTATGTATGTAGGGGCATATATTAGTTTTAAGACTTGTTGAGCTTAAATAGCATTAAAGCTCAACTTCATTTTCTCCTGATAAGGCTGACACCACATGCCCTGAGCTGAGACAGCCCCTCAACAAATTGTTGCACAGAAATAACTAAGCGTATGGTCATCAACTCATGCCATATTTTTCTCACAACGCCATCAGCAAGCAGATGCTTTATGTTATCAGAATTTCTTGCTTACTAACAGAGAAATCACGAATATGACACATTGCCCAACATTTGGGCTTTTTTTTTTTATTATGGGATGGCTACAGGAATTTTAAATATGTAGTATAAAACTAGTGAGTCTGTCTTCTCTAATTTTCCTTAAATATAGAGCATCCCTAGTCATCATTTCCAGTCTCTTTCTGCTGATTCATAAAGCCAACAAGAGAAAAGAGCATGAGTAGTGCATGCTGCCTTCCTCCTTGGTCTCTTCAAGTTCTTTTTTAGGGTCTTGTGATCTACGTGTCTGGGTCCCTTAATGCTTCTCCTTCCTTGATCTCTTTACTGTCCACCAAGTAAGAATTCATACATGTAACTTTGTTTTTCAAAAGTATTTTATTTACCCTAAACAATAAAACATGTCTTCAACGAAGTTTTCTGCATTGCTAATAATAAGTACTCAGTTGGTTTTCACCATTCCTTTTGAGGTTCCGATGTGAATGGCAACGACGTATAGAGTAAGCTAATATCATCCATCCTTTTGTGCAACAAGTTCATTTTAAAGTAAGGTGGAAGCCATTCTTGATTTCAGCATCCTAGTATGTTCTATAGTTTCTTAGGATCAGGAATTTAGACACAGGGTACTGAATGTTGAATGTTAAGAACATTTGGAGCACTGTGGAAAGCTGTGGTTTGATCCACTAAGGATATGCAAAACCAGACTTTTATCACTTAGGAAAAGCTGGGTTTTTTTCCAAGCCATATGATGAAAAGAACAGGCAAATGTGACCCTAAGCTTATGACTCTAACCTTACCTTGCATCCATCCCCATGAGGTACACCAAGTTTCAAAGCAATTTGAGCAAGTATGTGGATTTTAGGGAATTTAAAGTGTCGACCTTTAAACAGAAATAGGTACTCAACCTTGGAGAGCCTGCACTCCCTGATAATTAACGGGAGGATTTAGTTTTTAAACTGTATTGTGGGAATGTAAAAGCTCTTTGTTCATAATATTAAAATAGAATTTGTTAGCTGTGACAAGTTTAGATTTTGCTCTTGCAGGTTCTCATGAATAACACTCCTTAGAACATGTTGGAGCTGAGCTCTCCTTAAGGATCTTTACCTGCTATAGTCTGGAACTATCATAAAATACTGAAAAGCACTTTTGTGTCCTTGGAAACCATTTATGTTTTCTGAAGAAAATGCTTGCAATATGTTTGTTTGGGGTTTTTTCCCCAAATCTATTGCAAGCAGTGACAGATGAAAAAAAGCAGTCTAACCATCGTGGACACTAGCATGTGTTGCAACAGCTCTCAAACATGACATGCAGCTCTACATAATTTGTTAAGCATAAGAGCTTATTGTGGCATTAACTACCAACTTGGTGGTCACACACACACTGGCTGTGGTCAGAGGGTGCTGGGTGTTATGGTAGCACTGAGCAGTTCTAGTAGAGGCTGTGTCCTTGCAGTGGTAAATATTGCAAAACACTGCTCACCCCCAAACAGTAAAAGCACAACCAGAGGTGCAAATAAAAATAAGTGGTGACAGGAAAACCAGAAACAGCAACAGGATCAGCGTCAGGGGCAGAAATAGAATTCACTCTTTTCATCCTGCATGCCTCATTGTCTTTCCATGCACATGTTTGTGTACTCAGGAGTCAAAAATGTTCATTTATTTGATTGATATTCTAGCAATGATGATAAACCTTGCCTTTAGCAGAGTCTAGTATCTGGCATGTTCTTCAGTCCAGCTTCAAGCTTCTCGAAGAACTGGGACAACACATTTAGCCCTGCATTCTTATCCTCCTTGATCTCCCAAATCTTAACTAACCAGCTGGATTCTGTGGTCTGTTCAAGCATGTTCTAGTTGTAGTCCAAGCTATAAGTAAAGACTGTAGTTGCTGTAAATGGACGTAATTTTTTTTCTTTTCACCTACTTATGTCTTCGTTGTTGTCAATTCATCTGCAAAACCCTCTCCTCACTGACAACATGAGTGCAGTGTACCTGTATTTAAGATAATTTTGCTTATGCAAAACTGACCTGTACATGAGTAAGTCCAAGCTCTTCAACTGCCATGTGCCTTCTGTATTTGTACACCTATGTTGGAAACAGTCTAACCCTGTCTCACTTCTGCATTGTCGTTCAAGCACTGTTTTATTCTTGCCAGTCATTAATACAGATGTCAAATGAGTGGGGGCCTACCTCAGAACCTTCTGGCTCCCCAGTAGGTAGCAATATACCAGGTTGGAATGTGTCAAGTATCTATCATTACCCTTTGCTTGAAGACCTTCAAGCAGCATCTTTCACTACCTCTGGCAGACTGTCTCCTACAAGCTATCCTGAAAAATTAATATCTACTTCCTGGGATAGGAGGACTGTGACATAGATGTATTACATAATTCTACCAAGCACTTTTTGTGTGCTGTTTTGAGGTGTGTGCTAATACAAGAATCACAGATACAGTCTGGCTTGTATTTGCTTTTTTAAGAATCCTGGTTGCTTGTTGTTCAGCATTTTTGTATTTCATCATAAATTCCTATGACTTTAATGGTTGTTGAAGATGAAAATGTGGATTCAAATTTGTATACTTAATGCCACAAGTTTTCACTTACATGCTTGAGCATCTATGTTCATATGCCACACATGTTAAATCTAATTTGGTTTTCTTTATTTCATCCTACCCATTCACATAATCCTTTACTATAAGAAACGGAAGCAAACCTGTGAAAAGAAAGTGGTATCTACCTTGATAATCTGGGGAGGGTCTGATGTTTTGGAGCAGAAGTGTCATACTTTCCCTCACTAAAGAAAATTAATATAAACTGAATATGATACATCTGCATGATTTAATTGAAATTATACAAATTAAAAACATAACTAATGGAATTAAGTAGTTAATATTTTAAATAATTATAACTGAATTCACAGGCAGGTTTATGTCTTAAAATTGCTAAGGCTCGGTAACTTGGATAGTTTTTCTTTTCTAGTTGCTCCATGCATGGTGTCTTAGATTTCCTTAACTTGAAAAGAGCTGTGGAAGGAAAAATGCTTTGGCCTGCTGGCCTGACAGTGGAGACACAAATTTGAATATCACATCAGACAAGCTAACTTCTTACTGATTTGTCACCCCTGGCAAGTTCTTTGTCTTCTAAAATGTAGGTGTTTTGGGATGTGGAAAATTACCTTGTCTGTACTTTTCATGGCCATGTGGTATTAAAAGACAGTATAAATAGACAACTAACAAGGGAACATCTTTACAAGAGGGCAAAGAAGCATTGAGACCTGTGGGAGGTGACTCTCTCCCTCTCTTTTTTCTCTACTGCACATGTACACGTGCACACTCAGACATACACACAACCCAAGACCTGACTGATCAATGCATCTGCTTGGCCAGGCTTCCGCTGAAATCAGCAGCGAGTTCTAACGCTACAGCTGCCTTGTTGGCCTCCTGTAGCATGCTCTTCAGGACAAGGGGAGCACGTCCACCTAAAATCATGTTTTGTTTGCATTCGAACTGAAGCAGCATTAAAGGGGGAAATGGGAATTCAGAGCTGCCAGCTACAGTATCTCTGCTATCAGTTCACCAATAAGGCCTAGTACAGACCTGCAGAGCCTCTGGATAAATTGTATTTTCCAAGGGTTAATTAAGCTGTCTTGAGCTTCTGCATGAAGGGGAACAAACTGGCACTTGCAGCGTTTTCTGAAACCTGCTGTCGACATTACAGTCCCTGCTGCTTTTAGCTGTATCGATCCGATGCCTGACCTGTGAAATCCTTGATGGCTGCTAACACTAGAAGCTTACTGGAGCTTTCCAAGGGAGCTTCAGGACAGCTTGTGTAGTCAAGTACAATTACCTGTCCCTCCAGGAGAGCCAATTAGTTCACAAAGAGCTGGAGCAGAACAAACGTTTTGTGTGTGATTTAGAATCTTAAAAAAAAAAAAAGCTTTGTTCTGTCGGATTCTTTTGTTTCTAATTTTATGATTATTGCTCTGTTCATGACAATCCACGCTGCATTTCCATCCGTGTGTCATAACAGACTACTTGGGCATGAGAAAACAGGCTTTCAGTTATTTTTTTAACAAGAAAAAAAAAGCTTCATGTGTGATGCAAAAGCCAGCCTTAGTAATTTTAAATATCATGGACCTAAAAGTAGAATGTTCACATATTGAATATTTTCAGAGGTTTGGATTACTGTATTTAAAACTGACAGCATATGTAGATATTTGTGCTGTAACTCTTATAGCACATAGATACATATATGTATATATAGTTATACAGAGTTTTCACTTGAAATTCTGGGTCTTGATTTTCTGAAAGTGAAAAGACAGCAACTGTTGTACAAAAAAACCCACAAGAGTGGAAATAAGAGATCACTATGTATATTATAACAAGGCTAATGCAGTATTTATAACATTTTTAAAGTGGAAATGAAAGATGGTGAACCAAAATTTAATCTCTTATTCCAAACAACCTTACTATTTGGCTCCAGTTATACAGGGGTAACAGAGCCACACTGGCTCAGTAACAAATGTCTTCAATTAATTGGAGCTAATAATTCAAATAAATAAGGACCCCATAATTTAAGTGGTCAGTTATAGTGGACTGAGTCCAAAGTATGCAATGTTCTGTGTATAAATCAGACTGACAGAGGTGGTTGCAATAGGAAAATGTTGGATGGCTATCAGCTGGTGGTGAGAGATGTCCTGGGGTCAGCAATTATGAGTTCTGTAGGTATTGCACAGTTCACAGCCTGTTGCTGAAAATGGAATCCTAGTTTTGTTTTTTAAAATTTTGGTTTTAGGGTGGTGGCTTGGGTTTTTTAATCTTCCCTTGGGAGAGTGGTAGAGAATATTTCTCGTTTGCTTCCAGTTTAGGGCTCAGGGTTCAATGACATATCCATTACATTTGGATTCTTTCCAATCCTGAGAACTCTTGGTGTTACTGTGCTGCTTGAGAAATGGAAGGAAGGGGAGTGGGACATAGACCTTTTCATTTCAAGGTCACTGGTTTGATGAGGTCTGGGTTAGCAGTGACCAAAAGTTATTACTGCATGATGACTGTTTTGGTTTCCAGTGTGAAATGAGATGATGGTCTCTTAGTCCCATTCCCAGTTGAAGAATGTAGTACAGAAACTGCCATTACAACTGACACTAATTGGCACTCTGCTTAGTGGTGATAGCAGATAGACCAAGGATTGAATGGACATTAGAAAGGATTTATATTCTAATTCTTTGCAGTTGTCCTTCCAAAGGAGGCTTGAAATGCTTCAGTACAGTAGTGGGGAGACATAACTTGCTGTTTCATTTACTATATAGGTGTGTCTCCTGGGGGATGCAGACTTCTGTGCTATCAAGTTGGCAATTCTCACGTGTTAAAAGGAAAAAATAAAAGATGATCCTCCAGTAAGATAACCAGCACTTTTTACTAGAATTCATGGTAAAAAATTCTTACTGTTTCTCAGCCAGATTAAGTTGCCACGTAATTTATGTTAGAAAATTGGTAGCACTTAGATTCACAGCTGAAAAAAATCCTGAGTCCATTCTTGTAAGTAAGAAAAGACTTCCATGCTCACATATTGGTAAGGACTTCGTGAAAGTTTCCAAGCCTTTCCCTAAAGCATGAACATAGGCAGGAAATAGCTTTTGTTTACTCAATTCCAGAGTTTGCTTTTATTGTTACTCTAAGTGTCACTAAATCACAGGCATCAATTTAGGAGAAAATGTAAGTTTGGCTAAAGTGCTCTTGTCAGCTCCTTTTCTTCAGCTTTGCAAACTTCTCTTATGTCTCTTACTGGATGTGTCATGATACAATGGGACATGAAAGGGTCATTAGGAGAGAAATCCACTGCATACACTGCTACAGTAAAATTTGCTGTTAGGGAAGATGGCTATATGTTTGAAGGTCTCTAACATGTACAAATCAGCATATAGTCATTCTTTTTCTTTGCATGTGGGGGCATGCATCCAGGCTTCATAGGTATGCAAGAAGGATTGCCATTGCATTGGACAGTGATCTTCCTAGTTGTGATTGAACATCCTGAAAAAGATCCAGGAGCGTCTGTCTCATGCTGAGGAACATTATTCTAACACAAATCTCAGGGTAAGGCTCTGTCAGGCATATTCATGGCAACAGAGCCATTCATAGCAGGAAGGTTCATTGCAGTGTCTGCTCTAGTTGTGCTTCTGTCAGGCTCTCTGCCTTGTAGGTGCCTTGGTGAAAATGAAAAGTATGGACTGGGAATTCATGGGTTGGATTGACCAAGTGATGTTGCACAGTATCTGGAAAGCTAAGATTTATCAATGTGTCAGATTGCCTTCAGGATGGTGAGACATGGTGTTTACCTTTTGAAGGGACACTCGCTGACTTTCAGAGACTTAAATCTACTGGCAAGGACAGAGCAAGCTAATCTTGCAAAGGGTGAGGCAGTGTGTTCTATAGGTGTGTTCTGTTTGAGCTAGCAGTTCCCACAGCTACATTCAGCTTCTGGTCTTGTCAAATGGTGGGTTAAGGAAGGAATCACGTGAACAAGTTTTGTCATCTTTCCCTTGGATAACCTACATACTGCCCTAAGTATCAACAAATGCCTGGTCTGTTGTGCATTACATGCTCTTGTAGTAACTGTGCTGAGCTATAAAATGATCAATTATTTATATGGGAAGCATAGTAAGTCTGAGTGGCATTTCTCTATCCTGAAGCTTTGCAATTAATAAATAACACCATTTCTTCTACTGTCAGTGGCCTGTATCCTTGCTTGCTGAGCTGCATGCTGGGCAGCCAGAAGAGGAATTGTAGGGGCACATTGCCATGCAATTGCTTTGCTGGTGTAGTTACTTGGCAGCATTGTCAATATTATCTACCTTGCTTAGAAGAAAAAGGATATTACTGTGAAAATCTGTACAATAATACTAAATGAAGCCTTTCTTAATAATTTCCTAAGGAAGCATCATAAAAGATGTTGCAGCAAAACTTCAGAATAATTCCTTTATTTGGATTTCTCCCTTTCTTCCCTGCTACTTTATACTGAGTCCAGAAAAACTCCATGATGTGGTAGGCAGAAAATACAAGGTTAGCAGCAAGAAATAAGTGTGAACCCCCCACCAATGCTGCGGTATTCCTTGGAGCATAGTGATTTTTGTCCTTGGGGTCAGGGTTAAGCACAGTACAGCAGCACTTTCAAAGTACTGTATGAGTATGAAAAGCTGCAAAGGAGGTCATCTTCTGAAGGGTCAGCAAAAGCAAAATAACAAGGTATATCTGTGTGTGGGAGGGAAATGTTTGATGTGTTGGTGGCACATGTAAGAGACCAAGTGAAATCTTCAGAGTAACATTCAGCGTCCAATCCTGGAAGCTTGTTTGTGCCTCTCTAGATTTCTGATTCATGTCTCTCCTAAAGGACAGCAACTTGCTAAAGGAAAATAAGCAATTTGTGGCACCAAAAGTTTGCAGATTTTCACTTACCAGGCTTTATCCCTGGTACCTTTCTGCAGAACAGTGCCAGGTGTCTGGTTTGGAACAACTTTGTCACTCTCACATGGCTTAACTGTATGGAGGGAGAACAGTGGCAGCATGCCAGGAGAAGCATCAAAAGCATGTGCAGAAATGCTTTCTGTGGCTTCCAAGTGCAAAAGGCTACCTGTTTCCCATTGTGCTCTGGTACAGCGAGTAAAGCAGACTGGTTTTCTGTATTAATGCAGACTGTGGAGGCTGACTTCTGTAGTGGGGTAGTCTCAGATTCAAGCAGACCCTGCATTCCTATGAAACTGAGCATTTAATTGGGCTACAGCATGGAATTGAAAGATTCTGGTAGAGATGTGCAGAAAGTCATATCTTGTTTGGTTGATGGATTTAGACCTGTTGGTATGTCCCCATTCCCATGCCGAGTCATTGGAAATCATTGGCTGGGGGCTTAGCACTTCATCTTCTGGACTTTTTTCAGATTTGGCTTCTACCTGAAGGTCATACTTTCTTTTCTGAACATTTCAGCAGTTCAGTCATCTCTTCATTCTTTTACTACAAGAAAGGTACAGAAAAAAACAGCCAAATCCAAACTTCTGTAACTACAGCAACAAGTTTTGTTTGAATATTTTAACAGAATGTCCAACTGAGAAAATCCTAATGTACTGCTGAATAGCTCTTGTGGAAGAAAAGTACTTTTGTTCCATAGTTCCACTGAGTCACTAGAAGTGGGACACATACTGTCCACTTGGTACAGGCTTGCATTAAGTTTGTAAAGCATGCAAATAAAAGTCCATATGATAAGCATGCATGGTGAGCAAAATTAGCTGTGTAAGAAAAACTGCTTAAGGTTTAAATGTAAGATAAACCAAGATGTTTTTAATTAATTAAATGTTTTTTGTTCATCCCTCAGGATTAAAATAGTTTGAGCTTTTCAAGCACTGAGGAGATTTTATTCCAATTACCCACAATAATCATCTGCTCCATGGTCAGAGAGGCAGTCATATTAAAAAAACCAAAACCAACCAAATCCCATGGGTAGCCTATAGTGTCCCTGCCCACTACTGCAGCTCTCCAGTGATCTTCATAAAAATGAATTCAGGCAGATATTATAAAAATTTCTCAAGCATCTGTGAAATATCACTATCCACAAAACACTTGGGCTTTAATTGTTTGAAATGCCTGTCTTAAAATGATCCTTCTAAAAATGAGTTGATTTTTTTTCCTTTTCAATGTAAGCAACACTTGTGTTCTAAAAAAAAATTAATAAATTCTACAGCATTGCCACAAGTGCTGTCTTCTACTTTATGAACCCTGAAGTAATGGCTCTGCAAAAGTATATGCAGAAGTCTGCTGCTGACTGCAAAGACATTCAGTACCAATTGTGAACTGAAGCATCATTTTCACTCTCGTAACAGCAGCAGGATAATATTCCATCTGAACCTCTGATTTGACTGATACCTCTCAGCAGCAGACACTTAAACTTTTATGTCATAAAATGAAGTATTTTATGTCGCTGATCACAACAGCCTGGCATGCAGTAGTTTAAAATCAATGAAGTTCCAATCAATCCTGTAGTTACTAAAATACCTAGAATCTTGTGGGTTTGTTCTGAGAGGGTTTCCAGGAAAATGTCATGAAGTAGTCAGTATTCGTAGTCGTAAGGCTCTAAAATTTTCTCAACTTGCAAAGGTTGCTAAGAATAGGCAAGCAGTTGTGTAAACAGCAGCTTGGAATACAGGATATCCAACTTGTCCATTTGCAAACTGAAAAATCTGTATTTTGCAAGCATACTTACCTATTGGAGTTCAGGCAGACTAGCTTTGTGTTTTGCTCAACTTGGGGATCTAGTTTTGAAAAGCCCTTCCTAAAAATTCATTTAATGATATACTTCTAGCAAAATGCAGGCGATGTTTGAATCCTTTAGGTTTTGTAAGGCAAATATCTATCAATTAATCTAGAACATCTTTAGCTTGAACATATTCTCTTGGCTTTGCTTGTGTTTTTTTTAAAGGAAAAAAAAAAAGCAGAGGTTGTTTCAAGTTCTTATATGAACTGCCCATCTTGACAAGTTCTGAACTTCAGTATATTGTGCCTCATTAGTACTTTAAAACCTGCTGAAGCTAAACTGCATCTTACTTGCCTATTAGTTCAACCTTAGGCCCATCAGCAGAGCATTACCCAATGTCTTGGGAACAATTAAGGCATGCCTTCCCTACCAAACAGTTTCTAAGTGGACAAAACATATTTAACAGTAGAGTTTGTGGCACACAGAATGGAAATGCAATGAAAACTACAGGGAATATGCATTAATCCTAATGCTGAACAAGTTCCTAATAACTCACTTGAAACTCCTGGGGATATAGTATCAAGTATGTACTCTCTAAATGCTACTAATGAAACATTTACTGTCTACAGTGATAAAAGGAAAATAGAAGAGTCTGTGGCCAGTTAAAGGGATACTTGAACAACACCCAGAATGCAAACTTAAGATGTACATGATTATTGATCTTTTCAGCAAAAAGGCTTTATGAATAATATTCATACCATACCATTAGAAGCTAAAGTAGCCTGGGAATTAAGCATCAGCAGGAGAGCAATTGATGGATTTAGACAGGTCAGACAATGTCATTCTAAAAGCAGCTAATCAATATGGACAAATGTGTCAGAAAGGTGATTTGAAAAATGACTTTATAATAAGGGAGGAGAAAAGAAGCCAGGTTCCTTAGGTCCCCAATTTTTCCTCCCTCAGAGTCATATATTACTGAAAGAAGGTTGTTAACTGTTTCACATTTCCACAAGCAGCAAGAAGAAATGAAACTAAAAAACACAAGGGTAAAGCTACAGGATTTTTTCCCCCCACTGAAGATGAGTAAATAGGCTGACACCAGAGGAATTTTGCCTGATGTAGCTACTGTCCTCTCCCTGCTGTCTAATTTTACCGCTGGGCCATACGTTATCCCACCTCGTTTTGAATCCTCTTTGAAGCTGCAAACTTAGCACCAGCATCTGTGTAGCATTTTTCTTGAAAAGGGTTGCTCCAGCACTCCTGAGGAGGCAAAACCTTTCTAAGCTGGATTCTTTTTGCAACAAAAGAGCTGTGATGGCTTTAACTTGCTGGCTTAGGTAGCTTTCCAGCTGCTTTGTTCTCATTCAAGTGGTGCGGAGTGGTCAGAGAGATGCCACTTGATTTCCAGTTGGACTTCTTCAGGAGTCGACTGCCAGCCATTGGTTATTGTTAAGCTTTTGTCTGTCAGATTAGAAAGTGCACTACATTAAAGTGTGATGTTGTTTGCTCTTGCGGTTCACCACAACCCGCCAGCTGCCTGAACAGCACATGCTTATCAGAGCATGTTTAATTCTGGACTTGCTCAGCCAAACTTCTCACTGGTATCTATTGTCTCCAAACCGTGAAGAGAATCTGGTGACTAATGCCCAGGGCTGCAGGTTAATGTTAAGTAACTATTTCTACTTCCAACAGGCAATTCCTTTGTGGCCTGTTGGACACATAACCAAACCTGTCCTTTACTGTGTTTTTCCCACCAGTAAAATAAGTAGAAAATTACTTCATTGCTTGGAGTTTGTACTTTAGAATTTCCCTGCCATATTCCAATGGAAAGAATAAAATTCTGGTAAATACTTGGAGGATTGTTATTATTTCTGCTTTTGTGAAAGACGTGGCTACCTTAAATTTATTTGAATCTCAAAGTAGGAGAAATAGATTATGGAAAAGCAATGAATGTGGAAGTATCAGATGAATTTCTTGTTCCTTGCAGTCTCTGCTCTCTCAGAAAACAGTTTCTCTCAGAAAATGCATCTGTCCTTCTGAAATTTTTTTGTAGTATCTTTCCCTGTCTGTCTACCTTCTTATTGATAGAGTAGTTAAATGTTTCAGCTGTTTTCCTCCACAAAACTGCCTTTTTTTTTTGGAGGCTTGTGCATGCCATGTTACCTGAACAGGAATCTCAGTTTCAATATTCTGCAAGTATAGTACCACATCCGAGATGGTTCTTGCAGTGTCCCAGGAAGAAGAAATACTAACTTGAATATCATCAGTAAGTTCTTGACAGAGGGGTTTTTTTTTTATTACCCTTTGAAAATATTCTCATGTCATGACTGTGGATGAATGCAGTCAGTATGAATGTGGTCCCTTCTATGCCTGCAGAAAGGAAGGCTCTTGGGGAAGGTTGTCCATTGCCACCCTCTGGGTCTTCTAGGGAGGAATGAATAGAGTCATTGTAACCGGTACCATCTGGAAGCAATTGGAGGCAGGGTAAATAATGAGGAACAATGCAGTCAGATTCAATAGTCTTTGGCTTGTGTAGGTACTAGGTCAATAGAGGGTAAATACATTTTGATGTAAAAAAATAACATGGGGCCAAGGAGTACAGTTGGGGATTATTTATTAACAAGGACATTTATATAGCACACTGATGAGGAAAAGGATTTTGCAGGCTACAGTGGGGCAGGAAATAAAATTCAGCCAAGACATAATGTATGTGAGTGCTGATGCCATTGTACTTTATAAGAACGGGGATTTGTTCAAAGCTATCATACATTATCATTTTTCAGCCACATGATTATTAGACATATATGTGTGTACTCAATTCAGGGTCTTGGTTTAGAGACTGAAAAATATTTACCTGCATTGTGTTCTAGCTCATGCAAGCCTTGACTCCCCCTGGAGAACAGGCCTTGCGGCTCTGGATTTGAGTGAAGCGGGAGGAATAGTCACAGAGCTCATAACTGAAATCTGCACCCTTTCCCTCCTCTTCTCTCCTTTCCTCCAGACGACATAGTTCAAGAGATTTGGCTTTGAGGTTCCTCTTTATGATGTTACTGTTGGTAATTATTTAAATAACACAAAATCCTTGGAATGTGCAGTATATATCTCATTTATTACAGTATTGTCAGTTTTTGCTTGCATTAGTTCTGTGATCAAGTTTGGAGGAAAAGCCTTTAAGAATATCAGGGGTTTTTTCTTTCCTCCATAGTCCTGCCTCTTTGGCATGGGTGCTCACAGCAATTCCCTCTAGTAGCAATAGGCATTGAATAGGGAGGTTTTTTTCTCCCCTTACCGCTGCTTCAGCAGCACAAGGTCAATGCTTCCTTCCCTCTGGTTTACCCACCTCAAGAGAGTAACATTTTTGAACAGCAATCCCCAGTGTTTAGAGCTATGATGTCCCCCAATTCTGAAGCTCATGTTTGCGACTAAGAACAAAACCACATTCTCCGTGGTGCAACAGGACCGTGATATTAACCCTGTAACCCACTGAGCTCCCGTCGCCATCTGCAAAAATAGATCTAGAGTCTGTTTACAAATCAGGGATATTCCCAGGAACACTGTGTTGTAAAACAACAGTTTCTCAAATGTATTTTGATTTTTTTTTTTTTTTCAAAACAGTTTTATCTTGAAAGCAATCCTGTAAGCCTTATCAAGCAAAGCCCTAGCTCCAACGTATCCGTTTGCTGAATTAAACAGTGCTAAACATTTAACATTCTAAATGAATTAGGCTGGGAGATGTGAAGAAAGCTGAGCTTTAAGATGAAATGTAGGACAAACTCAAAAGGATGTTTTGCCTGTTTCATTCAGCATTAGTATCTTGCCTATAGGCCTCCCTTTGAAATAATCTGTGAACATGGTTACCATATAATTAGCTGAGCAGTAAGTTAGGTGTTTAAAAATATTTTTTCAGGTGCTTTTTTGTATTCATGATAGCTTCTCAACACCAAAAATCAATCTCAATCAAAGCTGCTACTGAGTTTATCATAAATTATCATGAAAAGGTTTTCTACTGAGTAGATGGTTAATTACTATCTAATTTGAATAATTTTGCATATTAATGAGAAATGAATGAAAATCATTTTTAGATTTTTAACTTCAGCTGAGAAACCCACGGAGATAATGGCCCCCTTTTAAGATGCATGTGATCCTGTTACTAAAGGAGACTGAGAATTTTTTTCATTTACCAACTTGTTTTAAATTGATTAATGGATTAGCATTTTTGTCATTAATAAACTATATCCAAATGAAAGACAAGTTCATTATTTGACTGTGTGGCCTTATATCTGCTGCCAGAAAAGAAGTAACTGACTGAAAACAGATTAAGGCTTTGCTTGGGAAGGATGTAGCCTTGCACAATCCTTTGTAAATGCCAGAAAACTGTGAAGTTATGCAGAGCTGGTTTGAGGCGGGTACCAATTCGTCTGCTTTGCTATATGAAATGTGAAAAGGTACCACAAACACAACCCCATTTCTTCTCCTCAGCACCCACACATGACTGTGAGAGGGAGAGCCCTGCCTGTGGAAAATGGGGGGTGCAGCCCTCTGTGCTGCAAAAGGCAACTGAGTTATTTTGCTACAGCAACTTCAACCTGGCAGGTGGAGCAGTTTTTGTGCTTTCAGTGGGCTCCTGCGAAAGAGGGAAGGAACAGAGGGAGCCTCCATGGTTGTTCATCCTGTACTGTTCAGGATGAAACCTGTGTCAGGTTTCCATGTACATCAGTTTATGAGGAAATTAGCCAAATGACCACTGCCTGGTTGCTTTGCTGGATAAAACCAGTTCTGCATCTGCAGTGAGATGTGAGACTCAAACTAAACATTTGTGCAGCAATGGGAGTATAAGGCCATTGGAAGTTAGGAACTTTAAATGACTGTAGATGTGGGTGCCCTGCAAACCTTCTATGTTTTGTCTTGCCCTCTATGCGAGGTCTTTAAGGAGATGACAGTCTTTTTGCAGACTACCCAGAATAAGGTCGCCCTGATTCACAGTTGCATTGTCTTCTGCTTGCTGCAGCCATACAAATGGTAAATAAGGATAAAATACACAGACAGTCAGGTAGTACCACATGCTTGTTCAGGGATGTCTAGTTAATGTGGCATCTATTAGGACCTGGGTTTCTGGGATTGCTGCCTTCTGATTTTCAACCGTGCAGTTTTTATAATATGAGGGAAAGGAACTTACAATGAAATTGAAAGGTTGTACATTAAAAATGAGTGTACAGTGAACTCTTACAATAAATAATTAATTGCCAGAAGATATCAGTGAAGGCTAAGGAGTGACATTTATATAAATACAACAAGACTATCCAGATTTCTAACAGCAAATATTTAAAGACAGGAGGAAGAATTTTTATAGGGAAATAAACCATCCTGCTTCAAAGCATATGCCAGACATTACCTAATGTGCGCATGCTCATTAGAGTAGGGGTTTTACTGTTTATCTTTCTGCAGAAATTGGTAAAACCCTTTGTCAAGAACAGGGGACAGATACGAAGTATGACAGTGGTCTGTGGTCTGCCTAGTGATACATAAATATTTTATTGCTTTTCTTTTATCAAGTGGAAAGGAGATGTTATATGCATTCTTTAATAAATCCTGGGACATTTTAGGGCTGTGATCCTTACGTCTGTTTGCAAGGTAAGTTTGTGTTTGAAAGGAGGCTGAACTTTTCTAAGAAGTTTCTTGAAATACAGTGATGTGATTGCGGAATACGCACAAAACAGAGGCTGAAATTTGCCAAGTGGGGCAGGGTATGTACCACATATTTTTAATTCTTGGTAACAATAAATACACAGCTGAATCTAATGTGAGGGTTTAGATTAATGGTAAATGTAACTAGAAATGAAGGGAGATGAGATACTATTTGGAGTTAGTTGTGATCCCTGCCTGCTATGATCATTTCCTCAACTCATCTGTATCTTTGCAGCACTTTAAATATTGCTTGCAAAATAGAAAATATTTTGGGGATTAATGTTTTTCTGCATTGACAAAAACTTCCTCACCTCTATTGCCCTCCATTATGTGCCTCCTTATTTTTACTTCTTGTAATAACTCCCATGTGCATGGTTAAACCACTGTTTGGTTGATTTTTCTTGGAAGACCTCTAAAGATAAGGTGTGGACCTCAGACTGTACCACAATTAAAAATGATATGTCAGTGTGTCAAAACATTGAAAAAGTCAAGATGGGAGCTGTGCATCAGAAGCTAGTTAATTAACACAATTGCTTTAGGATGACAGTGGTTTTTTAGGACTTGGAATGAAATATGTGAAAAAAATAGATGTTTCATTTAAGAATATGAAAACTTAGTAATGATCAATATGCTTCTCTTGCTCTCTAGTGGGGCACCTACATTTCTCAGTCCACCCAAACAAAAATGTTTCCTTTTTGTTTACAATATCATTGCAATCTGTACTAGTGCTGATAAAAACCCTCAATGATTACAACTATTAACAACAATATGTGAAAACTGACAATTTACTGGTGTACGTGCTAGTAAGTGAGTGACACATTGTTCTGGCATTTAGCCGTACTTTATGGATGTTTATATTACTATGTGCATCAAAAATTATTTGGCCCAGCTCTTCCAGCTTTCATTGAATAACCTGATTTCAAAAGAAGTTCTGCCTAAACTTCAACTGCATGTTTGAGTTGGCAATTTTGTCCCTATTTCAACAAAACCTCCCTCTATTTGCAGAGGATCTGCAGGTGTGGCTTGTAAATCATATCAATGGATTTGGGCAATAGGTCAGTAAGAAATAATGAAGCCATGAGATCAGAAGATGTGGTAGCACCTTTAAGTCACCATGCGTGTAGGCACAGAACCTGGTGCCTGCCACTGATACTGAAGTATCTGATGAACTATTATTTTCAGGTTTTTTTGTTTCTTAGGTTGTAGCAGAGGCTCTACAGCTTGTACATTTTCTGGTGAGTAAGGTATTTGCCATCATCAGAAACATCAGCAGAAGGTCAGTCTGACTGCACAGAACTGTGTGACTATTTTTGCGGCTTTCATTAGCAAAATTATTTTAATTAGTGAAGCCCAAAGTAATTGAAGGAGAAGGTCATTTTATTTGCTTAGGATCAATGCCTCCATCACCATCCTGGTAGAATAGATTTCTCCAGTTGTGAGGACTAATTCTAATCTGGTGTAAATCGAGACTAACTCCATGAGATAAAATACAGCCCTCACACTATAAACTCACACTATAAAACTTGAATCCTAAACACTGCTTTAACGATGAATAACTGAGCTGGGCGCCCGTTCAAACTTGGTCCTTTTCAGAGGTGCTCTGCCAAATAGTCTTTGTATGTCCATTATATCCAAGGTGATAGGAATGCAGTAGGGCACTGATCTTTTACAACATGTGAGCTGCTCACCCTATAACTGCAAGTTGGCAAGCCTTTTGTCAGCACGATCATTCTAACAAGCTGTGATAAGGGGGAAAGGCATTGCAGGTTCCTTCATGCTACACCCAATTATAAATGTTTGCTCATATAACTAGGTGTATGGAAAATATTTTTTCAAGGAGACCATGCATAGGTAGAATGAGAGGAGTAAAGGCAGTCAAAAGTTAAGAGCTCTGTTGGTCTTCTGTTTCCTTTTAAGTTTTGTGATGTTTTCACCTCTCCAATGTTGTACATAGGTTCATGCACAAATTTCCAGCACACCCTTTTCTGAACTTCTCTTTTAAGTGGCAGAACTTCAGAATCAGTCATAGGAAAAGTGCTATTCCTAGAAGCCAGGGAGATTTTTAAGATCCGAGTGCTTCAAAGACCATTTGAAATGATCAAGGGCAGGGACTACTCATGAAAATTACCATGCACCAAGAAGCTAGACATTTAAAATAAAACCACCACAAATAATTGCAGAGCTTGTTCTGTATGCTATGAATTCATAGCGTAATGACCAAACTGTGGCACGGCTCCACTCTCACTTACATTGAGTGTAAATTTATAGTAGTTGCAGTGAAGTCAATAGCTTTTCTTTGGACCTACAAAGGTTACTGAATGTCAAATTCTGCTTTCAGGCTGAGAACAAAATAATTCTAAAGACATACTGAGAGCTTGATCCTAATTTGCTTCAGCAGCCTTTGGCCTCTTTGTCATATAGAAGCCCAAGAAATTACAGAAACTTCAGGTTTGTGTTCCTTTTAAAGACCGGATGATTTTTCAAAGACCATCTGAGGAAGCAGAATGTGTACCAGTTAGGCACTGGCCTGGTTTTGAAGGCCTGGTAGATATGCATGCAGTCAACTGGAATCCTAAGCGTTCACTTGCTGAACTGGAACTGGGTGATCTTCATTTCCTTGACAAGAACTGCCTACCTCAGGGCAGGCAAAATCCTCCCTCTGCTTCCTGCTGTGCCCTGAAGTACATGAGGTTGACATACTTTAAAATGATAAAAACTTCCTGAACTCCAAACACAACTCAGCCCAGGGCTAGCTGTTGAGACAAGCCGTGGAGATGTTCCGCCTCATTTCAACAATTAGTGGATTATCCTTATGCTGTTTGATTATCTTTGTTATAGCCTTGTGTGTGTTACTGAAGTCTTAATTCCCACTGATTTCAGTGTGTAAGATGTGCTTTTTGTTTTAATGGTAACTCTGGAATCTAGAATTAACTATGCCAAATGAGGTGGTATGTGGAGGTCCAAGTTAATTTCTGTCTAATAGAAATAAATACAGGTGACTCTCCCTCAGGAAAATAGGGTCTCCAAGGTCATTTGGCTTGCTGAGACACATGGATGATGCTTTTATGCCAAGTCTAAATGGTGGGTAGGCTTAAAGAAGTTTCAGAAGGGCATTTTGAATTTGCATATCTGCAGATCGGCCTAAAACAAAATGTCTTGAGAAATGAGTCATATAAAGGAATGGAAAATGTGGAAGGATGTCCTTGTGTTTCTAAGTTGAAGTGAACCATCATAGCTGTCATCTTATGGCCAAAAATACGTTGCTATTTAAACTATATGCCAGTCGAAGTGTGTTTTGGGATGACCTTGCTGGGTAATCCTTTACTTGCACCCACAGCTTTGAAATCCCCTATAGCACATGCTAAAATATGTTGTGGCCATGCTTGCCCCTCCAGCCATTCTGGCTGCCTTTGCAGGCACAATGTCAAGTAGAGAAGACCTTGTCCATTGTCCCCTGGTGCAAGGACAGGCAGGAGAGTTGTATGCTGCCTGAGTTCATTAGCTGGTCAGGCTGCCTGCAGAAAGGCAGGCACCAGCAACAAGGTCCTAGTGGCAGCTCTGAACTTAAGCATTCCTGGGACTGTTGTGGCAGGAATAGGCAAGCCACACTTTTTTCTGCACATGTAGAAAGGATGTGGATGTGCCGATGGAATGGAGCCCATAGCTAAAGCTGCAAAGCCTTAGTCTAATCCAGGAAGATGTCAGCTGTTACAAAAGGTACTTCTGATAGTCATTGTGCTTCTAAAAGGTTGCTTTTTGTGGAAACGCAGTGACCAATACCATGAATTTGTTGGATGAATTATATCTTGACACTCATCCAGGTAAAGCAGCAGAGATGACAGATAGTTTGGCAGAAGAGGTACAGTTAGCATATGAAAGGATATCTATAACATATGGGCATCAGTATATATTTGTGGATTAATACATAGTTATTCTTCTGAAAAATAGGTTTTTAAATTGTCCTTTCTGCTTTAAAAAGTCAATGAAGGTTTAATTATAAACCCAAACATACCTAATACATATGTAAGAGATATCCTGGAAAAAAAAAATTAGAGGACACTGGATGAGAATAAAGCCAAAACTTGTCAGTGTAAGCATTAACTACAGCAGATCAATGCCTGTGTTTACACCACTTAAGAATCTGGCCAGTAATAACTATTTAGCACACTCTGTCCTGTATCTCTTGTGATATTTATTTTCATTCATTGGGATACTTCTGGCAAAATAAGGTCCTGCTTTATTCCAGGGGCAAGCCTTAAACGACCTCTAACGCCCAATGCTCTCTTACAGTTTTCTTATGTTTGTATGTAGAATGAGCCAGCTATATACAGTACTCTAGAAACTCTGTATTTCCATGGGCGATGGATTTTTCTTATATATTTATATATTAATTATGTAACTAGTTCTGTAAACTTGTTCTTCTTAGGTAAGATGTTCCAGAAATCAAAATAGTCAACATTAAACACCACAAGTACAGCTGCAGTTTTAAATATTTTATAATCCAATCAAATTGTTTGAGTAGTAATGCATTTAAATGTTGTTATGGAATCCCCTCTAGACTTTTTAAAATGGTTACTCTGTTCTTGGCTTTGCTATTTATGAAATTCATATGGGATGACATTTTTAATAATAGAGCATTTGACTTACAGAGTAGCAATTCCTGCAGTGTCTCAGTATAATCTATAATTTTCTGACTGAACTTTCAGAGGGACGCAAACACATATCACACTTTTATTAATGAACATATACATCTGTTGATGTTGCCATAATTGAAATGACCTTAAGTGAGAAGACCTACATAAGTCATTTAGCATTTTTTATGATGCTTGGGTGAAGATGCTGTACAGATGCAGCTTTAGGAAGCTACAGCAGGAGTACAGGAGCTGTGCTAAAATGATGAAGGGAGGTTTAATTTGGAAAAAGACACCAAGCAAAGCACAGCCCACATATAATTAAGCAACATCCGGTACTATACAGTTGGACAGAAGAAAGCTATCAGGGAGTCTAAATTACCTCTCCTCCCTAGAGAGGATGACACTGTCAGGTCAGGGCTGTGCTAAATGCTGGGTAACATGAGGGTATTTGATTGCAGTTGCTTTCACTTTACAGAGGTTGTGGATAAACTGAGGACATAATTTTTGAGAGGCAAAAGTTCTTTAACCTCCTCAAGCACAAGTGTGTGTCAGAAGGGCATTTATGAAACAGCAGCTAGGGCTTGGGGGGGGGTGGGTGATGGTGAGGTGGCAGTATGTGGACAACGAAAAAAAACACCCCACCAAACAAAGCAGTAAGCACTTCCTCCTTTGCAGTTTGTTAGGCTCTCTTCCACCAAAAGACATGGACAAAAGCCAAGCAAATGCATGAAACTGGGGCAAAAAGTTGAGACAAGACTGGTGGGAGGTAGGACTGCTCTGGGGCTGAGTCAGCAGTGCCCAATTCACCCAGAATCCTGTGCCCCAGTTGCTGGCAGCAGGAGTAAAGAGCACAGGCAGGGGGCCTTCAGTCTCTCCCCTTTCTCTGCCTTAAACCCTGTGGTCTTATCGGAGGTGTAGATGTCAGCTGCTTCTTAAGGTTGTGACTGCTCCTTGCTGTGTTCTCACAGGTGCCTTCGGTGTGCGGGTGTGCCCCTGGTTTGAGGTGCAGTTTTTCCTGGCCAGCCCTAGAGCAAGGGGAAGGATGGTCCAGGATGCATCCTGGGAACCACAGAAATGTAGCCAGAGTTCCTGAGGTGGCCTTGCTTAGTTTCATCAATGGTTCTTCAATACTTTCTCCATATTTCTTCATCTGCTTAAATGTGTGCAATGATTTTTCTAATGATTATGGCCAAGTCAGATGCTCATGTGGTGAAAATTGGTGTGTGTAGCATCTCTGGCTTCAGAAGCATGCGCTAAGATAGTGCTGCTGTAGGTTTTCATTTGCTCAATACTGTGGGAGAGCCTCATTTGGAGTTTAGACCAGGAAAACTTTCAAGAGAGTGTACAGGTGGAGGGATAGATCCTGCTCCCACGTGTACAGCTGTAAGTCTTGCTACATGAAAGCTCTGGGGCTACTATGGATTAACTGAGCCTGGAATCAGGCCCTGTGGTGCTTGAGTTACTACAGACTGTTATTAATTTGAAGAAAGAAAATTAATTCTTGTTAAGGGGAAATAAGCAGTCTTTATTAATAATAATTAGAGGGAAGACATGAGTTTTGATATATTGGCTTAATTTGGTAAATAGACAGATCAGTAAAAAATAGAATTAATAAATTTACAAACTGGTAAACATTTTCAGTAGCTTAATATTGTGTTTAAATGTTTCCTTAAAACAGTGGGTCTCTTCTGCAGTAGCAACTGCACCACCAAGTTGCCTGATCAACCCACACTTAGTTGCGAAGTTGGGCACCTTAGCAATGGGGTGGCATCCCCAAAGGCCACCCAGTCCCGCAGTAAGAGAGGCAGCAATGCCAGCAACTGGGACACTATATATTTCAGGTTGTGTGCCACTGCACTTGTTATAAACTGCTGCTCAGGATTTGTTTCTGTCTATGCTTTTTGTTTCAAGGCACATGAAAGATTGTGTGTGCAGTTAATGCAGTAAGACTCGGTGTTCTGTACTAAGGTGTGAACCCTATTACGCGAGGACTCAAAGATCTTAGCTGTATGTCTGTTTAGATTGTAGAAATTTAGGAGGGGTGGGGAAAGAGGCTTGTGCGGTGTGTGCCAACAGCATATCTGAGTCCCTTTCCTGTCATTAAATCACATCTCCTCTGAACCACCAATGTAATTGTTTTTACACTGGCTAAAAGGACACCATCACTTCTTACAGATCTCACTGGTGCTTTACTTTCCCATCTAATCGCCCTAATCTTCTTAACCTTGATGGTTTTTTGTGTGTGATCGGAGCAGAGAGTAAGGAATTATTATTTTACACAAGCTAAGTGGAAAAAATCACCAGCATCAGATTTTACCAGAAGCCATATGTTAATATAGTGGGATTATTGTGTTCGTCATAGTAAGAATGATTGTATGTAATTTTACATGTAATGTTCTTTGAACATATGGTTCATAACATAAAATTCTCTTCATTTTAATTGACACAATAGGCTGGAATGGCTTTTTTCCCTTGCCAAAGTACTTGTTATGGTCTGTATCACCTATAATGTGCATTCTGAAAAGCTCCTAACTAGGTATTTGGATGCTGGAATGCAAAAGATTGCTATTTATGAGACCATGAGACCACCTAGTGGGTCAATGATTTGCATTTTAAAAGTTCATTAATATGTACAAAGATCATAATAATGCCAGTGTTTCATCAGACCAACCTTCATCTCATTCTAGTAATAAATATCTTTAGAAAATGTCTTTTAACATAAAACGCAGGACCAAACAAATGTGTATTTTGTGACCCTTGAGTTGCTCTAATTAAAAGTTTAAAGGACACTGGGCAAAGCATTTTTCTCCCAGCAGTCAATAAAATCATTTTTTCTCTCTGTTGTTTTTAAGAATCCACTGGAGGCTTGAAAGTGAAATCTGTTTTCCTATCTAATCCCTTTTCCTTCCTTCATGGACACATACTGGTTTGCTATTGTAGGGCTGCTTATGAGTTCTAGTCTGCCTGGCATTGATTTTTTTTTTTTTTTTCCCCCTCCTTATTTAGGGATAGCACTGCTGTGTATTTGTTTAGGAGAAAATACATATAGAAAGAATTATGTGTTTTTTCACACATGTTACAAAGAAACATAAACTTTCTTCTGACAACTATGTACTAGCTCCTGTGATAGTACATCCGGATTTCACATCAAACTGTTTTACATCTTTGTACCTGTCTCCAGTTGAAGTAGGATTCATTAAGCATAACCAGAAGCACCCTTTCTCTCAGCCCAGGTTGCTTCTGATCCATATTCTTTTCCCTTTGCAGAGAAAAATTCAGAATAACAGTAATTCATCTGACAGAAATGATGTTTTGATTTTTTTTTTTTTTGTCTGTTTCAGAACCATAGCATGGAGGAATTTACTTTAGACTCCCTTTCATTAAAGTTTAATCACAAAGGCATATACAGAGTTAGGTGAACGCCTGCATGACTTGTCTGAAATATAGGTTAATTAAGCAAGCTAAATATACTTTACAGAACAGAACAATAGAGCATACCGTTCTGCAATTGAATTTAGAAGACTCTGAGACAAAAGTGATCATCCCAACATTTGCACTGAGCTTCCCCAAGCCTGCTCTGAACTTTATACAACAGCATAGACTAGTGGCAAGAGGAAAGATTGTAACGGGGACGTCTTCACAACGTGTAGTAGTCTTCTGGGCTGTGACCCCTCTCAGGCTTAAGCTACAGTGAGAGCCTAGTAACCTGTAACTGTGGAAACAGGTCCTTCAGGGATTTTATAAAACGCGAATGTAAATGATAACTACCTTAATTATCTAAAGCTGCTTTCTATTGCCTAAGTAGGTAGGAAAAAAAGCCACTCAGCTAATGAAATAGCTAACATGCTAGCAGTTACACAAACTCAGAGACAGAAGCAAGTAGGGGCACTTCCTTTGCTTCTGTTTGATGATGGAGCACTTGGTTATCTGCGATTCAACTTGGGTTTTTTACAGTATTGTCTTTTCCTGACCATACTGGTATAGCTCTCCTGTTGTGCAATTGGAGATGTGGGGTGGTGAAGTGATAGTAAACTTAATTTCTTTAAGTTCAGTTTGATTTAATCTGCCTCCATTTATTTCCATTTCTCAGTGGGTTCATGATGTCAGTGCCTCCAAACCCACAGGAGAAGCAGACTGCAGAGAAGCGTGTTTGCTTCTAGTGGATGGGACTATCTGCCTCTTCTCTTGCTAAGAAGGTTTACACTATTTAGCTGTATAAATTCAATTAATTTCCCTCTAAATATTTGTCTAGGAAAAAGTTTGGCAGGTCTTTGAAGAAGCAAAGCTCCCACTGATTTCAAAAGGGGCTTGCTTGGTGACAGGATGTGGTGTTTGGCTCTTGGAGTTGTAGCAACACTTTCCTTATCCTTAGTGCAATGGAGATCCCTGCTAGATTTCCCCTGGAAATAGGGCATAAACCAAACATAGGGTGCTAAGGAGGCGAGCTTCTATTTTCTGAAAGTCAGCAGTATGGGCTTGGGCATTTTGCTCATCCATTCCTGTCTGCCTTAGATACTCATTCACACTTACACAAAGTGGATGTAAAATGTGAAGGCAAACTGACAGTCGTTTTCCACACCTTTTCTACTGTTACTGATGACTAAAGAAGCTGCAAAACAATGAAAAATCTCAGTGTCAGAAAAGACCAACTTGTCAGGCCTGGAATAACTCTAGGATGGGTTTTGAGTAAACAAGCTGGATCTCCCTATTGCTCATCAGATGAACCAGACAGTTTCACACACAGATCTGATGTTGTTACCTGATCCACTTCTGGACTTCAGAAGAATTCATTCTAGTCATTAGTAAAATACATCCTACATTTAGCCCAGCCTCAGGTAGGGTGTCTCTTCCTCCCACGTAAGGAACTGTAAGGCCATAGCATGCATGAGATGGGGTACAGCATGTGCTGCTGAGCAGCGCTGGGCTTCTGCTGGCCCTGGGAATGGCCGGCCGGACTGGCAGGAGGCCATTTTGCTGGCATTGGGAGTGCTATGGGGGGTGCAGAGATGAATGTATTTATGGCTCTGATAGGTGCTGGTATCTAGGTTTAATAACTGGGACTCTGTCTGATACAAACTTCATCCAGAGTGAGGTTGGTATGGGTGAGGTGGGTCAGGTGCCAGGCTGTGAGTAGGGGAACAAAAGTGGTTTGTAGTGTTGGTAAGAGGGAGATGAGGCACACGAGGACAAGATGGCAATGGTCTTTCATTAAGGAGAAGGATGGCAGTGGAGGGGATGGGAGACCTGGGTCCAGAGAGGTAGAGAGTATAGACAATTTTCCCATGCTTGGCAGCAGAAAAGCTAGTGTAGCAGGCACCTGAGTGGGACAAGTATTAAATGGTGGTTGTTTTAATCTATTTTTTTTTCCTTCTAATGGGATCGGAATCTGGCTGCTTAAACTCAAAAGACTATAACTAATTAGTGATAAGTTAGGATCATCAAGCAGAACTTTACTAACCTTTCACAGAGTTGTCCTGGATGGATACAGTGGAGAACCTGATTTGGTCTCTGTGTGACTAGGCTGTGATGAAACACGTTATTGTGTCTGCAGTTAATCACAGGGGAAAAGCTGTATTTGCAAAGAAAACAAGAGCATTAAAAATCTGGGACCCTCTAGCAGGTCTGCAGGGGCTTTATTGAATCCTATAACTAAACTCCTAACTTCATTCTGGGAGTGGGCAACCAATGCCACTCTGCCAGCTGAACTCTGAAAGCTCCATCTGGCTGAAAGTTACGTGGCCTGCATTGCACAACCCAGATTCCCAAGAAAAGGAGATGTCCGGAGCGGCTCTCAGGTGGCTCATGATGATGGTTTTTCCCAGCGGGTTGTCTGCTGTGGCAGGAGATAATCATTAGCTGATGTCTGCCCAGCCCCTCTGCTGGTGCAGGGAGGTAGCATTGGCCTAGATACCTCTCTTGAACTGTTTAAAAGTCACCTGTGACAAAAGAGGCCAACCCTGCTCCCTCCTCTCCTTGCTTTTTACAATAGCACAAGACATTTCAGGGAGATCTTTGCTCATAATTTGCTTCTTTACCCTCTCTGATGCTTTGGGATACGGTCTGCAAATGTTGCTTGCAGAACATAAGTTTATCATAAAGAATTTCTTAAAGCTGGGAGGAGCTATGTACTTACATGATCAAATATATATACGTGAGCATAATGTTCTTTGCTCAAAAAAGCTGATAGCAATTCGAAAGATAACTCAGAAAAAAAATAGCACTTTGTAAATTACAAAGAGAAAGAGGGTGAAGGAATTGGAGGGCAGGAGGACTGCAGGGCTGGGCATTTTGCCGTTCGCTACTGCCAGAACTGGTCTGTGACTCTGGGTTATAGGAGATACTTGAATGGAAGACAAAAAATTGTATTAGACTATTTAAGGATGACATTAAAGTGAGATTTGTAGCAATCCTTTTGATTAAGCTAACATTTTTCCTCCTAGTGTCAGGAACCTTGTCAAAATTTAGCTGCCTGTGCTCAGCACTGGCTCTGCTATTGCACAACTATGTAACCTTGGACAAGAATGCTATGAAAAGAGCTGCCTGAAAAGTGGTGCTGGACGCTTCATCCCCTTTGCTCAGGAGCTGCTTTTAAGCTCAGGCACTTGTCTCACTCTTTGCCTGAGCCTGCCTGCAGGTGAGCCTTTGCTTGACCAGTTACCTTGCTGATCCTGATCCGAACCCCAGACCTGCTGACTTGACTTCTGGAGTTACCTGCCCTTTTTGCCCTAAGTTTGTCTGACAGTCAGCAGTCTCTTGGCTGATGCTGGTTACTGTCACAGGACCTTTTTTGGTTACCGTGAGACTGTGCGCTTCCATGCACTGCCCTGCCTGCTTTGCTATCACCCTCAGCTCCTGTCTTATCTCCTTTGAGGAGCAACCCACTCTTCTTGTTCCCTGCCACTCAGATCCTTTGGTGCTAGGGTTCCTTAGCTGTGGTAACAGCACTCTCACTGTGGCCTGCTGTCGGGATGGAGCTATGTAATTATTAAGTTCTTAAGAAATGCCTTACTGAGTCAGAACAGTGGCCCATCTCTGCATCGTGTCTGCAGCAGTCAGAGTAGGAGGTACCAGAACTTCAGTTGCAAACTGAAAAGCACAAAACTTCTTCCACTTAAGTCAATGGGACGCATATACTCACATACACAGTTTGAGGATAAGAGTCTACTCTTCGAAACTGGAGAATGCTGTGATTGTACCTAGAAATAAGAGCCAGAGAAAAAAGAAAGCATGTAAAAACGTAGAAAGCAGAAGAACTGTAGAGTTCAGGAAAGGGATATAGAAGAGAAAGCTTAAGGACTGTAGGGTTCATGAAAGGGATATAGAAGACAAAACTATCATATTTTCTTCCCTTATCTTTATTTCTGCTCTCTTATCAGTCCTAGTTTTGCACCTTCTTTTTTTCCTGCCCCTTCTCTGCTCTTGCTCCCTCCCTGGCATGATGTGATACACTGTAGCTTAAAATCCTGGTACTGTTTTCAACAGCCAAATTGAAATTTATGAAGGCTTTGAGCAGTAATAACCAAAATATTTCACGTTAATAAAAGATTAAACTTAGGTCACTGGTTTCCAGGTACAGTTTGAAAGAAAATTAAAAATGCCCAGACTTGCTTGCTTAGTCTGTCGACTGCAGCAAACATGCAGAGTCAGTCTTGTGAGTGCCACCACAAGTGCCTCTTTGTAACTCTCAATTTATAGGGCAGGGAAACGGGTGTGAAACTTCTGTATTGGGCATAAGTTGCTTTTTTGTGATCTCTGCGTGGGGAAACAGGGCATTTTTTGGTGCGGTGGTGTGTTTGAGTTGTGAGGGTTACCTGGAGAATTTTGAATAGATGAAGCCCTGTGGGGTTTTTTCTGCCTCCTTTGATTGGCTGTGTGTTACTTACAGGGTCTGGAAGGTGAATAGAATCATCTCTGTATAAATTCTTTCATGAGTCAGAAAAAATAATAATGATTATGTCATTTTGGGGGGGACAAAGGGTTTCTCCACAATGGCTTATGGAATATGACTCTTCCTCCTCTTCTGGGGAATTTGGGAGCAATCTTGTCATTTTAGGACAGTTCTCCGTACTTTGAAAGAGAATAATCATACTGCTCTCCTAGTCACTAGACTGTCAGTCCAGTTGAGCAGAAATTTAGGGATGGGGCTTTTTGCTTCCTTTATTTATCCACATATATCTTTAAGTCAATTTGCTTTCTCGCTATTCAGATGTCAGCCAGAGTCACAAATCAATATCTGACCACGTAATTTTTTGATGTAGGAAATGAGGCATGTTTAGGGGGTTACAGGAAAAGAATGACAGAAAAGGGCACATTTTAAAGTGAAGTTAACACTCTGGAACTGGACAGATTGACATCAATCAATAAAGCACAAGGAGCTGCTCAACGGCTGTTGCTTAAGCCTCTTCTAGAATGACCATTTACAAGGGAAGGTCGTTCAGTTCTCGTTCCGTTCTATGTCTCAATCCTGCTTTGTGATACATGCAAACACTTTCCTATACAACTTCTCTGGTTCTCAAATTAACTATTAATGAAATAGCTATTGGATTACATTGGTATTTATTATGGCTGTGCTTCCCAGTTACTAGAATCTTGGAAACGATCCTTTCCATACTATCATCCAAGTCATTACTGTGAATAATTAGAAAGCTGGGCTGTACCCTACTGGTAACCTCTTTCCACCTTGAAATAATCCCATTTACTTCCACTGTTTGTTTCTTGCCCTTCAGCCAATTTTCAGTCTATGTAGCCTGCCAGTTTTCTTCCTATTGTGTGAGTCTGCACCTTAGGCGCTAGTCTCCCATATGGAAATGTTTTCAGAAAATAAGAACTGAATCTCTTGTATCCAGTCTCCCTCTAATCGTTCTGTGCAATATTATCATGCTTATATATTCGATGTTCCTCTCCCCTCCCTTTTTAGGAATGCTTGCCAAACTGTTTCATTGCTGGGTCCCCTTTCAGGGAGCTTGAATTGCCTCTTCGTCTTTACCTTCCCGTCTTAATTCCAAATGGCATCCCTGAACAGAGATTCTTAGTCCTTCCTATAATCATCTGTGGTCAGGGAACCCTCTAGATAGCTAATTGTAAGAATTTCGTGGGGAGAGGATGAGGTATCTGGTCTCCATCTTTGTGTAAATCTCTGAAGGAGCACTAGTGTTGCACCATCGTTGTTTTTGTGGGATAAATGGGGGGATTTTGATTGTACGGGAAATTTAATTAGATTTAAGGCTAATTAAATTCATTTTTTTTCATATTAACATGTTCACAAATATTATTGCATCTCGTTAGATTTCATTCTTCTATCCTTACTGAACAATATTCAGTGGTAGTTTCAGATTACAATAAGTTCATTATGAAGATAAGGTGGAATTAGTGTAGGAAGCTCAGCTGGTTGAAGGGGTCTGTGCTTTAATTACTGCAGAGGGTGTGCATATTAATTGCAACACAAGTGATATTTACTGTACCTCAGGAACATATGACAGGGTAAAGATACTGACAGCACCAGCTAATAAACTCAGTATGATAATGAGGAGAAAAGACCATAAAAATAGAAGGAAATAAAATTATTCATAAAGTATATTGATCCCAAAGTAAAGACATTAAGCTCTGATGAAGGGCAACAAAAGGGAAGCTCCTCACTTTATCAAACAAATAACCAAAGTAGAGAAATGTTAGCAGAGAGACAGATTGTCATTATAGTGGTCATGTGACCACGCTCTAGAGAGTGCATGTGAGCAGTAAAATATAAGATTTTTTTAATAAATCAGCAGAAAGTCAAGTTTTTACCTACAGGATATCGAGTCACAGTGGTTCTGATGAGCTTGGGGGCTGGACACTTTGCAAGGTAATGTTTGAAGAAGAGTGATGGGAATGGATAGTTCTGTGGATGAGGAGCCATCACCAGATACACAAAGAAACAACATGGCTAATTGGTTTAGGCTGCGATAATTGCTGCTGGGTTGTGTTGGGTTTTTTCTAATACTAATGTTGAAACAGTTGTTTTAAATCACTTTTGAGCCACATCACAGGCAGCCTTGCTTTCAACAGGCATTTAAGCAGATACCAAATGTGAAATACAGTGGAAAGATCTGTTGAACGTCTCAACTGTGGGGTTAATGCCCACTTCCCCAAGCTATGGAGGCCACCTCTCCTGGCTGTTCAGGCTAGGGGACCTGTCAGAGCTCTGTATTTCCTTGCTGGCATGTATACTTGGTTTACACAGGGAATCATGGGTGACTTGTTGGGATGACCCACCGTCAGGGTAGATAGTATAGACTCAGTGTTCTATGGTTTAGCTTCCTTGGATGTGGTACTAGTTGTGCATTTCACTGGGAATTGTCAGGCCAATTTTGTTCATCTGTCTCCTCTTTAGTATAAACCAGGGCTGTGCAAATAAATTGAAAAGAAAAAAAAAAGTAGTGTAAATAATTTCTTCCAGATGCTGTCTTCCTTGATGTTTGAGCTCCCAAAGATTAATGTGTCTGTACTATATGACTGTTGAGCTAAGGCCTTACTTTCCATTTTGGTGGCTAAGACCCTCATCTTTTGCGTGCTATTACTGTACACCCTAGTAACTCTGTAGTTATCATTTTGCATTGGATTTGTCAAAAGATTTTGACTAAATAAATTCAACAGAAGCCTGACAAACTAGTTTGGTGTCTGTGAATAAGTCAGGGACCATACAGTGTATGGAAGTTTTAGTAAATATAATTCTTTTTACTATAGACATTGTGCTACATAATGTGTTTTCCTCTAAGGAATTGTTGTAAGTTAGGTGACAGTGAGGTGAAGCTGGCAAGCAAGTCAGCTTGCTAGCCATTCATCTTGAAAGACCTATGTTCAAATCACGTTTACTGAAAGCTACATATGTCTACTGCTTTGTTGTCATCATAGCCTTGGCAGACATTTGTTACCAATCACAAAGCTCCTTCATGTTGGGCATATATGTCAATCTTTGCTTAATAAAGACACCTGGATTGAAACAGCCACTCTTGGTCAGGATCTCTGTACTCCAGCAAAGCCTGAAGTGGATACCTGTTTCGTTCAAATGATCCTTTCATTTTTTTTTGGAGCACTGGTTGTTTTTTTCTTTTATTTTTTTTTTCCATCCTACAATTAAGAATCCACATTTCTTCCTCTTCATTCTTCTTGACAGGTCAAGGAAATAATGTAATACTTACATTTTCAGTACTCTGGTTAACATTAAATTCAAAAGGAAAATATGAAAAAAAGTCTGTTGTCACTGGTACTACCATAGTGCCCTGAAGTTAAATGCTTCTTTCCATCTTAAGTGAAAGTTTAGTTTACTGGCTACTGTTGAAGTTCCTAAATTTTCCACTCTCTCTGTTCATTCTGTATTAATTCAGCTTCCCATGTGGCTGTCCTCTGACTCTGGTGCAGTGCAAGGGTGGAATTTAAAAAAGAACTGTTAAAAAAAGTTCCAAAGTCAGTTACTGGTTTTATATATTGGGCATACTTAACTGCACTTTAAATAGCCCAGCGTCTTGAATCTATAAAACAGATTGAAAATACTGCAAGAGCAGTTGGTATCTTGACATTTCAGGTACTTTTATCCAAAGCCAGGAAACTCAAGAATATACAAAACAGAAGGAAAAAAAAATAAAGAAGAGAAAAAAGTATGTGACCACTTTCAAAGCTTCAACAAGGTCTGGTTAATATCTGATAAGGTTCTAGATAAATGTTTGGTTTGGTCTTTTTTTATTCAAGTGAATTTGCCTATCCTTAGTTGTAATTCAGTGAGCAAAAGACTAATGGCTTTCCAGTGGCCTTTGTGAAATGTGTTGGTTCAGTTCCCAATTTTTGTAGTAGTAAAACTCCTGCCGCTATAGGCACTTGTGCTCCTGTGTTTGACAGAGGGATTGAGGTTTCATTTACTCTCTCACCCTTAGAGATGGTCCTTCCAAGATTAGGACTGAAGCAGATTTGAGGACACTGGGGAAGCATATGTTCTTTCTGTGCATGCTTCACAGATCCTTAAATTTCACAGTTTCTGGGCTTTGATTCAGTGTCTTTCAGGGATGCATTTATCAACAGATTTTTAAAAGAGGGGAAAAAAAAACCCAACCCTGTGGAAGAGTTAACCTCTATCCTAGCTCTTCCTGCAGTTGCTATCTGTGAGGAACAACAAGGAACATAAAGCAAGACAGTGATGTCGTGATATATTTGATGTTCTGAACATGGATTGCTGATTTAGATGCTGATACTTAAGGACTGATCTGAATTATTTTTTTTTAATAATTTTAAATCTTCCCTTTTGTATCTCACTGTACATCTATTGTTTTCATTAGAGCCATTCTTCGCTTAGTCCTGTGAGGTGGTTAAGCATATGAAGTCATGCTTATCACATTTGCTTAATTGAGTAAATGTGCACATTTAAGTGTTTCCCTAAATCATAGCCTTAAGCCTAGGAGAAATTCTTAAGTACATTTGCGTGTTACATTGACTTAAAGCTAAGCATTGGGCTTAAATGCTTAGATGAGTTCAGCCTAACTGCAGTCAGAGAAGAACTGGGACACCTGGCACGTAGATGTGTGTCACAGGCGTAAATAAGCGTGGTTTCAGCAATGTGGAGCATAATGGTATTTCCAGGATCAGAAGGAACTCTGATGTATGCTAACAGTCAGTGTGACTCTGAGATTTATTTTAAAGGGCTAGTAAAGTAGGGCAGAAAAGAGTATTAGTGGATTCAGTATATTTAGCTTTTCAAGGTTTTTTACAGAGTGCTGCATAAAGACCACATAAGAAACCTTAACAACTTCATGGTAGGTCCTGGTTTGAGTTGAATACCTGCTAAAAAAAAAAAAAGGAAATGAAGAAAACAGGAATAAATTGGCCTTCCTTGCATCCTTTGCCTTCCTCTCTTCCCCTACATCCCTTTCTATTATCTGTGGGAGGTGATGTGATATGCCAGCCAGACTAAGTAATTTTGGCTAATCCATGTTGCGTAACACTTTGAGGAATTCCAGGGCTGATCAGACTGTGTACTTGGCAAACAGAATGAAATGGCATACAATGAAATTCAGGTTCTCAGGCATGTTCCAACGGTTTGAATTAGCACTAAAGTAGGAGTCAATGAAGTTAGTTCAATTAAGATGGCTGCTCTGTAGGATGGTGCTAGTTGTCAGTCAGAAAGAAATAGAATACAATGTGAGGGTGGTCAAAGAGGGTAAATCATAAAGAAGAAAATATTTTAATGCTGCCATATAAATCGATGGCACGTCCTTACCTTGAGAATCATGTTCGCTTTTGGTCACCTTATCTCAAAGACATAACAGAAATAGAAATGGTCCAGAGAAGGGCAAAGAAAATGAGTCGAGCCATCTGAGAGCCTTTCATAAGGCTACATTAAAAAGGGCAGGATTATTATTTAGTTTGGAAAGAAGATCAGGAGGAAACATGGCAGAGGCATATAAAATAATGAAGGGCATAGATCAGGCCAGTCTGCTGCTTTTCATTACGTTTGTCTGTAACAAAAGAAAAAGAAAGAACTCAAAATAGAACAACAACGGGCCAAAGAGTGATTCATTAGAGTGAGTGAGAAAGTGCAGTACACAGTGCATGCGTTTAACTTGTGGAACTCAGAGCTGCAGGATGAAATGAAACCCAAACCATTTACATTAATGAAGCCCAACACAAATTTATTTTTAATACCTGAATTGTAGCTTGTAGTCCTTCCAACCAGGATTTAGATAAGAGCTGTCATTATTCCTCGTGCAGGTATAAGATATTTACCAGCTGGGGTGGAGGAATATGTTTTTCCCTGTGGCACTATGTTGCAGAGGAGTGAGTATGCCTTCCCTTGCTGCAGTCAGTATTGGTTGCTATCAGGTGCAGGATGGTCTGTTGCAGGAATTATGCAATGACAATTTTGAAGTTAATGCCAAAGACATGCCCCTTCCCTTTAGGGTCTAGAGTTTCCTTCCAGCTTGTGCTTTTTGATTTGCCTTTGGTCTTGCCAGAGTTTGGTAACTGGGTTGGTGTAGTTAATCAGAACTGTTTCTAATACTTTCCCTTTCTTAGTTGCCTCCAGGCTCCTGGAGACTGTAGGATAAGAATCAATGTACTACATGAGCTTTTAACAGCCCGATCATTATAAGGTGAGTGTAATCATTAAATGATCCTCACTTTATTAATGCATTTTATTAAGTATCTTTTCCTGTATGTGCCTTAGTTGAACTTGAGGTAAGTTAGGAAAAAAAGTACAGTACAAAATAATATAGGTGAATAACAGTAAAACACTAGTTAGGATATTCAGGGCACTCTGAAAGAGGGTCTTTCAATTGCACCTTAAGTTCATGTTTCGTTATTGGAGTTCCTGTTCTTACTTTGAATTTGTAAATAATGCAAAAATTCACCAGGCTGCCTTGCTGCAAATAGAGACTTTCAGTTGAACCCTGTGCTTACTTTTCTCTTATTTTTTTTCTTAGAGGAATTAAAATAATAGATTATTGTGAAAAAAGTGGAAAGCTTTCTTAACCTCCTATTTTGGTAGTCAACAGTTACTCATAAGCTTTTTTTTCCAGAGGAAAGGTAGAATGCCTTTGTTGTTAGCAAATGTATTTATGATTTGTAAAATACAATTTCCTTTAAGGATATTTGAGTACACAGACTAGCTTCTGCTTAAATGGAACATAAGCACTTTCCTAAGTGAATTTGAGCTGAAGTGGTCTGAGCAAAGTATGGGAAAATACTCTAAAATATTTCTTATATTAAAATAAATAGAACTGCAACTGAAATACACGGTGACCTTGTCATGTTTGGTTTACCTGAACAATGAGAGGTCAGCTCACATTAACACAGATACTTGCAGATACTGAAGTTTGTGCTTGTATTTCTGAATATTCAGTGAACAGAATTCTTCATTGTGCTGAGGGCTAGCAGTGTTTAGGTATCGCTCATTAGCCTTGCTAGCTCTGTCCTGTGATTATACAGCAGGTTTGTGCTGCATGTATTTCACCCTATGTGACCTACAAAATCCACCCCAAAGTGACTTTTTTCCCATTCCTGAAAGCTGTCTCCTCCTTGTCTATGGCTTGCGAAGGATGCTCCATTGTTCACAGTACTGGTGTTTGGCTCTTGTCTAGACCAATGTTCACTCATCACAATACCCCTGTCAACACCGTGCTACGTATGTGTTAGCTGCACTATATTACTGTTGTCAAATGGCTCTGCTGTCATGTAGTGTTTAAATGTAAAAGATATAGGTGACGATGTGAAGCTGGAGATTTGTGCTGAAAATCTGGATTTTAAGTTGTCTGAGGCGCAGAAGTTGAAAAGCTGAGACAGTTTTACAATAAATGTAAGCAGTTTAAGCAAGCTTGTAGCTATCAAGATGTGGATGTATGTTTTCCCCTCTGAAATGTGCTGCCTTTCAAGAACACAAGTGTGGCATTTAGGTGACACCGTACTGCTCATCCGTGTGCCCTTTCTGGGGATGACTCTCCTTCTGTCTCCTCCTGTCTGTACACACTGCAACTCTAAGGGTCTTCAGTGACCCTGCCACAGGCTACAAGACCAGCAAGCTGCAGAGGAGTCTTAGCTTCCAGTGATATAGGAAAAGATGACAATGAATAAAATGCAGTGCTCTTTTTCACTTCTATCAGCTTTATTTCAGATCTGTTTGATTTTTCTTTCCTGTGTGCTAGGAAGGATTTATTTTTGATGGTACTTACCTTGTGTTACTTGCCTGCCTGGTTTTTTGTTTGTTTTCTGTAATACAGATATTGCTGGTCTTCCAATGGTCTGATTTGTGGGTGAACTTCCTAAAATCCAGCGTTTGTTGACAATAATTCTGAGTTCCACTTAGCAAGAAGCAAAACAAAACCCCAACAACCATGCAAAAACCCCCAAACTGGGTCCAGGAGAAAAAAAACCTGCTTTCCTTTCTCTTTATCTGTTACACTGAAGCAAGGGAGGGACAGCACAACCTACAGCAGTTCTCAGAGAGAACTGGTGTCAGAAGATGATGCTTTTTCGTTACCCTAAATAGGAGCATAGACCATAGTGGCGTTCAAAGAACCCAACTGTCTCTTGGTTTGTGGCTTGTAGTTCCTGGCAAATTTAACTGGCAATCACACTTGATTAAAAAAACAGGTAAAATTCTTTGGGTGGACTGTGCCAGTCTGTCAATAGACTTGTATCAACATGCTTCACAGCAGGCCATGGACTGGTAACAGGTAGCTCAAACCTTCAGGGACCTCTGATTGGTAGGAGTGGGCAATCCAAAGTCCTGAAGAGGTCCTGAACCAGGGAAGGGCTCAGCCCTTTAACAGTGACTCATAATGTATAAACTGTAACCTGGGTACTGATGCCGTTATTTACCAGTTTCACTTAGGCAAAAAGGGCAAGGTTCTTTATTGCTACCTTTTATACTTTATTGCTGTCCCTATATTCCTTCAGAAAAGATTACCTTTCCTTAACAAAAAAAAACCCAAACAAAAAATCCCTGACACTTGCAATTAGTCATTACCTACTGTTGCTTGCAATTTGCTGGCAGATCAAGCTACAATCTGTTGCACTATGACAGATCAATTTCTGCAACTCACAAATTCATTACAGAACTGAGCCAAAACAAAACAACTTTCTCTCTCCTCCCTCCCTCCCCCCTGGAAAGAAGACATCCTCCCCTTCCCCTTAGTGCTGCAGCCTCTGGTTAGCAGAGATCCTTAGATTTTTGTGGAAAGAAGCAGATGGGAGGCAAAAGAGGGATGGGGGAAAAAAAGCCTTTCTCAACATAATGCCCTTAATCTGAGTTAATGTGAGGTCAGTCCCCATCCCTGGAGCAAGCCACTGTGCAGTCCTAAAATAGCTTTTTAGTTACTGGCTACTGTACAGAATATGCTAATGTATTTTTGCCCGAACTTGTCCCTGCATTGTAACCATTATATCCTGCTGAAGATTAGGAATAGGTGGGATGTTTTCTATCAGATTATTGGTTACAAGATTAGACACGAACATGGGCTTCCCTCCAGAAAACAGTGACCACTTGCTATTTTGTGGGAGCAGCCCTTCATCTTTCCTTTGCGTGAGAGCATGCTAGGGACCTGACAGTTGTATTGCAACGTGTTATTCTTTTGGAGGACTGTAGTCATCTTTGCATTATCTCCAAGAATGCTTAATTAAATAGCATTAATGGTTAGAACACGAGAAGTCGGATAGAAGAATCTTTTTTCCTACTACCTTTTGTAGCCTTTGTCACCTGACTTGGTAAGCCCACCTTCAGTGAAAAAATAGCACAGTGACATTTTCAAAACATGCAGTCCCTTGAGCCTGGAACCTAACACAGACAAGAAAGCTCAGCTTGATTCCAATACTGCTTTGTGATGTGTACTCCCCTTTTTCAAGAGCTGGGCTGCAACAGCTGCTAAATACAGAGAGAGGGGGGAAAAAGGTTGCTATTATACAGAGTTTAGTTGTACAGAAAGCAGATGCTTTATATGGATTTTATAAGTGAACATGCTTGGCATTCCAAGGCATCCTGAGTTTGCTGCTCGTGCTACCTTCTCTAATTTTGCATAGTGATGAGCAGCCACTAGATTATTTGCTCTCCCTCTTTCTCATTTTCCCAAACGCCACAATCCTGTGTAACGTGTGGTGCCACCAGATCCTGCTGAGGTCACTGAGCACCAATATTGGACAGCTTCTTGCAGGAAGCCCTTGCCTTTTCAAAGAAGGGCAAGAAAACTAGCAAATCTGGTTTATAAAAGTGCATCCTTGTACGAGGCCGAATTTGTGGAAGCGCTCACATTTTAGCACATGAAGGGAGCAGCCAGCTTTGAGTGCTGGGAGCTGCTATTGCTGAGGATAACAACAAATTTCCCTAGGTTCCTTTTTGGGAACTGTGATGGCAAGGACATCTAGCCAACTCAATGCCTGTGGCACAACAATGAAATGTTAGGTGCAGGGTTGGTCACTATAGCAATATATATATCTCTCTGTTTATGGGATGTTTCTTACCAGAGTGTTGTCCCACTTGTGACATGCTGTGCAAGAAATGTAATGCCAGCCCCACTGTTCTCCTTTCAGTTTACCCAGCTGTTTATTACAGGAAAAGCTGAATACCTGTGCTGAATATTTTGGAGGGAGGAGGAAGCAGCTATCCTAGTGTTTCCTTCCCTCTGAGAGTACTTTTTAAAAAAATGTCTGCCAGCCCACCCTTTCCCCAAATAAAGTTTGCTTTCTCAGTCTTCCACACTCTTGGAATAAAATGACACACAAGTGTAGAGATGCTGAACTGGAACACAATGAGAGAAGAGTCTCCTCGCAATAGCTTAGAAATCCTTCTTATCTCCCCTGAAGTTTTTATCTCATACATGCATGGCACACGCTGATGTGCCCAGCGAGTTATCCAGAAAGCTTCACAACTCTTAAAAGCCCACTTTTTTTATTGCTTATATTTCTGTAGCTCTTTCTAAGGCAAAAGTTTCAAGCTGATGTTTGTGGCAAATAACATGAGGATTCTGACTAGTCTCCAACCCAGAAACCAAGAGAATGGCAGACTGTTTTTAAACCTCTTGAATCACTGCTGAGAAAAAGGGACTTTATCTTATTTTTTTAGGCTAATATAAGACATTGTGGCAGTGCATTTTCCCTTTAAGAAAGCTCTGCTCCAAAAGGGTGCTTGCATATTGAAGAGTTGTATGGAGTTCAGTATAATAACTTTTTTATCATCGTTTAATAGTGCTGTTGCGGTAGCAAAGCTAAACTTCTGAATTCCAAAACAGGAATGAAAAATCTGAAACCTGAAGTACACTCCATAGAAACTGTCTTGGATATGTGCAGAAATACAGAGATACAGATGGAAATTGAGGCTTTATCAAATTATTTGGCTTTCATTAGAGCTGAATAAATAGTAACACATGAAACCTAATTCCATCCAATTTCTTTGTTCTGATAAATTACTACCTACGCCTCTCGCTTTTCTAGTTTCTGTGTTCCTAGAGCGGCAAGTGCTTTTTCCCCTCAGAGCATTGTGTTTAAGCATTTAACCCCTCTCTCCCCCACCTTCCTTCCCCTCAAAAATATGTAGACATTTCAAAAGTAGTACATTTGGAAACCAGTATTTCTCGAATCAGCTTTGAGTACAACTCCTGTACAAGTTGCCTTTTGGGGTTTTTGATGCTTTCAGCATCCTTTGCTTTCTGTGTTGTGCTGGTAAAAGGAGGGTATGTTTTTATTTGACCAGAACAGTTGTCCTATGATACGAATTGTTCACTTTAATTTCCATTATGTGATAGATGTGAATATTTTCACACCGGTTGCCGAGGTACAGGTGAACCACGGGCCTTGCATGTCACTTCTGAAAGGAGTTGATTCTCTGTGCCAAAACGCTGGCGCTGCTCTGTAAAGATGAGCTATGGACACAGACAAACAATTGCAGAAAATATCCCTAATGTTAAATACAGTATAAAGAATCTGTTTTTCCCCTCCTTATTATCCCTATTGTTTTACTTCCAGCCCTCTTGCTAGTGGCTGCCTTTGTGACACTTCAGCTGTGATTAGATGGGCGGGCAAGCAGCTTCCTCCAGAGCTGAAGCCAGCTGGGTGAAAAGACTGGCAAACCCTCAACTCCTTGTCTACCCACTGCCTTTGCGGCGGAGTTTATTATCTCCATAGCTCTGTGACATGCCCAGTCTGTGCGAGCGAGGGGTCTCGGAGCACGAGTCAATATTGGGTAGTCAGAGCTCGGTTATTACCGCTCTGTTGCTATGCTTATTTTGATGTAGTCGTAACCTAAAAAACTGCCTAATAGCCAAGAGGCTGGGGGGAAGGGAGGAGGAGAAGCAGAGAGAGAGAGGGTCATCCACTTCTAATGCTGGAAACCCTGTGATAATCTGTTCCATGCATTCAAATGAAAATATGACTTCTTGGCAGAGAATAGCATTATAATGTAAAATCCCATATGCTGTTATACAGTATGTTGCAATCTGTTTTACTGCTGCCTCTATTCTAATGAGTGAATACTGCCAATAAAGCAATTGAAGATAACACTAATTGCTTATTTCTGTGATCCATAATTTTTATGGCTGCCTTATAGCTCTTTAGTCAAATAGATGTTTTTTGGCCTCTCAGATCTAGAACTCATGTACTGTAGCGAGTGAGGCTGAAAATCTGCATGCTGGCCTGAGAGATTTTTCTTAGCTGATGAATGGTATGTGTGTGAGGAGGAAATAATTGAAAAGTGTTAAAGAAAATAGAAGTCTTAAATCAGTCATAACAGGTCATAACACTGGATTTCATCAATATTTTTTAATATAAATTGGGCTCTTTCTCTATTCCTCTTGCTTCTTCAGAATTGTCTTTGCTGTGGAGTAATCAGGCACTTGTTTTCAAAAATAAAACTCTCTTAAGCTTCTCTGAGCAGTAGTGGCTGGCTAGGTGCTGTTCCAGGCACCTTTGTGTCTCCAAGAGACAGAAATTACACCATCGGCATAATGAGGCTAGTCAAGTCCTAGTCTTGCAGCTTCAGGGCTAGTCTCCTGAATGAGTGTTATCACTTACAGGGTAGGTCCCACCATCTCCAAGCAGCTCCTGTGTCATTTGAGTCATTCACCAAGCTTGCAAGTCAAAGATGTAATGTTAACTGTAAACTGTTGAAGGCCAGAGTGGGCCAGATCTGTAGCCCATTTCCTACAAGGCAGAGCCACCTCTCTGAGCATTCCCTCACCATGCTGACTTGGTGCAGCAGCTTTTAAAACAGTACCTTGCAGACCTAGGGAAATATCATGATGGGTCCCAAAAGGACGTCTCCAATCACTGTTAGGAAATTGGACCCCCTGTTAATGTGAAGGTCAGAAATTTCTCCTGAACAGACACTTACCCACCTGTGCAATGCTCTGATGTTTAGGCCATGCTGCTTACCTAAGGTAAATGTTTAATGGTTTCAGTATGAATGACAAGTGGGTAAATACAGCACCATTTGTTGCATAGTAAAGGTCTCCTTGCTCCTTTAGTAACCTACTTTGTCTGCCCTATTAGGGAGGGGGGCTGGATGTTGTTTTGGGGGCTAGTTTCTCTTGTATTAGCCATCTTTTGCATTTTATTACATTGTAGGTTGTTGCTCATGTGCTTAAAGAACATCGCTGGTCACATTCCTAG